>CM038677.1:411019447-411417871 GCA_021605205.1 Aegilops longissima | reverse complement strand
TTCTTCTTGGTTGGTGCGGCTTCCTTAACTCCGGAGGCGTCCGCGTCGACTGGTTGCGCTGTCGCGGCGGTCTTGAGGGCAAGCTTGAGTGCCGCCAGAGCCTCCTTGGTATATCCTACTACGGTGAGGACGTCCTTGCTCCCAGGCATCTTCATGAGGTTGTAGGCCGGATGGGTAGACGCCATGAACTGAGCCAGAGCCGGGTACCCGAGAATGGCGTTGTACGGGAGGCTGATGTGGGCGATGTCGAATTCGATCAGCTCGATGCGGTAGTTGTCACGAGTGCCGAAGGTCACGGGCAGGCGGATCTGCCCCAGAGGACCGGCGGAGCCGCAACCGACTCCAGAGAAGGCCTTGCTAGGGCGAAGCCGCTCGAGTGGTACATGAAGAAGGCTAAAAGCTTCCACAGAGAGCACATTGAGGCCGGCGCCGCCGTCGATAAGGGTCTTGGTGACGACTACGCTGCAGATGGTGGGGGTGCAGAGCATTGAGAGCACGCTCGAGCCGACAGTGGAGACAGGGTGATCCCCCGAGTCGAAAGTTAGGTCGGCCTCGGGCCCCGCCCAACCCGGGGGAGCCCCCTGCCACATGGAGTTGGCGCCAATCTGGCGGAAGAATGGCTTGGTGTGGAGGTCCGAGGGCGGCGCTTGCGAGCCACCGAGGAGGGCCGCGACCGTGTGGGGCACTGGTGCCGCGAAGCGCACGGCGAAGAGGCCGCGCAACTCCTCCCAAGATGCCACCTTGGATCCGGGGAGGTTGAGCAGCCAGGAGAGCGGCACGCAGGTGAGGGTCATGGGAAGCTAGTTGGCCATGACCTTGTCGTCGCCCCCAGCCTTAAGGACGGCCTCCTCGTACGCTAGCAGGAAAGCCATCGGGTCCGCCGTGCCGTCGTAGCGCGGTGGCATCTCCGGCTTGAACTTGAGCGGTCACCGCACCTGCCGTAAGGCAGGGGCCAAGGCTCGGAGCCCCCTGGCACCGCCACTGGCACCAGTCGTCGGAGCCAGAAGTGCGATGCCTGCCATGGGGGCAAAGTGCGGTGGTGGCGAAACGCAGATCGACAAAAGGAGAGCTCCGGCGCACCCCTACCTGGCGCGCCAAATGTCGGATTTCGGGGTCCGGCAAAACCCTTGAAGTTCGAACACTGGGGTGCGCACGAAGATCTCCCCCTACCTAATCACGACCTCAGCATCACTGCGATCTCAAGTCCTAGCTCAACGAACCGGCAACACAAGAGACATGAGATTTATACTGGTTCGGGCCACCGTTGTGGTGTAATACCCTACTCTAGTGCGGTGTGGTGGATTTCCTCTTGGGCTGAGGATGAACAGTACAAGGGGAGGAATAGCCTTCGGAGGAGAGGTGTTCTTGTGCTTGGTGAGTGTGAGGGTGATATGAATACCTTTTAGCTGATTTGCCTCCTACGGTGGTGGCTAGTCCTATTTATAGAGGCCCTGGTCCTCTCCCCAAATATTGAGTGGGAAGGGAGCCAACAACGGCCAAATTTGAAGGGAGACAACTAGTACAAGTTATCCTGACAAAAGGTGGTCTTCGCCTGCCAAAGCCTCTGGAGGTGACGCCGTCTTGGGCTCCACGTTGACCTTCGTCCTGCCATCCTGCTGATCTTGGTCTCGTTGCACCGATATGGAAACCTTTGCCTGAGGCCTTGATAACCCACAAGTATAGGGGATCAATTGTAGCCTCTTTCAATAAGTAAGAGTGTCGAACCCAACGAGGAGCTAAAGGTAGAACAAATATTCCCTCAAGTTCTATCGACCACCGATACAACTCTACGCACGCTTAACGTTCGCTTTACCTAGAACAAGTATGAAACTAGACGTACTTTGTAGGTGTTTTTGGATAGGTTTGCAAGAATATAAAGAGCGCGTAAATAAAAGCTAGGGGCTATTTAAGTAAAGACACAACTAAATTAGTTTTAGTAGAGAGCTTTTGTCAACAAGAAAGTTATTTGTCCCTAGGCAATCGATAACTAGACCGGAATCATTATTGCAATTTTATTTGAGGGAGAGGCATAAGCTAACATACTTTCTCTACTTAGATCATATGCACTTATGATTGGAACTCTAGCAAGCATCCGCAACTACTAAAGATCATTAAGGTAAAACCCAACCATAGCATTAAAGTATCAAGTCCCCTTTATCCCATACGCAAACAACCTACTTACTCGGGTCTGTGCTTCTGTCACTCACGCCACCCACCATAAGAAAATCATGAACATATAGCAAACCCTACAGCGGGGATCCCTCAGGCTTGCGTGACACGGAGAGCACCATAGGACAGCACCAATAATAAAACATGCAACTCAAACCAATCTTGATCATCAAATAGCCCATAGGACAAAACGGATCTACTCAAACATCAAAGGATTGCCATACATTATTGGGAAATAATATATAGCTTTGAGCTCCATGTTTAAGTAGAGATTACAGCGGGTAAGAGAGAGGTTACACCGCTGCATAGAGGGGGAAAGAGTTGGTGATGATGACGGTGAAGTTGTTGGTGAAGATTGCGATGATGATGATGGCCACGACGGCGTTCCGGCGCCACCGGAAGAGAAGGGGAGGGGGCCCCTTCGTCTTCTTCTTCCTTGACCTCCTCCCTAGATGGGACAAGGGTTTCCCCTCTGGTCCTTGGCCTCCATGGCGTGGGAGGGGCGAGAGCCCCTCCGAGATTGGATCTGTCTCTCTGTCTCTCTCTGTTTTGCGTTACATCGCTGTTGCCCTTTCACTGTTTTGGGTATATATGGAGATCCGTAACTCCGATTGGACTGAAACCTTCGCCGTGATTTTTTACCAAAAATTAGCTTTCTTGCGGCAGAAGAAGGGCGTCAACCGCCTTATGGGTGGACCATGAGGGTCAGTGCATACAGGAGGGGGTAGGCGCCCCTACCTCGTGCCCACCTCGGACTCCGCTTTCGCGATGATCTTTCTTCCGGACATTCCAAATATTCCAAAAAATCTCCGTCCGTTTTATCCTGTTTGGACTCCGTTTGATATGGATATTCTCGAAACCAAAACATGCAAATGATGAGGAACCGCATGGGCAATCGGATCAATATGTTAGTCCCAAAATAGTACAAAAGTTGCTAAAAAGTATATGAAAGTTGTAGAATATTGGCATGGAACAATCAAAATTATAGATCTGACGAGACGATCAGCATCCCCAAGCTTAATTCCTGCTCGTCCTCGAGTAGGTAAATGATAAAAAGATAATTTTTTATGTGGAATGCTACCTAGCATAATCTTGATCACATATCTAATCATGGCATGAATATTAAGACACGAATGATTCAAAGCAATAGTCTATCATTTGACGTAAAAGTAATAATACTTCAAGCCTACTAATAAAGAAATCATGTCTTTTCAAAATAACAAGGCCAAAGAAAGTTATCCCTACAAAATCATATAGTCTGGCTATGCTCGATCTTCACCACACAAAATATTCACATCATGCACAACTCCGATGACAAGCCAAGCAATTGTTTCATACTTTTGACGTTCTCAAACCTTCTCAACTTTGACGCAATACATGAGCGTGAGCCATGGACATAGCACTATAGGTGGAATGGAATAAAATGATGGGGTTTATGTGGAGAAGACAAAAAGGGAGAAAGTCTCACATCAACTATGCGTATCAACGGGCTATGGAGATGCCCATTAATAGATATCAATGTGAGTGAGTAGGGATTGCCATGCAACGGATGCACTAAGAGCTATAAGTGTATGAAAGCTCAGACTGGAAACTAAGTGGGTGTGCATCCAACTTGCTTGCTCATGAAGACCTCGGGCGTTTGAGGAGGCCCATCATCGGAATATACAAGCCAAGTTCTATAATGAAAATTCCCAATAGTATATGAAAGTGAAAGCATAGGATACTCTCTCTATGAAGAACATGGTGCTACTCTGAAGCACAAGTGTGGTAAAAGGATAGTAACATTGCCCCTTCTCTCTTTTTCTCTCATTTTTTTGTTTTCTCTTTTTTTCTCTTTTTTTTGGGCCTTCTCTTTTTTGGCCTTTCTCTCTTTTTTTTATTTTTTTTCGTCAGGAGTCTCATCCCGACTTGTGGGGGAATCATATTCTCCATTATCCTTTCCTCACTGGGGCAATGCTCTAATAATGAAGATCATCACACTTTTATTTACTTACAACTCAATATTACAACTCGATATCTAGAACAAAGATATGACTCTATATGAATGCTTCCGGTGGTGTACCGGGATGTGCAATGATCTAGCGTAGCAATGACATCAAAAAACGGACAAGCCATGAAAACATCATGCTTGCTATCTTACGATCATGCAAAGCAATATGAGAATAAATGCTCAAGTCATGTATATGATGATGATGGAAGTTGCATGGCAATATATCTCGGAATGGCTATGGAAATGCCATGATAGGTAGGTATGGTGGCTGTTTTGAGGAAGATATAATGAGGCTTATGTGTGACAGCGCGATCGTATCACGGGTTTGGATGCACCGCCAAGTTTGCACCAACTCTCTAGGTGAGAACGGGCAATGCGCTGCATCAAGAGGCTAGCAATGATGGAAGGGTGAGAGTGCGTATAATCCATGGACTCAACGTTAGTCATAAAGAACTCACATACTTATTGCAAAAATCTATTAGTTATCGAAACAAAGTACTACACACATACTCCTAGGGGGATAGATTGGTAGGAAAAGACCATCGCTCGTCCCCGACCGCCACTCATAAGGAAGACAATCAATAAATAAATCATGCTCCGACTTCATCACATAACGGTTCACCATACGTGCATGCTCCGGGAATCACAAACTTCAACACAAGTATTTCTACAATCCACAACTACCCACTAGCATGACTCTAATATCACCATCTTTATATCGTAAAACTATTGCAAGGAATCAAACATATCATATTCAGCGATCTACAAGTTTATGTAGGATTTTATGACTAACCATGTGAATGACCATTTCCTGTCATCTCTAAATAGATATAAGTGAAGCAAGAGAGTTAATTCTTTCTACAAAAGGTATGCCCACGCTCTAACAAATATAAGTGAAGCAAAAGAGCATTCTACAAATGGCGATTGTCCAAGTGAAGAGAAACAGGCAATCCAAACTTCAAATGATATAAGTGAAGCACATGAAGCATTCTATAAAGCCATGCTCAAAAGATATAAGTGAAGTGCAATGAGAATTCTATAAATCAACCAAGGACCATCTCATACCAGCATGGTGCATAAAAGAAAATTGAAAACTAAATGCAAAAGACGCTCCAAGATTTGCACATATCACATGAATGAAACGAATCCGAAAACATACCGATATTTGTTGAAGAAAGAGGGGATGCCTTCCGGGGCATCCCCAAGCTTAGACGCTTGAGTCTCCTTGAATATTTACTTGGTGTGCCTCGGGCATCCCCAAGCTTGATCCCTTGCCTCTCTTCCTTCTTCTCACATCGAAACCTTCTCAATCATCGAACACTTCATCCACACAAAACTTCAACAGAAAACTCGGTAAGATCTGTTAGTATAATAAAGCAAATTACTACTCTAAGTACTGTTGCAAACCAATTCATATTTTGTTTTTGCATTGTGTCTACTGTAATATAACTTTTTCATGGCTTAATCCACTGATATAAATTGATAGTTTCATCAAAACAAGCAAACTATGCATCAAAAACAGAATCTGTCAAAAACAGAACAGTCTGTAACAATATGAACATTCACCATACCTCTGATACTTGAAAAATTCTACCAAAATTAGGAAAAATAAAAAAAAATTATAAGTGCCGAAAGAATCAGAACCATTTGACGTTCCTGTAAAAAACAAAAAATCGCGCACTACAGCCAAAGATTCTGTCCTGCACCGTACAAACCAACAAGCTTTGTAAACATCCTAAAGGCAAACCTTGGCACATTATTTTTATTTCTAAACTTTATAAAAGCACAGAACAGAAATAAATGTCTCTCTATAACTTCCGGGTATTCTCTCTGGCAGCGCTTTCTTTAAAGCCATTAAGCTAGGCATATAGTGCTCAAGTAGTGGATCCACCCGGATCCCAAGGTATATCAAAGCCAATTTTAATTAGCAATGATTTGGAATTTAGTAGTGAGCACAAAGCAACATATATCAAGCAATGATGAAGTCTAACTCTCTTCCTATGCATCGGCATGTCATAAGAGAACAATTCATGCACACATAGTAAAGGCCAATGCATAGTATAAATAGTTTCTTGCAATTTTACCATGTTGGAAACATAGAGTGGTGGAGATATAGTTCCTCTCTCATAATAATTGCAAGTAGGAGCAGCAAGCACATGCATATTATATTCTTCAAAATCATCATGTGCAAAGGTAAAAGGCAACCCATCAATATAATCCTTAATAAGTGCAAACTTCTCCGATATAGTATAATCGGGAGAATTCAAAAAGATAATAGGACTATCATGCGTGGGTGCAATAGCAACAATTTCATGTTTAACATAAGGAACTATAGCAAGTTCATCTCCATAAGCATCATTCATATTGGCATCTTGGCCACAAGCATAGCAAGCATCATCAAAAAGGGATATTTGAAGAGAATCAACGGGATCATAATAGTCATCATAGCAATCATCCTTCGGTAAGCACGAAAGGAAATTAAACAATGTATGAGTTGAAGAGTTACTCTCATTATAAGGTGGGCACGGGTAGCTAATCCGCTCTTCCTCCTTTTGTTCTTCGCTCTCCTCCTCATCTTTTTCATCCAATCAGCTCACAGTTTCATCAATTTCTTCTTCCATAGGTTCCTGCAAAATATTAGTATCTTCTTGGACAACGGAGACTTTATCAATGAGTGCATTAATATCGGAATTGTATTCATAATTCTCATAGCAATATTTGAGGATAGCTAAATTTTCAGGTCTATAAGCAGCATCATCAAAATCTTCAAATTCTTTAAACGTAGATTCAATTTCATAAGCACCCATAAAAGCAACAAATTCTTCTATTTGCTCCACATCATAGTAATCATATATACCATTAGCATAAGAAGCTAAGGTTTTATTATCATTAAATTTGCATGAAAAGGGAAGGTGTGGAGCCTTCATCCTAGAGCAACAAGTATAATCATATTCCAAGCATAGTTGTCTAGCATACCACTTCAATATATGAATTTTATCCCATAATAGTTTCCCTTCTTGAGTCAAGCGATAATCCCTAAAGTATTCACGTTGATCCAACGTTACTCCCATTACATAGTTGAATGGGGTTTTCTCAGGATTATTAAAGTAGTACATAATATCTTTCACATAACCAGCATCGAGGGTTTTAGGAGGTTCCCCATCTCCATGAGCAGCAAGTACACCTAATTTTTTGGTATTTCGTGTTCCATATCCATAACTAAAGATAGAGAACAACTAAGAACAGCAAATAAAAATTACTTAGTGATAAAGCAAACAAGCACACACGAGAATATTCGCCCCACGCTATTGCTCCCCGGCAAGGGCGCCAGAAAAAGGTCTTGATAACCCACAAGTATAGGGGATCAATTGTAGCCTCTTTCGATAAGTAAGAGTGTCGAACCCAACGAGGAGCTAAAGGTAGAACAAATATTCCCTCAAGTTCTATCGACCACCGATACAACTCTACTCACGCTTAACGTTCGCATTACCTAGAACAAGTATGAAACTAGAAGTACTTTGTAGGTGTTTTTGGATAGGTTTGCAAGAAGATAAAGAGCGCATAAATAAAAGCTAGGGGAGATTTAAGTAAAGACACAACTAAATTAGTTTTAGTAGAGAGCTTTTGTCAACAAGAAAGTTATTTGCCCCTAGGCAATCGATAACTAGACCGGAATCATTATTGCAATTTTATTTGAGGGAGAAGCATAAGCTAACATACTTTCTCTACTTGGATCATATTCACTTATGATTGGACCTCTAGCAAGCATCCGCAACTACTAAAGATCATTAAGGTAAAACCCAACCATAGCATTAAAGTATCAAGTCCCCTTTATCCCATATGCAAACAACCTACTTACTCGGTCTCAGGCTTCACACTCACGCCACCCACCATAAGCAAATCATGAACATATTGCAAACCCTACAACAGGATCCCTCACGCTATGCCGACACGGAGAGCACCATAGGACAGCACCAATAATAAAACATGCAACTCAAACCAATCTTGATCATCAAATAGCCCTGTGACGCCCGAATAATCAAGCTACAATAACCTCTGTTAATGATGCCATGTCACCACTCTTAATGTTGCTAACCTCGCAATGATTCGAAACCTTTTCAAATTCAAAATCAAATTAATGTCAAACGACAAAGTTTTCAAAATATTAAACTAAAATGTTTGGAGTGTGCAGTTAAATGCCTAGGTGATTATAGTGCAACGAACACCCTTTTTGAAAATGTCTAAATATATTAAAATGAAATAAAACAGAAAAGTGAAATAAATAAATAAAAGGAAAAGACAAATCTAACTAAAAATAAAAAGAGGCACCCCCCACTGGGCCATCTGTGGCCCAGCTGGCCAGCCTAATCAAGAAGGCTCACCTGACCGCCCAGCCGGCCGACCCACTCCCTCCATATCCCCACCAGGGAGGAAGCCCTAACCCACGAAACACCTCACTCCCCACCCCCACGATCCCACTCACCCTCTGCTCCCCCCGAATCTGGATCGGGAATGGGGCACCCGACGCCGATGCCCCGGCTCGTCCCCGCCGCCTCGCCGTTCACCGGCGCCACCCACCGGACCCCCCCTCCCCCGTCCTCCTAGCCTCTCCGTCTTCCACTCATCACCGAGCCGCACCCGCTCGTCGTTGTCGTGTGCCACCACCGCTGCCTGGAGCCCCACGTCGCCTCGGATCCGTCGCCGTCCATCACCGCCTCGCCCCCGCCACTCGACGCACTCGCCGGAGCTGCCCCGCCGGCCTGCCTCCTCTCCGCCGACGTCGTCCCCGTCACCCCCCTCGACCCCCGCTGCCATTGCCCTACTCCTCGATGTGAGCACGCGCCCCCCTCGACGTCAGCATGACCTCATGCTGATGTCATTAATCCATTTTTCGAATTAATTTAAATAATTAATTAAATTCCAGAAATTAATAAAATCTTTAGAAAATCATAACTTTTAATCCGTAACTCGGATTAAATTATTTTCAACATGAAAGTTGCTCAAAACGACGAGACGAATCTGGATACGCAACCCGTTCGTCCGCCACACACCCCTAACATATCAAACTCGCAACTTTCCCCTCCGCTTCTCGCTCAAAACGCTAAACACCGGGATACTTTCCTGATGTTTCCTTCACCGGTATCACCTCATACCACGTTAGGGCACGCCCAGCATCACACTTTGCTTTGTCATGCATCATCATGCATATGTTTGCATTGTATTCGTTGTTTCTTCCCCCTCTTCTTCCGCTAGACACCGAGACCGACGCCGCTGCTACCCAGTACGACTATGGAGTTGACGACCCCTCTCTCTTGCCAGAGCAACCAGGCAAGCCCCCCCCCCCTTGATCACCAGATATCACCTATTCTTCTCTATACTATTTGCATTAGCGTAGTGTAGCATGTTACTGCTTTCCGTTAATCCTATCCTGATGCATAGCCTGTCCTTGCTACTCATTGTTGTTACCTTTACCGCCATCCTACCGCTTAGTATAGGATGCTAGTGTTCCATCGGTGGCCCTACACTCTTGTCCGTCCGCCATGCTATACTCTTATGGGATGTGATCACTTGGGAGGTGATCACGGGCATATACTATATACTTTACATGTTACATTACTGTGATACTATTCGGAGATGGGGGTGAAGGGCAGGTGGCTCCATCCCTAGAGGTGGGCTGGGTTCTGACGGCCCCGATCGTTACTTTGTGGCGGAGCTACAGGGCAGGTTGAGACAACCTAGAGAGAGGTGGGCCTGGCCTGGTCGGCGTCATGGATACTTAACACGCTTAACGAGATCTTGGTATTTGATCCGAGTCCGCTATTGGCCTATACGCACTAACCAACCACGGGAACAGTTATGGGCACTCAAAGATCGTGGTATCACCAAGCATTTCGTGACGCCAAGAATCGAGCGGCCGCGCGGATTGGACTGGAACGCCAGCTAGGCTAGGTCTGCTTCCAGCCTCCCATGCAACGTGCAGGTGTGCTAAGGACGATGGGCCCAGACCCCTGTGCACTTAGGTTTAGACCGGTGTGCTGACCTCTCTGTTATGCCTAGGTGGGGCTGCGACATGTTGATCTTCCGCGGCCGGGCATGACCCAGAAAAGTGTGTCCGGCCAAATGGGATCAAGCGTGTTGGGCTATGTGGTGCACCCTTGCAGGGAAGTTAATCTATTCGAATAGCCGTGATCTTCGGTAACAGGACGACTTGGAGTTGTACCTTGACCTTATGAAAACTAGAACTGGATACTTAATAAAACACACCCTTCCAAGTGTCTGATACAACCCGGTGATCGCTCTCTAACAGGGCTACGAGGAGGGGATCGCCGGGTAGGATTATGCTATGCGATGCTACTTGGAGGACTTCAGTCTACTCTCTTCTACATGCTGCAAGACGGAGGCTGCCAGAAGCATAGTCTTCGACAGGATTAGTTATCTCCCTCTTATTCGGCATTCTCAGATTCAGTCCACCGATATGGCCTTTACACATATATCCATGCATATGTAGTGTAGCTCCTTGCTTATGTAGTACTTTGGATGAGTACTCACGGTTGCCTTGTTCCCCTTTTCCCCTTTCTTTACCCGATTGCTGCGACTGCACGATGGACCCTGAGGAGCGACGCCACCGTCGATGACGACTACTACACCGGAGGTGCCTACTACTACGTGTTGCTGTTGGCGGCGACCGGGAGTAGTGTAGGAGGATCCGTGCAGGTGTCCCGCGCCTCTTCGATCTGTATCCCGCTTGGTGCTAGCCTTCTTAAGGCAAACTTGTTTAACTTATGTCTGTACTCAAATTATGTTGCTTCCGCTGACTCGTCTATGATCGAGCACTTGTATTCGAGCCCTCGAGGCCCCTGGCTTGTATTATGATGCTTGTATGACTTATTTTTATTTTAGAGTTGTGTTGTGGTATCTTCCCGTGAGTCCCTGATCTTGATCGTACACGTTTGCGTGTATGATTAGTGTACGATTGAATCGGGGGCATCACAAGCCCATAGGACAAAACGGATCTACTCAAACATCATAGGATAGCCATACATCATTGGGAAATAATATATAGCGTTGAGCACCATGTTTAAGTAGAGATTACAGTGGGTAAGAGAGAGGTTACACCGCTGCATAGAGGGGGGAAGAGTTGGTGATGATGGCGGTGAAGTTGTTGGTGAAGATTGCGATGATGATGATGGCCATGGCGGCGTTCCAGCGCCACTGGAAGAGAAGGGGAGAGGGGGCCCCTTCGTCTTCTTCTTCCTTGACCTCCTCCCTAGATGGCAGAAGGGTTTCCCCTCTGGTCCTTGGCCTCCATGGCGTGGGAGGGGCAAGAGCCCCTCCGAGATTGGATTTGTCTCTCTATCTCTCTCTGTTTCTGCGTTCTGGTCTGTTGCCCTTTCACCGTATCGGGTATATATGGTGATCCGTAACTCCGATTGGACTGAAACCTTCGCCGTGATTTTTTACCGAAAATTAGCTTTCTTGCGGCCGAAGAAGGGCGTCAACCGCCTTATAGGTGGACCACGAGGGTCAGGGGCGCGCCATGGGGGGGTAGGGCGCGCCCCCCTACCTCGTTCCCACCTCGGACTCCGTTTCGTGATGATCTTTCTTCCAGACTTTCCAAATATTCCAAAAAAAATCTCCGTCCGTTTTTATCCCGTTTGGACTCCGCTTGATATGGATATTCTACAAACCAAAAACATGCAATGCATGGAACTGCACTGGCAATCGGATCAATATGTTAGTCCCAAAAATAGTATAAAAAGTTGCCAAAAAGTATATGAAAGTTGTAGAATATTGGCATGGAACGATCAAAAATTATAGATACGATGGAGACGTATCAGGCCTCGGGACTCCTTGCCTGCGCTTGCCCCTTTAGCGCCAAAGAGCAAACGAGGACACTGTGCACCCTGGCACCCGCCTGGCACCTGCCTGGCTCCAGTCGTCATGGCTTGCGTCATAGGAACCTCGTGAGGTGTCCCTTGCCTTGATCTCTCCACCCCTCGCGAGCCAGCCGGGTGAGGCCGCCCCCGAGGAGGTCTTGTGTCGTCCGCCTCGCGAGGCATGGCCCCTCGCAAGGGTCTTGAGTGTTTGCTGGTGAAGATGGGCCGTACAGGGCCGCTGGTGGAGCCATGCTGTGGGCCGCAGGCTGGCAAGTCTGGGGACCCCCGTTCCCAGGACGCCAACAATTGCCCCCGTCCATGAGGACTCTAGTGAGGTGATACCCATCGATAATGGGGTCGAGGACTAGAGCCGCCGACCCTCCATGACGGATACTGGTTAGATGGTCTCTGTGATCGAAGGTGATCGGGCATGCTAACCATGGGTTATATTTCGAGGCTACATGCTCTATGGCGTAGACATCCCGAAGTGCACATTCCCGCTCCTTCTTGGGTATATGGGTGGCGTAGATCATATTCACCATCTTTACCTCGGGGGGGGGGGGGATTTTTTGGCCTCCATTGTTCGCCCTGCAAGGTACTTCATTGTCCTCGTTGCGGGGCTTTTCCCTGTGTCCTTGGATGTGATCTTGCCGGCCTAGTTGATTAACCAAAAGTTGCGATTGGTGTGGTTGGCGGGCTTATCAGACATGCCATGGATCTGGCAGGGTCTATCCAATATTGTGTCCAACTTGGTGGGTCCATCCTAGTTCCCCTTAGAGGATTTCTTCCGTGTTCCTGTTTTGGAGTCGCGGAATCCGGCATTCGCTGTTGTGGCAACGCTTACTTCTATTGCACCGTGGTTTCTCATTTCTGTCTTGGACTTCTGAGGTGTCGGGGTCTTCTGGGTTGGTGCGTCTTTGAGCCAACCAAGTATCCTCCCCTGCGCAAAAGCGGGTCATGAGAGAGGTAAGTGTTGCCATTGTCTTTGTCTTATCCTGGCCGAGTTGGCGCGCTAGCCATTCATCCTGGATACTGTGCCTAAATGCGACTATTGCTTCCGCATCCGGACAGTCGACGATCTGGTTCTTTTTGGTCAAAAACCGATTCCAAAATTGTCGGGCTGATTCTCCGGGCTGTTGGACCATGTGGCTCACTTCATCGGCATTCGGATGTAAGTGCCTTGAAATTTAGCTCAGAAAGCATCCTCGAGCTCTTCCCAACTCCCTATAGAGTTTTCGGGGAGGCTGTTTAGCCAATGCCGGGCTGGTCCTTTGAGCTTCAATGGTAAATATTTTATGACGTGGAGGTCGTCCCCTCGAGCCATATGAATGTGGAGAAGAGAGTCCTCGATCTGCACAACCGAGTCTGTAGTCACGTCATATTGTTCGATGATTATGGGTTTAAACCCTTCAGGGAACTAACGCCGCATTACCTAGTCGGTGAAGCACATCGAGCGAGTGGCACCCCTAACCCGGGCTACGTCACGCCGTAGATCGGCGGCTGTATCGCTCCGTTGCTGCTCCTGAATTCTATCATTCAGTCGTGCCATGATTGGTATCCATCTCGTCTGGCCGGGGCATAATCCCGATATCCATAAATGGATCGTGTTCTTCCTGCTCTAATGGCGAGGTCATGACGGAGATCATATTGGTATTCTGGCTGTGCCGCCTCCTTGCCTTTACGGTGAGGGGGAGCAGGTGGGTTTTCGGCCTCTCTAGCCGGCCCGTCCCTTCCTCGGGGTCGGGCTGGTCTGCCTGTGTGTATCTTGGTGGTGCGGGCGCAAGGGCCTCGTCGTTGAATTGTGGCAGCAGCTTCTGCTTTGGGTAGCTTTTAATCTACTATTAGTAGCCGTACCATTCTTTGGCTGCCAGGACTTTTGTGCATCTATCATTGATGGTATTCTGTTCAGCCTTTAGATGTTGCTTCTTATTTAGGCTCCGTGGTGTGGCTATGGGCTGCAACTTGAACCGCTCCTGGTCCAATGGATCTTTTGGAACAATGAATTCTTCAGCTTCGAGTCTAACCTCCTCCTCAGAGAGAGGCATATAGTTGCTATCCTCGGAATCATTGGGGTTCTCGGGGGTTATACTGACGCCCATGCCTTTCTGTGCCATCAGGCTATTGCTCGGGGGCGGGGTCACTGAGGTCCTCTATATTGTCTGGAGTATCGTCCTCTCTAGTGCCCATGTTGCTTTGCCTGCCTCAACGCCCTTTGGATCGTCGACGTTGTTTCCGGCGTTTGGGGGGCTCCTTGCTAGGCTTGTTACTATCTCTTCTGGGGGTGCCATCCCCATTATTAGTACCATCACCATCATCCTTGGGGGTGTCCACCATGTAGATGCAATAGGTGGAGGTGGTCGTCCATCGGCCGTTGATGGGTGGGGCAGTCTGGGCCATGGCTTCGTTGTCGGCGTCCATGTCGTCGGCCTCCTTAGAGGTGTAGTCTAGCATGTCGGTTAAGTCTTCGACAATGGCTACTAAGTCGGTAAAATTCCCTGTGGCCCACCTCAAGGCTCCGTTGAGTGTGACTTGAGGATGGGCCATCCATAATGGTCATCATATGGATCCGATCAAGTGCCCCGTTTAATAGGGCGAGGCTAGCTGGATTGGCATGTGAGGTTTCTTCGAAGCTAACCTCCGTCATCACGGTGGGGCAAGGCGTGAGCCCGGCCAGGGCGGAATCCTGGTCTCCATACGCCGCACTTGCGTCAAGGCTCAAAGTCGAGTCTGTCGTAAGGGGGCGAGTTCGGCTGGGGTTGGCTCCCAGTCTTCGGACGCGAGACTCCCGCTAGGGCTCAAAGTCAGATCCACGGCAAGGAGGAAAGGTCCAGACGGGGTTGATTCCCGGTCTTCAGACGTAAGAGTTGCATCCAACCAACCAAGAAACGAAAATGAGCATAAACGAGCATTAAACATAACACTGAATAATGCACCATAAGTAGGATGTAACTTCGTCGCATAACTATTGACTTTCGTGCCTGCATAGGGAATCATAAACCTTAACACCAATATTCTTACTAAAGCATAATTACTCACCAACATGACTCACATGTTACTATCTCCATATCGCAAAACTATTGCAAGGAATCAAGTTTATAATATCCAATGATCTTCATGAAAGTTTTTATTATATCGCTTTTGGATATCTATCACTTTGGGACCAAATTCACGTCTCGTGCAAATTACCATTACTATTCTTTAACTCTCAAAAAGATTAAAGTGAAGCACGAGAGCATAAATATTTCTTCGAAATTTTCAACTCTCAAAATGATATAAGTGAAGCATGAGAGCATATTTCTTTAAATTTTACTAACTCCCAAAATAATCTATGTGAAGCATGATAGTATTTCTTCAAAATTTACTAACTCCCAAAATAATCTAAGTGAACCATGAGAGCATTTCTTCAAAAGTTAAACCACCAACATGCTCAAAACGATATAAGTGAAGTACTAGAGAGATTCCCTAGCTCAAACAATTTAAATGAAGCACATAGAGCAATTATAATAAATCAGAATATCATTATGGCTCTCTGAAATAGGTGTGTCTAGAAATCATGATTGTGACAAACTAAAAAGCAAAACAAGAAAAGACTCATATAATACAAGATGGTCCAAGCAAAACTCATGATATGCGACGAATACAAATATAGCTCCGAGTAAATTTACCGATGGTCGTTAGAAGAAAGAGGGGATGCCTTTCGGGGCATCCCCAAGCTTAGTTGCTTGGGAGTCCTTGAATATTACCTTAGCGTGCATTGGCCACCCCCAAGTTTAGGCTCTTGCCACTCCTTATTCCTTCATCCATCATGATCTCACCCAAAACTTGAAAACTTCAATCACACAAAACTTAACAAAAACTTCGTGAGATTTGATAGTATAATAAAGCAAATCACTACTTTAGGTATTGTTGCAAAACCATTCATATTTTATTATTGCATTATACCTACTGTATTCTAACTTTACCATGGCTTATACCCCCCCCTGATACAATCCATAGAGTCGTCAAAATAAGCACACAATGCAACGAAAACAGAATCTATGAAAAATAAAACAATCTGTAGTAATCTGAACTTTGACCATACTTCCGTAACACAAAAAATTCTAAAAATTTAGGACAACGTGGGAAATTTGTATATAAATCATGTTTAAGAAAATCAGAATTTTATCACGCTCCAACAAATTTTAACAATTCTACTACTGGATGCAAAAGTTTTTGTTTTCCAAGAGGATCAAATCAACTATCATCCAACATAATCCTAAAGGATTTACTTGGCACAAACTCCAATTAAAACATTAAAACATAATCATAATAGTAGCATAATTACATTTATTGAAAAATAGAAGGGAAAACAAAAAAATTAAAAGATAACTATTAGGTTGCCTCCCAACAAGCGCTATTGTTTTACACCCCTAGCTAAGCATAATGCATAGTTTCAAGTGTTTTCCTTTGGTTTTTGCTCCATAGGTTGCCCTCATGATTGACTCATACGATGACTTAATTATAGTTCTAGGGAAGTGTTCCATACCCTTCCTTAACGGAAACTAAAATTTAATATTCCCTTCTTTCATGTCAATCATGGCACCTATAGTTCGCAAAAACGGTCTACCAAGTATTGTGGGACAAGACGGATTGCAATCAATATCAAGTACAATAAAATCTATGGGCACATAATTCCTATTTGCAAGAATAAGAACGTCATTAATTCTGCCCAAAGGCTTTTCATAGAAGAATCCGCCAAGTGCAAATTAAGAGAACATTCCTCCATATTGGTAAAACCTAGAACATTACATAGAAATTCCGGAATTGTGGAAACACTAGCACCCAAATCACATAAAGAATTGCACTCACAATTTTTGATCTTGACTTTAATGGTAGGTTCCCATTCATCATATAATTTTCGAGGAATTGAAATCTCTAATTCTAAATTTTCTTCTAAGGCTTTCATCATTGCTTCTACAATATCTTTAGTAAAAGCTTTATTTTTTTCATAGGCACTGGGTGAATTTAGCATGGATTGTAACAAAGAAATGCAATCAATCAAAGACCAATTATCAAAATTAAAGTCTTTGTAATCCAAAAGAATGGGCACATCACTAGTTAAAGGTTTTACCTCTCCAACCCCACTTTTATCAAAATTTTCAACAAGATTTTCTCCCTTCGAATTATGAGGACGCCTTCTAGCTAAAGTTGACTCTTCTTCAGTCCCCTTATCATCAGGTTTAATATTACTAAACCAGGAATCAATTGAAGAAACGCCAATCATCTTAACATATTCATCTTTACTAGTTTCTAAAGATTCCGGCTTAGCTGCCATTTGATTTACTAGCGTAGCTTGTACAACAGTGATTTTCCCTTATAATTTTTCAGTATGAGCAAACTGGGATTGAAGATTAGTAACTTCTTCGCTGACATGATCAAGTTGTTTTGTAATAGCATCAAGTAAGACAGAGTGTTTCCTAAGTGCTTCGGTAAAGAATTTGTTGTGCTCAAATTGTGTGGTCATATAAGTGTTAGTATTTTTCTCAATTTCTACCAATATATTAGGATAGGAAATATCATGATAATCCTCTTGAAAGATAGTGACTACATAAACAAGATCACAAGCAAACAAAAGATCAAACAAGAAAAAGGCAAAGGAAAATATTTTTGTAAAAAAAATTAGAAGTGGGTGAGATAAAAATGAGAGGCAAATGGAAAATAAATTAATTGAAAGGAGATGAGAGTTTATGCGTAGGTACTTGGTAGATGTTGATGATGTGTCCCCAACAACGGCGCCAGAAATTCTTCCTACTACTTGTAATCTGCATTGGTATTTCCCTGAAGAGGAGAGAACAATGCAACACAACAGAGGTAAGTATTTCCCTCAATTATGAAACTAGGGTTATCAATCTAGTAAGAGAACCAAGCAACACTATGTAAATAGCACCTGCACACAAACAAGAAGTACTTGCAACCCAACGCGTGAAGGGGTTGTCAACCCGTCAACGATATTGAGATAGATTAAATTGTATATATTTTGATAAATAGATCTAACAAAAAATACAAAATAAAATAAATAAAAGAAAATTGCAGCAAGGTATCTTTGGTTTTAATATATGATAGGAAATAGACCCCGGGGCCATAGTGTTCACTAGGGGCTTCTCTCGAGAAAATAGCATACGATGGGTAAACAAATTACTATAGGGCAATTAATAGAAAAGCAAATATTTATGACGATATCCAAGGCAATGATCATGTATATAGGCATCACACCCAAGATTAGTAGACCGAAACAATTCTGCATCTTGTTTCACTTAATAGCAACGATACATGCGTGTCATGTCTCTTTTTGTCAGTGAGATTGAGCACTGCAAGATCGAATCCATCACAAAGAACCTCCTCCCATGGCAAGATAAATCAATCTAGTTGGCCAAACCAAACCAATAAATCAGAGAAGAAATACAAGTCTATAACAATCATGCATAAAAGAGTTCAGACAAGACTCAAATAATATTCATGGATAGATCTGATCATATACTCACAATTCATCGAATCCCAACAAAACACCATAAAAAAGAGTTACATCAAATAGATCTCCAAGAACATCAAGGAGAACAAAGATCAAAATAAGATAAGGAGCCATCTAGCTACTAATTATGGACCCATAGGTCAGTGGTAAACTACTCACGCATCATCGGAGGGGCAGCAAGGATGATGAAGAACCCCTCTGTGATCCTTGCCCCCTCCGGCAGAGTGCCAGCCCCTAGATTCGATATTGTGGTTCTAGAACTTGTGGTGGCGGAAAAGGTATTTAGTCGTCTCCCTAGGGTTTTTGGGATTTTAGAGTATTTATAGAGGCGGAGGTAGGTCAAGGCAGAGCCCGTGGGACCCACTACCCACCAGGGAACGCCAGAGGCCCCTGGAGCACCCTGGTGCCTAGTGGGCCCCACATCCTGTTCTCATGGCCTCTAGAAGCTTCCAGGGTCTCTTTTTGCCAGAAAAAATATTCAAAAGGTTTCGTGGCATTTGGACTTCGTTCGGTATTGATATTCTGCAAAGTAAAAAAACAAGCAAAAAAATAGCAACTTGCACTGGGCACTAAGTTAATAGTTTAATCCAAAAATGATATAAAGTTGCAATTAAATGTATATAAAACATCCAAGAATGATAGTATAACAACATGGAACAATAAAAAATTATAGATACGTTGGAGATATATCAACGGGGAGCTATAACTTCGTGCCATGACGGAATTTCTAAATTTGGTGCCACGACAACGTTCTCTGAAATGATCACCATGGCAATTTCTAAAATTTCTGCCACAACAACGTTTTTGAAATGGGTGCCACGACAAAGAAATATTGGCCGTCGCGACGCTTCAACTAGAGATTGAAGAGGACCACGAAGATTCCCTGTGCCCAAGGCTATACCATATAATGCTTTTATGAACTGCCTCAGATGTTTATCTCTTTGTTGTCTGCACCCTTTGATTGCAAAGTAGTCAATTATTGTGGTGATCTCTCACAGCAAATATCAAGTTATAAAGGTGACCTTCCTAGTGTTGCAATTGTTATAACATGTAGCGTTTTGGAGTGCGTCATGTCCACATGAGTGCAGAGGGACGTGAGGTGCAAGATGGAACTAGTTAGGCCATGTTAGCAAATAGCACTCGGTTGTATTGAAGTTCTAGCATAATCGTTTTGAGCACAGAGGACAAAGCATCGAAATATGAACAAGAGTCATATGGGGACATGATCAGCAAAAGTTTGCCCATCGGTAAAAAATTTTGTCATCAATGATGTCCACTGAGACGTTTCCAATGTATCTATAATTTTTTATTGTTCCATGCTATTATATTATCTATTTCGCATGTTTTATATGCATTAATATGCTATTTTATATTATGTTTCCGGACTAACTTATTAACCTAGTGCCGAGTGCCAGTTGATGTTTTTCCTTGTTTTTGGGTTTTATAGAAAATCAATATCAAACAGAATAAAAATTTACGATGATTTTTCTTTGACCAGAAGAAACCAAGGAAGCTTCGGGATGAGGCCAGAAGACCTTCGAGGATGGCACAAGCCCTAGGGCGTGCCGCAGGGGGGCGCCCCTTAGGCTTGTGGGCCCTTGGGAGACCTTCCAACCCTAACTCCACCACTATAAATTCCCAAATATTCCCCTTACGTTAGAGGGCACACCAAAAAATACTTTTCCGCTGCCGCAAGATTTTGTTCTCGTGAGATCCCATCTTGGGGCCTTTTCCAGCACTCCCCCGGAGGGGGATTCGATCATAGAGGGCCTCTACATCAACCTTGTTGCCCTTCCGATGAAGCATGAGTAGTTTACCACAGACCTACGGGTCCGTAGCTAGTAGCTAGATGGCTTATTCTCTCTCTTTGATCTTCAATACAATGTTCTCCTCGATGTTCTTGGAGATCTATTCGATGTAATGTTCTTTTGCGGTGCGTTTGTTGATATCAAATGAATTGTGGATTTATGATCATATTATCTATGAATATTATTTGAGTCTTCTCTGAACTATTTTATGCATGATTGAGATAGTTTTGTATTTCTCTCCGATCTATCGATTTGGTTTTGCCAACTAGATTGGTTTTTCTTGCAATGGAAGAGGTGCTTTGTGATGGGTTCAATCTTGCGGTGTCCTCATCTAGTGACAGAAGGGGTAGCGAGACACGTATTGTATTGTTGCCATTAAGGATAAAAAGATGGGTTATATCATATTGCTTGAGTTCATCCCTCTACATCATGTCATCTTGCTTTAAGGTGTTACTCTATTCTTATAAACTTAATTCTCTAGATGCAAGCAGGAGTCGGTCAATGTGTGGAGTAATAGTAGTAGATGCAGAATCGTTTCGGTCTACTTATCACGGACGTGATGCCTATATTCATGATCATTGCCTTAGATATCATCATAACTTTGCTCTTTTCTATCAATTGCTCAACGTAATTTGTTTACCCACCATATGCTTTATTCAAGAGATAAGCCTCTAGTGAAACCTATGGTCCCCTGGTCTATTTTCCATCATATATTTTCAGGTCTGTAAAACCAAAAACCCAAAAATACCTTGCTGCAATTTATTTATATTTACTTTATTTTACCTTTTACTTATCTTTTATATCTATTTCTATTAGATCTCACTCTTGCAAGTTGCCGTGAAGGGATTGGCAACCCCTTTTTCACGTTGAGTGCAAGTGTTTGTTAGTTTGTGCAGGTGCATATATTGGGGACTTGCTTGTGCCTCCCACTGGATTGATACCTTGGTTCTTAACTGAGGGAAATACTTATCTCTACTTTGGTGCACCACCCTTTCCTCTTCAAGGCAAAATCAATGCAAGCTCAAGAAGTAGCAGGAATAATTTTTGGCGCCGTTGCCGGGGAGGTTCTATATCAAGCCTACCAAGTACATATCATAAACTCTCATCTCTTGCATTTACATTATTTGTCGTTTACCTCTCGTTTTCTTCTCCCCCACTTCTAAAATGTTTTCAAAAAAATACAAAAATATTTGCCTTCTTATTCGCATTCTTTCTGTTTGTCTTGTCATTTTATTTTTGTTTGCTTGTGTGCTAGATTGCTTGCTTTGTCACGATGTCTCAATAAAATACCAAATTGTGTGATTTTTCCAACACTAATAATAATCATTTTATTCGTACTTGATAACCCACAAGTATAGGGGCTCGCAACTGCTTTCGAGGGTAGAGTATTCAACCCAAATTTATTGATTCAACACAAGCGGAGCCAAAGAATATTCTCAAGTATTAGCTGCTGAGTTGTCAATTCAACCACACCTGAAAGAATTAATATCTGTAACAAAATATTTTGTAGCAAAGTAGTATGGAAGTAACGGTAACAGTGGCAAAAGTAACAGTAGCAGTTTTGTAGCAATCGTAACAGTGGCAACGAAAAAGTAACAGAGTAAAGATCAATATGAAACGAGCTCGTAGGAAATGGATCAATGATGGATAATTATGTCGGATGGCATTCATCATGCAACCATTATAACATAGGGTGACACAGAAGTAGGTCCAATTCATCAATACAATGTAGGCATGTATTCCGAATATAGTCAAACATGCTTATGGAAAAGAACTTGCATGACATCTTTTGTCCTACCCTCTCGTGGCAGCGGGGTCCAAATGGAAACTAAGGGATATTAAGGCCTCCTTTTAATAGAGAACCGGACCAAATCATTAGCACTTAGTGAACACATGAAATCCTCAAAGTACGGTCATCGCCGGGAAGTGTGTGGCACCCCAGCTTAGAGAAACTGGAACGCCCCGTATTCCAGCCCAGAGATCGAGGAGAAGTCTTCTAGAATACGAACTGCTTAGCATTGAACAAATCAGTTCTTTATTACAATCTATATGAGTATAAGGGGATAACATTGGTACGACGACACTACGCCTGCCACGGTTACTCCATGCAAGCAGCAGAACAACATGAAGTAGTGGAATAACTACTAGCAGTGGAACAGCGACAGCGGTGATGAACTCCACTCTGCAGGGACTCTGGCTGGAACGCTTATCCTAGCTCGCAAACAATGAATCCACGGCAAACAAGCAATCAAGTCAGGCATCACCTGCAAATTGGCATGACACGCTAGGTCAGTAGATTGAATGTACTTGCAAGCTCGCAGCAACCAAGAGCAATCAAGACAGACAACAACATGGCAATTACAGGTTAACAAGGATTAACATGATACTATCAAATCAATCATAGCATGAACAAGATGAACATGATACAGCTAGAACAATATGAGCATGGCATGAACATATGAACATGATGATACTAGCATGGAACATGATGATGCTATCATGCACCAACTTACTCTGCTCAGGTTACCTTGTAACAATCACATGCACAAGCTTACCATCACGGACATCACACGATCATCTCAGGATCCAATCAAGCTTGGTATTAACCATACCGTATTAATCATTACATGACCACAAGGAGCTTGATCTTTACCCACTATTCTCGCATAACACCACAAATATCCACCAACTCAGTATCCGCGATACCACTGTGATCCTCTCACGATCACATAAAGATCGACCAACTTCTCTTATCATCGAACCGGGGTTGTTATTAAGAATATTATTATTATTACTATTGACCCATGGTGTGATCGACTACGAACTGGGCCCATATCCGCGGGCGCGGCTATCGATAGATTCAACACACACTCTGCAGACGTTAGCACACTATACGCACACCACCGAACCCAAGGCCTCATGCTCCCATTCGGGTGGACCAACGACAAAACCGATCTATTGCGAAGACACTCTCCAAGCCACTCTGACAAATTCCCCTTTTGGCTAAGTCATGGGTGGCCCCGATGTCAAGTCGTGACATCCTCCACCTACGTGGTCGGCCACCGTCGTGGTGAAACATAAACGGCCCCAAACGGGGACAAGGATCCTTACAACAACAACAGGCACACAAGGCTTATGCCGTCCTACCCGGCCAAGGTAGCACCCGCGCATAACCTTCCCTCGTTGGAGGCACCGGTGAGAGGCATGACAATAGACCCAGTTAGGACCCCCCATAAGGCAAGTGTGGCTGCACTGGTCGGCTCGATATGGTGGCACCCATGACTCAGCCAACGGTTGTTCAAGTTTGATTATTATCCGGTTAAACTTGAATGCAATAAGCTGAGCCATATTAAAATAACATGATGCAACTATAATGCATATTATCAACATAAGCATGGGGTGCAACATAATCATCAAGCATATCAACAACAATAAATCATATTTTCCGAATGAGCATGGCATACTGACGAGCATGAATATCACAAGTATAACACTACTCTAGCATAACATGACCACTATCAACGGAAATAACTACCATGCAAGAACATAACGATAATACTACCAAGTAAGCATATAACCAACTAGATGCAAAGGAAACATGCATAGCAAAAATACATGATAACAAATATTAAGCATGCAACATAAGAGCATCTACCACCAGCACGTACTACTACTACCAATCAAGGCATACGAAAGTAATACTAGCAAGAATACATGATAACCAGGTGCATCTAAACATGTCATGAAGATGAACATGAAACTATAAACATTACCAAAGCACCGATAACAATAGCAAACCAGGCCGACAATTATTAAATGGCTACTGCATGTAATCATGCAAGTGGTTGCCGTGGCTTGCCTTGGGATGAAGAATACACCAGGAAGAAGTGCGGAAAGCTCGCGTAAAGAATCGCCGGACAGGGTTCTCCCTCGGAGGGGGATGATTAGGGGCAAGGGCAATAAGGTCATTTTCACTTTGGGACCACCTAGTGAAAATGATACCAACATATAGAGCTCGACGATACGAAAACGTGGGCTTTGGATTCACCTCAATCGGAGTTACGGTCACGGAGATACGGAAGGTTGAAATCCAGGGACTAATCTATAAAAATATCTTCACCAGCAGGCCCCTGACTAGAAAAACAGAAAGCGCAATTCTGAGAATACGCTTACTTATAGAGAAAACGTACTCTAGGTCGAAGTAGGAGGAGAATAAACTTTTTGACCTAGAAAACGTATTCCAGTGAATACGTTTCCACTTATCCCAGTCAGCAGCTCGGGTCAACGCCTGTTAGACTGACGAGCGGGGTCCGCAGGGCGGTGGGGCCCGCCTGCAGGTCCTTCTTCTTCCTCCTGTCGCTCGTGAGCCAGAGGCAGGGGAGCACTGCGGGTGGCCGTTCCGGCGACACATAGCTTACCGCGGGATCGGGAAGATGAGGCGCTCCCGTCTGGACTCCTCACGCTCGCTGAGATGCACCGGAAGGAGCGCAGCCTTGACTGCGGCGGACGGCATCTACTGTGAATATGGGCTCAACACTAAGGCTGCGGGGAGGAGTGTCGGTGTCAAAACTGGCGGATCTCGGGTAGGGGGTCCCGAACTGTGCATCTAGGATCGATGGTAACAGGAGACGGGGGACACGATGTTTACCTAGGTTCGGGCCCTCTCTATGGAGGTAATACCCTACTTCCTGCTTGATTTATCTTGATGAATATGAGTATTACAAGAGTTGATCTACCACGAGATTGTAATGACTAAACCCTAGAAGTCTAGCCTGTATGACTATGGTAATGAATATCCCATATCCGGACTACGCCCTCCGGTTTATATAGACACTGGAGGGATCTAGGGTTACATAGAGTCGGTTACATAGGAAAGAATCTTCATAGATGATCGCCATGCTTGCCTTCCACGCCAAGGAGAGTCCAATCCGGACACGGGTATAGTCTTCGGCCTTCATGTCTTCATAGCCAATCATTCCGGCCCATGGATAACAGGCCGGACGCCCGAGGACCCCTTAGTCCAGGACTCCCTCAGTATCCCCTGAACCTGGCTTCAATGATAAGGAGTCCAGCGCGCAGATTGTCTTCGGCATTGCAAGGCGGGTTCCCTTCTATCCGAACTCCAAGATAGTCTTCGAACGCGATGATAGTATCCGGACCTGTCACACACACACCATACACAACCACAGAGAGAATATAATTTTGCGCGAGTTCAATCTGCTGACAAATTTCGGTTACATGACATCACGTCCGACCGGTCATAATTCCGGACCATTTTGTGCCCAACGCTCCACGTCCCGAGACGCGGTTGCCATTGGCACGTCATATCGAAGCAGAGATCGTGCCCCCTTATAGTGGGATTCTCATCAATGCAGACATGGGTAATCCAACTGCACCGTTTATACAACCCTTGGGAACAGGCGAGTTTTTAGGGCGAGTGGGGAGGCGCTTGATATTCGCGGCCTTTATAAGGGGATAAGGATTCCCTACCTTCACCCACACCCTTCCTCTCCTTCAGTCCTCCGCCCTTGAGCTCCAGCGCCCAAGCTTTAGCTTCTCCTCATTCCAGAAAGCACTCCAATCATGTCCGGATCCGGAGCTGGAGGCAAGTGGATGGCCTCCTCCGTTAAGAAGAAGGACATCATGGAGCTCCGGGAGGCCGGATATATGGCCAAGGAGATTGCTCATCGACTCCCGGCGAAAGGGCAAATCGTCCCTACTCCCGAGCCCCATGAGAGGGTTGTGTTTCTCACACATTTTGTCTGCGGGATGGGATTCCCTCTCCACCCGTTCGTTCGCGGACTGATGTTTTACTATGGGCTAGACTTTCATGACCTAGCCCCTAACTTTATTCTCAACATCACGGCATTCATTGTCGTGTGCGAAGACTTTCTCCGCATCCGACCTCATTTCGGCCTATGGATGAAGACCTTTAATGTGAAGCCGAAGGTGGTGAGCAGTCAACGAGCAGAGTGCGAAGGCGCCATGGTGGGCAAGATGCCCAATGTCACCTGGC
This sequence comes from Aegilops longissima, assembly GCA_021605205.1. NCBI lineage: Eukaryota > Viridiplantae > Streptophyta > Magnoliopsida > Poales > Poaceae > Aegilops > Aegilops longissima. Next base: position 411,391,503 of record CM038677.1, on the reverse strand, counting down.
CCGAAGGCTCCTTTGTGGAGACGGTGAAGGGGTGGCAATCGGGGTGGTTCTACATCACCCAGCAGCGCGACGCGGACTAGGAGGCGGCCCCCAAATTCCGATCTGGAACACCGATGTGGCTCACCTCCTGGCAAGAGAAGGGCCTAACCCGGGGTCACTCGGATGAGCTTACTGGGCTCCAGACGTGTGTCCAGAACATGATAGACAAAAAAATCAAGCTCATCTACGTGATCCAGGTCATGCTCATTCGCCGAGTTCTTCCATGCCAACGCTGGACTTGATATCTGTGGGAGTATGATCCGGCCAAGCACCAGACGCTACTAGAGTTCTTTGGCACGATGCACAAAGACATCAAGAAAGTGCTCTTCAAGGCCGACAAGACACCACCGCCCACGACCGAGGATCGCAGGCTTAGCTCAAAAGGTTAGGCTAGTTCGGTAAGTTCCATAATGTTTTGAAGGTGCACCCTTTACTAGCATATTTTGAGGAGATGCCTAAGCTTTCCTACCCATATTTTCAGGCCTGGATTGAGGTAGCAGAGGGGATTAACTGTCCGGCCCCACTGCCCGAAGACCAAGAGTTCCCATTAGTGACGAAAATGCTATTTACAGCACCTTATGAGATGCCAGGGAAGACGGCCAAGAAAGCGGCCAAAGGGGCCAAGAAGGGCCCTCGCCGAAAAGGCGTTCTGGACGTGTCGTCCGAAGAGGAAACTCCTTCTTCGTCCACTAACGACAACGACAAAGAGGAGGAGGAGAAACGACTCCCCACCTGAAGTGGGGAGGAAGAGGAGGGCGGTCCCCACGAATCCGGAGGCAAAAGCGCCCAAGAGGGAAAAAAGTTCCTTCACGGATAACTCTGCGTGGGATGTCGATAGCTGCCCGGAGCAACCTCGCCGGACCAAACCTCGGGCTGCATCGTAAGTATCAGAGTCCAAAAATGTCTGGCCTTCCCGGTTTGTATTATTGATATACTTTAAATCTTGTCATTGCAGCCCTGCACACAATGGCTCCCCGCGATCCTCGACAGAGGATTCGCTAGACTCGAAGGAAATGGCTAGCATGTCTCCGCCACCTGCTCATTCTGCCTCGCCCAAGGGTGATGACGAGGTGGTGTCCCAAAAGACCTTCCCGGACCGGGGGGATGTTCCGGAGATCGTCAGGGTGGAGCCCCAGGATGGCTCCTCGGCCGCCGGACATATGGGGGAAAAAGCCCCCATGGGGACTGGTGACGGGGCCCGAGTTCCTTCCGTCCCTCGGCCGGATACCCTTCCGGAGACCTACATGGCTCCGAAGTCCAGCGAACGGCCTTCCCCGAAAGGAGGAGATGTGCCTATTCCGCTGGTGACCTCTGTCCAACCAGAGGCACCGGATAATCTGCTGGAGGTGCTATGAGGCGCCTCCATTGTGGATGAACACCGTGCCCTCATGGGCACGGTGATCGAGAAGGTTCAGTTCGTCAAGAGCGGACTGACCGAAGCCTGCACTAGCCTTCTAATGGGCTTTGAGCTAAGTAGTGTGATCGTAGGAAGAATATCACAGTGTAGACAGTAGCCCCCTGATGCTCTATTCGGTGTTCGGAAAGAAAAAGCCGAACAGAGGATCAAAAATAATTATCGCAGGAGTCTAACAAAAAGGTGTCTGTGTGAATAAGCAGGCCTTGTTGCGGGCTGCTACCGCTCAAACCGTGGAGGTCTCCGGACTGAAGCAAAAACTGAAGCGGGCCGAGGACGAGCTCGGCCTCGTGAAGAAGCAGCTGGAGGATAGCCAAGGTATGCAGTAACCTGCCAGTATATTGAGGAATAAATTGTTCAAGCTGACTAAAGTGTCATGAACTTTATTAGGGACCACGACCGAAGCGGCGGCGCTCAAAAAGGCATTAGCCGAGGCCGAGGACAAAACGGCCAAGGAACACGCCGCGCGCGAGAAACACGAGGCCCTGGTTAGCAAGGCCCAACAAGAGCTCCAGGACACCGTCGAGAAGCTCGAGTCCTGGGAGCGCGATTTTAAGACGCAAGAGTCCGAACTTGCGAAGGCCCGTCAGAGCGCACAGGATGCCCGAGCTGAAGCCCAGAGCGCCCTCAAAGAAATTCAGGCGGCCAAGAAGAATACGGTGGGTAAGTCTTTCGCTATGCAAAGCCAGTAGGCAAAGGAAACCTTCCTTGTACTGACCCGCATTTGGGTTTTCCAGGGGCATTTACGAATCTGCCGTGCAGCTTATCAGATGCTACCGAGTTTTATCGAGCCGAAGAGGCGATGTCTACGGAGAAGCTATTCTGGTCTCAATATTTTGGACCAGAAGATTCGGTGCCCTTTAGCAACCAGCTAAAACAGCTGGTCGAGCTGCACAGGTCGGACGAGTTAGCCATGATGGACCTGATAGTTCAGTTGTGGCCTGTCGAACCCGTGCCCAGCAGCTACTTCGGACTTGTGAAGCGACTCGTGAGTGCCTGCCCACGGCTCGAAGCCGTGAAGAGATTGGTCTGCATTGAAGGTGCACGGATGGCCTTTGCCCGCGTCAATACGCATTGGGCGAAGAAGGATGCCAAGAAGCTGGTGACCGAGGGGCCGCCTGAGGACAAGGAGCATCGTCGACCCGGGCTATATTTTGATACTGTCCTGGAGGGGTCCCGCCTTGTAGTGGAGCAATGTTCGAAGGATGTTATATTCCCATGAAAACATTCGTATTATCCTATCCTGTAATATGGAACAACGATGTTGTGTAATATAATGCTTATGATTTAAATTTTACCTCCTGTGCGGCCGTTTATGAGATCTGAGGGTTGACCAGTCGTCGGCTTCTGCCCCCACGTAGGTAGTACGGGGATGTTCGGGATAAATCTAAACACTCTTTACTCCACATTCTGGTCATTAAAGGAGGTGTTTAGCGCAACGAACAAGGCAATCAGACTAGCCTTTACCACCCTCACTTAGCCATAGGAGTTTGACAATAATAAATTCGGCGAAGCCCCTTGTATTCAGATGACCGAACTAGGGGCGTAACACACGCCTAATCGGGGAAACCGATTCCTCACATGAAGCGGAGAAAATCTCTAATGATTTGGGACCTCTCGAACAGCTGACCAGCTCTCGCCGCATCATGACAGACAGTTTTCGGCTTTCTCTACTAAAGTGCTCGTCCGGAAGAACCAGGACACAATCGCAGTAGTTCTCCCTTTACTACCCTAGCCGATATAGTAGAACGTTAGGTAGTAAGCATAGGATCCGGGCAACCCAAATATTGACCAAAGACATGATTCGGAGCCGATGCATATAATGCTATAAGTTCGGGGTGCCGAACTATACTGTAAAAGTATTCAAACTTTTGTTGCCATAATTCGGGGCGCGATGAAGCCCCTGGCGCAGTAATACGTACCAGAATGTACGCGTGCAACAAGTAATAAATACAAAGGAAGAAGGGGGAAGATTAGGTAAATACTGACGCTTCCCTTTATTTTTATAATGTGACTAATACGTCGAGGCGTATTTGTACATGCAATATGATAAGCAAAAAAGGCTATTTAACATGCCAAAATCAAGTGCGGGCTGCGTGCGGGTATGTAAAACAGGTATATAAATCATTAATAGAGGCCACCTGGGGGTTCCCTTGTGCGCCAAAGCTCCTTGCCTCCTTGGTGTGTCTGACAGACAGGTTGTCAGAAGAAGTCTCGAAAAGAGAGAATTGACCTGAAATGGAAAAGAAAAAGGTACGCGAATCCTGGGGTCGGTCGAGCCGCACTATGGATCGCGGGCTAGCTATGCCTCCGTCCATATTGTTTGGGCACGTAATTATGTACGCGTGGGGCGGAGGCCGAATTTCTAATCAAGCTCTTTACGAGCTGAGCTGTCCTGTTGCAGTGTAGTCCGGACCTTCTTAACGATATCCGGGGGTTTGGCAGCCGGATTATAGTTCTGCTTGAGACGGCCGTTTTGTACTTCTGCTGCTAGGGCGGCTATGTGGTCCTCAGTACGGAGGGAGTGTTCCGTGTTTCCATTAACTGTTATGACGCCGCATGGACCGGACATCTTGAGCTTGAGATAAGCATAGTGTGGCACTGCGTTGAATCTTGTAAACGCAGTTCGTCCGAGCTGTGCATGGTTGCCGCTGCAGAAGGGGACGATATCGAAGATTAACTCCTCGCTTCGGAAGTTGTACGGAGAACTGAAGACCACCTCCAGCGTGACTGAGCCCGTACAACGGGCCTTTACGCCTGGTATGACTCCTTTAAAGGTAGTCCTTGTGGGTTTGATTCGTGAGGGACTAATGCCCATCTTCCTCACCGTATCCTGATTGAGCAGGTTGAGGCTGCTACCACCGTCCATTACGACTCGTGTGAGGTGAAATCCATCGATGATTGGGTCAAGGACCAATGCGGCCGATCCGCCATGACATATACTAGTTGGGTGGACACGTTGGTCGAAGGTGATCGGAAATGACGACCACGGATTGAATTTTGGGGCGATTGGCTCTACCGCGTAGACGTCCATGAGTGCGCGCTTGCGCTCCCTTTTGGGTATGTGTGTAGCATATATCATGTTCACCGTTTTGACCTGAGGGGGGAATTTCTTCTGCCGCTCAGTGTTCGGCTGTCGGTGCTCTTCGTCGTCGTCCTCGCTTTGCGATCCCATTTCCTTGTTCTCGGTTTTTCACTTGCTGGCTTGTTTGAAAACCCGGCAATATCTGTTGGTATGATTGGCTTGTTTGCCTGGGGTGACATGTATCTGGCACGGACGATCGAGTATGCGGTCCAAGCTGGATGGTCCCTCGCTGTTCCTTTTATAAGGTTTCTTTCGCTGGCCAGGCTTGGAGCCACTGAATCTGGCGTGAACTGCAGTGTCATTGGTGTTATTGCCATTACTTTGGTGTTTGTGTCTATTGCGCCGGGTCTTGCCGGTGCCATTCTTGGCCTTTGAGAGGCCTGCCTCGTTGGCTGTGTTTTTACTATGAGCCAGCCAACTATCTTCACCTGTGCAAAAACCGGATCATGAGTGCCGTGAGGGCTGCCATAGACTTCGACTTTTCTTGGCCGAGGTGGCGGGCGATCCATTCGTCACGGATGCTGTGTTTGAAGGCCGCTAGGGATTCGACATCCGGACAATCAACAATTTGGTTATTTTTGGTTAGGAACCTAGTCCAGAAGTTTCTGGCTGATTCTCCAGGTTGTTGAACTATATGGCTTAAGTCATCAGCGTCTGGTGGCCGGACATAAGTACCTTGGAAGTTGTCAAGAAAGGCTTTTTCCAAGTCCTCCCAGCTGACAATGGAATTTTCAGGCAGGCTATTTAGCCAGTGTCTAGCTGGCCCTTTTAATTTTAGTGGGAGGTATTTGATGGCGTGGAGGTCATCTCCTCGGGCCATATGGATGTGGAGAATAAAATCTTCGATCCACACTTCGGGATCGGTTGTGCCGTCGTATGGTTCAATATTGACAGGCTTGAACCCCTCGGGGAATTCGTGATCCAGTACTTCCTCTGTGAAGCAGAGAGGGTGTGCAGCGCCTCTATATCGGGCTGCATCACAGCGCACCTCTGATGAAGTCCCTCTGCGGTTATCGGCCCGGGCGTGACTGGGTTTCTCATATCTGAATAGGTAGCTGTCATCCCGAGTTTGGAAGCGTCCTCGTGATCCATAGATTGATCTGGTGTGTCCTGCTCTACTGTCCAGGTCTGCCGAAGGTCGTATGTATGGTCCCGAGCTGTTTTGTCCCTAGTTTTACGAGGCGGTGGGGTGGTCTGTAGTTCGGCCTGAGTTGCCGTTTTATCCCGACCGCGGGGCGGTCGGTCCGCCGCACTATCCCGACCGCGTGGTAATCGTTCCGCATTACGCGAGGGAGGTATGGGATCTGGTGCCTCCTCATCGAACTGAGGTAGCAGTCTGCGCTTTGGGTAACTCTTGGCTGGGCGCTTGAGGCCATATTATTCGGCTGCGAGGAGATCGGTCCATCTGTCAATGAGTAGGTCTTGATCAGCTTGGAGCTGCTGTTGCTTTTTCTTCAGGCTTCTTGCAGTAGCTATTAGCTGGCGCTTGAAGCGCTCCTGCTCGAGGGGTGCCTCAGGCATGATGAAATCCTCGCTGCCGAGGCTCTCCTCATCCTCGGAGACTGGACGATAACAATCGTCATCCGGGTCATTGGGCATGGCCTGTTTATCAGGGTTAACTTGACTGTTGTCTTGTTCCTCCTGTTCGGATGCAGCTCCAACAGGGTCTTCATTGTTTTTGGCGTCGCCCGGAGTACTATTTTCTCTAGTGCCAGTGTTGCCATCTTTTGAGCGACGAGGCTTAGAACAGCGCTTAGGGCGCCGGCGCTTGGACTGTGTCTCAGAAGGTTTATTCGCAACTGCATCTTCTTTGTCATCGTCGCTAGTTTTTTTAGGTGTGTCAACCATGTACACATTGGATGAAGAGGTGGCCGTCCAACGTCCAGTGAATGGCGGGTCTTGGCCTTGCTCCTTGTCGGCATCGTCGTCCGTACCGTCGATGTCTTCGGAGCCATAATGAAGCACGTCGGTCAGGTCATCGACAGTGGCTATAAAGTGGGTGGCGGGTGGGAAGCAAAATTCCCCATCATCAGCCTCTAGCTCGAACCGAACATAGTTCGGCTGTGAGTCCTTCTCCAAGGACAAATTCTTTAAAGAGTTTAGCACATAAAGGTGAGTGCTGGAATATGTCTACGGCACTGAATTCGAAAATCGACAACCGATCCAGCTCTGTGTCCGCAGGCGTACATGGTCCGGAACTTATAGCCGGAGACGAGTCCGGAGTTCCGTTGACACAAATATTGTAGGTTGTCGAGTCCGTGTGCGGCTCCAACGCCGCGGACTCTGTGGCCTTGGATGGCTCGACCTGCTCCGGTTCTAAGGCCGTTGCAGCAACAGGAACCATCTCCTGGATGTGATCCGATGACAGATTTAATTCATGTTCATCGGGACGAGGGGCGCGATCGTCGCGGTCTCGAATCCATTGAAGATCAAGTCTCCGCGGACATCCGCGACATAGTTCAAGCTTCCGAATCTGACCTGATGGCGAGGGGCGTAGATATCGATCTGCTCCAGATGGCCAAGTGAGTCGGCCCGCAGTATGAAGCCGCCGAACACAAAGATCTATCCACGGAGGAAGGTTTCTCCTTGGATGGCGTCACTATCGACGATTGAAGGGGCCATCGAACCTTTCGTCGACGACACGGTGGAACTCTCAATGAAAGCACCAATGTCGGTGTCAAAACCGACGGATCTCGGGTAGGGGGTCCTGAACTTTGCGTCTAGGATCGATGGTAATAGGAGACGGGGGACACGATGTTTACCCAGGTTCGTGCCCTCTCTACGGAGGTAATACCCTACTTCCTGCTTGATTGATCTTGATGAATATGAGTATTACAAGAGTTGATCTACCACGAGATCGTAATGACTAAACCCTAGAAGTCTAGCCTGTATGACTATGGTAATGAATATCCCCTATCCGGACTACGCCCTCCGGTTTATATAGACACCGGAGGGATCTAGGGTTACATAGAGTCGGTTACATAGGAAAGAATCTTCATAGATGATCGCCATGCTTGCCTTCCACGCCAAGGAGATTCCAATCTGGACACGGGTGCAGTCTTCGGTCTTCATAGCCCATCAGTCCGGCCCATGGATAACAGGCCGGACGCCCGAGGACCCATTAGTCCAGGACTCCCTCAAGGAGGGGTGGAGCCGTGGGGTAGCTTATAGGTGGTGGTGGGAGTCCTCTGGATGTGGAAGAGTGGAGAGAGGGAGCTCGGCTCGCTGGAATCAAGGCGGGGCTCACCGGCGGCCGAGGCGACAGAGGGAGGTGGGGAGAGCAGCTCCGGCTCGGGGAAGAAGTGGAGCTCCAACAGAGGCCCATCCCTGTGAAAAGGCCGGCCCGTTTGACTTGGTCAATAGGTGGCGGTGTCACATCCTAGCTAGACCATGCATTAGTGTGTGCATCATGTTTAAATTTCATTTGAATTTGAAATGGGGAAGACAGAAACCCCCAGAACCCCTTTTAATCCAACTAGGGTTTACCAAAATTATTTTCAATGAACCTGAAATGCCCTTCAAAAATGCTCATCACCATTGCTTTGGTTCAGAGCCTCTGCCAAAAGTGGTGCACCATTTTCTAGGTCATCCAAAGGTCCTTGAATTAATTCATAAGTATTTGAGTTTGAGCATTTCAAATTATATAAAATATTGCAAATGCCCAAATATTCCCAAACAGAAATGTTTCATGTTGGAAATATTCCAACAATGGACCAGGAGCAGTTTGGTGATTTTTGAAACTGGTTTAGTATTTTAAAAACTCCACAAAGTTCAGAATAATAGAAAAAGAAAACAGATTAGAAACCTTACTGGCGCCACCTACCGGCCCACTGCTGCCCAGCCCAGGCAATTGCCTTGTGAGCTGCTTAGCTCGGCCAGCAGCAACCAGTGCTTTCGGCGCGAGCACCGCATGGGTGCCACGCACCTGGTCGCCGCCTCGCCGCTCCCTCACCCAGCCGCGGCGTGGACCGCTCCCCTCTCTCCCCGAACCCCGGACACCTCCTCTCCTCCCGGCTCCTCTCTCGCGCTCCCCGCCATGGCCGGCGCCACCGCAGCCACGCCGTCGTCGTGAGCGCGCTCCCGCCGTCCGTGCTCCTCCCACTATGTCTAGTAGCTCCACCGCCCTCAACTACGTCGAGCTAGCCGAGCCCCGCGTGCTCGAGTAGCCCGAGTCCACCGCACCGACTTCGCCCGAGTTCGCCGTCGCCGGAGATCCCCTTCAACGCCGTCGTCGCTCCGGCCCGTCCCCTACCGCACCAAGTGTTCCGTCGAGTTCCATGTGAGCTTAACCATCTCCCCCTCCCTTCCTTTCTTGCTCCCGAGCTGTGTAGTGACCTCCCGGAGCTCAACCGCACTCACCGCCGCGGAGCTCGTCGCCGACGTGCTCCCGGTCACCCTCCGGCCACCTTTTGGTGTCTAACGCACTCACCGCACTGCGCAGCACCTAACCATGCACTCCTCGCACCTCACCGAACCCCCCTAGCCTCGAGTTCGCCTTCGGCCGAACTCTGGCGGCCGCCTAGGTCGTCGCCGGCGCCGATTCCGGCCGCCCCGACCCCAACCAACTCCACCAAGAGCTGCGGCTCAACCCCAGCTCCACCTAGATGCCTTCCGCGGGCCATTTGGTCGCCGGAACGGCCAAACTCACTTCCGCTGCCGCGTCGGGCTCGCCGGCGGCTAAACGCCGGTGCAGCCGACGTTGACTTTGACCACGGGTGGGCCCTGGTTGACTCTGTTGAGTCAATGACAGGTGGGGCCCAACCCTGTTAACTAAATAGGATTAGTTTTAATTAATTTTTAGTTAAACTAATTATGCTGACAACCTGGACCCACTAGTCAGGTTTGACATGGACGTCTCCGTTGACCCTGACATCACCCTGACGCATTGCTGACGCAATAAATTAATTACTGGATTTATTCTATTATAGGAAATTCCAGAATATAGTTCAAACTTCAAAAATTCATAACTATTAATCTGTAACTCCAAATGCAAAGATTTATATATGAAAAAAATCCATTCTATCCATTGGTACAGGTTTCATGCATGATAAAACAAGTTAACCTTGCTGTTTAAGCAGAATAAGATAATGCACCTTTAGGGATAATTCAAATGAGCTAGCATTTGAATCTTTGATTCAAATGAGTTCATCCCCCTTTCTGTTTCAGCTTGCATTAGGCCAACACACATCCATATTGCCATGTCATAGCATGCATCATATTGTTGCATATTGTCATGTGTGTTTATTTTTGGTATGTCTTTCGTGATAGGTTCTGCCTCCGAGGATAATCCCGAATATCCGTCTGAAGGGCAGTATCCTACCACCACTCCATCAGGCAAGCAACCCATTGATCATTCCGATACAAACCCATGTTCTCGCTTCTGCTCTCGTTTACTGCATTAAGACAACGCGATTCAAACTGTTGTGTGCTGCGGTAGTTGAACCCACTTCCTTTGCATGACCTGTCATTGCCACAGTAACTAGATGAAACCCACTAGTATGTGTAGGAGTTGATTGAGCCATGTTTGTGATTCCTACCATGCTATGCTTGCTATGCTTAGAGTTGTGTCAGGTCTGGCTCATCGGGATGATGAACTGGAGTGAAAGGTTGTGTCGGTTCAAGAGTGAAAGTGTTGAACACGTTTTGGTAAAGGTATCGATGAGAGGCCATGTAGGAGTACATGGTGGGTTGTTTCATTGAAGCCGTCCCTAAGAACTGAGATCTGTGTTTGTGATCCATGAAACAGTTACTACCACGCATTGGGCCCGTAACCAATGGACCCTCTAAACTTCTTAACCACCCTTGTTCTCAGTCGGGAGTTGCAAGTAGTTTCGTGTTTGTAGCATGTTGGGGCCGACATAACGCTGACCTTAGGGGTGGGTTGTGTTGCGGTAGGCACGTGGCCTGGTGTACCGAAAGTGCCCGTTTGGTATCTCGGGAACCCCGCACACATCGTTCGGGGCTGTATGGGAAACCTCGGCGGACTCCTGCAGATGGAACCCGAATAGGCGATAAACCTGGACTAGGGACTTGAGTGTTTAGGTAGGCTGTGGCCGACACCCACGTTGGGCTTCGCTTGAAGGTTGCCGAGTACATGTCGTAAACGGCGGTAAGTGGTGAGCGTGTGTGAAGAAGTACACCCTGCAGGTTAATATGATCTATTCAAATAGCCGTGTCCACGGAGAAGGACTTCGGGTTGCCTATATCAGTTCATAGACAAGTAAATGGATACTACTAAAAGCCTCAAGATAAGTGTGAGTACGCGGATGGCCCTCTCGTGGGTGACGAGAGAGGATCCACGGTGGAGTATTGTGATGGTGATTAGTGGACTGTAATGCGACAAATGCTTTTCAAGTGGTGTCACATAGGATAGCTTAGCCAAGAGTCAAAGCTGGCTTGCTGCAAATAACTCCACCACCTTCTTGAGAATGTGCATGTATGATAGGATTACGTGGTAAGACTTCTTTGAGTACCTCCGTACTCATGTTTGTAATTAATGTTTTTCAGACGACAACACTGCCCCCTTGATGGGTTTTATGTAGACCTTGACATCGACAGTGAACTAGCCACCCGGTGGTGATCCAAGGCTTGTGAAGGGCCCTTTGTAGATAGAAGGGCTTCGACAAGCTTTCTTTCTTTTTAGAGTCGTACTCGAGACTAGTTTGCTTCGCATGTGCTTGTATGTTTGTATGACTTGAGTGTTGGGTCATGTGACCCCTACCTGTATGGATATGTTATGTATGGCTCCTCGGAGCCTCTTAAATAAAGTACTTTGAGTTGTAGAGTTTTGTTGTGATGCCTTGTTGTATGTACTCATATCGGGCATATTTGCGTGTATGATTGAAATGCTTGGTATGAGTGGGATCCGACAAACTAGTTGTTTATCCTTGGCAGCCTCTCATATGGGGAAATGTAGTCTTGTGCTTACGGCGATAGTAGTCCGCTACAGCCCGGTTCACGGAGTCCGCTAGCCCAAAGACTACTGCTTGGACACTTGACTGGCGGCATGTGTTTCACTTCGTTCCTATATCGTCCCTTCGGGAAATGTCACGCGGTGATATTGAGTCCTGCCTAGCCTGCTACAGCCGGGATACCGAGTCCTGTTAGCCCAGTGCTACAGCCGAATTCATACGTTGATGACCGACATGCTCGATGTGATTCATGTATGCCTGTCCCCATAGGTTAGCGCCGCTTTGGGTTCACGACTAGCCATGTCGGCCGGGTTCTTTGTCATGTGGATGCTAGCGACACTATCATATCGTGAGCCAAAAGGCATAAGCGGTCCCGAGCCATGGTAAGGCGACACCGTGGGAATACCGCGCGTGAGGCCGCAAAGTGATATGAGGTGTTACCGGCTAGGTCGATGTGACTTGGAATCGGGGTCCTGACAGTGTTGGCATCAGAGCGGGGCTGCCTGTAGGTTCGCTGAGCCAAACTGGTCGATGTTGAGTCTAGAAATGCTTTAGTTATATGTAGGGGAATTGATTGTTGGAGGGGCGTAAGGCTCTTTTTACTCCTTTACCTTATGCCCTCTGATCTGAGTCATCCTCTTCTCATTCTACGTGGGTATAGGACTAGGCTCTCTTCTCTCTATCAGGTTCACGTGTTACTAATCCGTAGTAACTTATAGGATTGTTGGTTACATCCTCAGTTCAGCTTCTACTACTTTTTAGTATGCTATCAGATGAACCAGAACCTTGATATGATGTTGTTGAGTGGTTATGCAATCTGGTTTTGAATGTCTCAAATCTGTTTTTGAGCATTTACAGATGTTATGCTGCCCGATTTTCCCTAGAAATTCTAATGTCTTGCATTGTGGCTGTGCTTTCAGATGGCCACCCGTCCCCAGAACCAAGTGGTTCGTCTGACCCGTTGCATTGATGTGTGTGGTCACACGGCAATGTTGGTTCGAGTGATGGTCGAGACCGATTCTTGATGGTATCCTGAATATACCGTCGAGGAGCAGTTTAGGATTTTAATCAAAGCCAATATCTATGCACGGTCGGGATTTATCCATCTTATCCGGAGCTCTTGAACGCTCCTTGTTCTTATGGACTTGGGATCACTATTGGGATGTCCGTGCAAGATGCAGCCTATTCAATGATGACTATTATTCGAGCGAACTGCCTTTGCTGTGCAACACCGATTTCGCTACATGCCGGCATCCCTCCCGGGCGCATTGCTACCTTGTGGTATGTACAGCGATGCATCCCATGAGGACTCACTTCTTCGCACCACTACAGAGATGTTGGAAGACAAGGACCGTGAAAACCGGGCCTTGCGTATGGAACTCTTTAATGCCCGTTCGATCTTTGGGCTACTCGACTCGGTTTGCACTTGCCGTGCAAGCGGATACATGGACATGAGGGACTTGTACCTGTGCGGGCTGGTCTGCGGACTTTATGGAGTGGCGTGAGGTTGGAGGCATCACCCTCCTCGTGGACCTCGTCTGCCGCCGTTTGTTGGACCACGGCCACATCCGAGTCCCTATGGTCCATAAGCTCCACAGATCGTCTGCTTCCGGATGATCATGTTCCACTTCCAGGCTTGGGTGGTGACTTCTATGAGGACTACTACGGAGCTGTCTGAGTTAGTAGTAGTATCCCTAGTATTGTAATAGTTGTATTTCCACTGTCCTGCATGACTTGTGGGATATGACTTAGTGTGTATCATTCCGGAAGTGTAGAAAAATAATGCATAGGAGTTTGGAATGCTTCCGATGAGATGTGACGCCTTTCCCTATAGTTGTACTCCGTCGGGCTTGTACTAAACTATGAATGGTGTATATGACCGTTGGTATATATATGGCAGTTTTTATATTACCATGTCATACGGATGAACATCTCCGCATTCCGTGTTATCCATTACATTCCGCACTTCCTTACTAAATTCTGCCATCCTGGTTTAAACCGTTGTTTTGTTTCCTAGGATGGTCAACACCCGCAACAATCCTGCTGCTCCGGAGCAAGGAGAAGCCAGTGCAGCCAGGAATGTAAATCTACCTCAACCGCCATCTTTGGCGAGGTTATCTTTGGAAGCGAACGCAATAAACGTGAGACCAATCGCTTACTGGAGCGGATTGAGCAAAACACCGCACGCCAGCCAAGAAATGATCTGGTGTCACTCAATGACTTCGTCAAGCTGTATCCACCGAAGTTCAAGTATTCCGTTGAGCCTCTTGACGTAGATGATTGGCTTCGCAGCATCAACCACAAGTTGTGTTCTGCCAACGTGGCTGAAGCTGATAAGGTTACTTTTGCCGCTTATCATCTCGAAGGCCCGGCTAGCCTTTGGTGGGAGAATTATGAGGCTATGCGTCCGGTTGGACAAATTACTACTTGGGCTGAATTCAGTGCCGCTTTCCGTGAGCATCACATCCCAGAAGGTCTCATGGATCGAAAAAGGGAGGAATTCCGCAATTTCACCCAAGGTAGGCTGACAGTGGATACTTACAGCCGTGAGTTTGGGAATTTAGCACGTTATGCTCCTGAAGAAGTTTCTACCGATGCCAAGAAGCAGGCAAGGTTCCGCAAGGGACTTAGCCCCAAGCTTCGCCGAGACCTTCGTCTGCACGAGTGCACCTCTTTTCCGAAGATAGTCAATAAGGCTATCAGTGCTGAAACTGGGCAGTCTGATTTTGAAGCTTCACGCAAGCACATCCGTGACTCTGGTTCTTCATCCGGCTCTGGATCTCAGAAGCGCCGGGTTTGGATTCAAATCTCGCTCGCCACCCGAGTTCACCCCGAGGCCATCCTTTGAGGCGCCTCGCCCCAACCAGCAGTATGTTCCGCCCAAGACTTATGGAGGCCCCGCTGCTAATGCTGCTCCATGCCCCAATTGATAACTTGCTTCAAGTGTGGAGAGACGGGCCACTACATCCGTGAGTGTCCCCAAAACAACCCCAGTCAAATCGGAAAGTCTGTTGGCCGTGGTAAGCCAGCAGGAAAGGTGCTCTATGCTAAACCGGCCGCCACCGCTCGTGGCCACGTCAACTATGTTTCAACTGAAGAAACCTATGAGGACCCCAACGTCGTTCTCGGTATGCTCCTTGTTAATTGCCATCCGGCAACTGTTCTTTTTGATACTGGAGCATCTCATTCATTTATTTCTGAGAGCTATGCTCGATTGCACAACACCACATTCTGTGACATGCACACCTCCATGGAAATTCAGACCCCTGGTTCTAGATGGCAAACCTCTAGAATAAGTCATGGGAATGAAATTCTTGTCGACAGATTAGTCTTTCTTGCTTCTCTAATAGCTCTCAAGTCCTCGGACATAAACATCATCTTGGGTATGGGTGGATGTCGACCCATTACGCTAAGATTGATTGCTCTACTAGAACTGTTCAACTCACCCATCCTTCGGGCAAGACAGTTAATGTTTTAACCCGAGTGTCGAAGCGCCAGCTATACTCCTTAAATGCCAACCCCCTTCCAGACCTCGAAGATATTCCGGTAGTTCGTGATTTCCCGGATGTCTTTCCAGAAGAACTGCCAGGTGTTCCACCTGACAGGGATGTCGAGTTCGTGATAGATCTTGTTCCCGGAACCGTCCCAATTTCTAGAAGACCTTATAAGATGGCACCCCTAGAACTAGCCGAACTTAAGAAACAACTCGATGAGTCCTTGCAAAAGGGTTTCATCCATCCTAGTTCATCTCCATGGGCTTGCCCCGTCCTCTTCGTCAAGAAGAAGGATGGAACGGATCGGATGGTTGTGGATTACCGACCTGTCAATTTGGTCACTATCAAGAACAAGTATCCGCTCCCCAGGATCAACGATCTGTATGATCAGCTCGCTGGATCCTCAGTCTTTTCCAAGATGGATTTGAGGTTGGGCTACCATCAAATCAAAATCAAAACGGGACATTCCTAAAGCGGCCTTTGTTACTCGTTATGGCCAATACGAGTACACCGTCATGTCCTTCGGATTAACCAATGCTCCAACCACCTTCTCTCGGTTAATGAACTCAATCTTCATGGAGTATTTGGATAAATTGTCGTGGTATACCTCGATGATATACTCATCTACTCCAAGAATGAGGAAGAACATGCGAACATCTAAGGCTAGTATTGATGAAACTTGAGAGCACCGCCTTTATGCCAAATTCTCTAAGTGTGAATTCTGGTTACCGAAGTGACCTACCTAGGCCATGTAATCTCTGGTAAGGGCATTGTTGTCAATCCCGAAGCGAGTTCAAGCCGTCCTTGATGGACTCCACCTGAATCGGTCAAGCAAGTTCGAGTTTCCTCGGTTTAGCGAGCTATTGCCGCCGCTTCGTCGAGAATTTCTCTAAAGTTGCTAAACCTCTAACCGAACTCCTCAAGAAAGATAAGAAGTTGAATGGACACCACAAAGGCGAGTTCAGCTTTCAGAACTGAAAAGGCGCGACATCTGCTCCGCACTTGTTCCACCAGATTTTTCTAAGGACTTTATTATCTATTGCGACGCCTCGCGACAAGGACTAGGTTGCATACTCATGCAAGATCGTCATGTGATTGCCTACGCTTCTCGACAGTTGCGTCCACATGAGGATAACTATCCCACACGATCTAGAGCTTGCAGCGATGGTTCATGCACTCAAAACCTGGCGACATTACCTTCTTGGTAATCGTTGCGAAATCTACTCGATCACCAAAGTCTGAAATACATCTTCACCCAACCGGATTTGAATCTCGTGCAAAGGCGTTGGGTCGAGTTGATTACAGATTACGACTTAGGAATATCTTACACCCCAGGCAAAGCCAATGTCATGGCCGACGCACTAAGTCGAAAATCTTATTGTAACAATCTGATGTTACAACAAAGTCAACCATTTCTCCACGAGGAATTTCGTAAGCTTAATCTTCACATTGTTCCTCGAGGATTCCTTTCCACCCTGGTGGCGAAACCTACCCTTACGGATCAGATCATCAAGGCACAGAAGGTAGATCCGGGAATTTCCCGCATCAAGAGAAACATCAAGAAAGGAGTCGCAGATTGTTTCTCCATTGATGAACAAGGTGTCGTGTTCTTTGGAGACCGTCTAGTGGTTCCCAAGGTGCGCAACCTGAGGCGATTGATCCTTAAGGAAGCTCATGACTCTCCTCTCACCATTCATCCCGGTAGTACTAAAATGTATCAAGACCTCGCCGGAGGTTTTGGTGGACTAGGATGAAGAGAGAAATCGCTCAATACATTGCTAATTGCGACGCGTCGTCGTCGAGTTAAGCGAGCATCAACGGCCTGCTGGTACCCTTCAACCTTTGAAAATTCCTGAATGGAAATGGGATAAAATCGGTATGGATTTCATTACCGGGTTTCCCAGGACCAAGAGAGGGAATAATGCTATCTTCGTTGTCGTCGATCGTCTTTCCAAAGTAGCCCACTTCCTACCCGTTCGTGAGAGTATAACCGCTAGCCAGCTAGCTGATTTGTACATCTCCCAAATAGTGTCTCTTCATGGTGTTCCATTGGAGATTAACTCAGACCGTGGAAGTCTCTTCACCTCTCGATTTTGGGAAAGTTTCCAAAATGCTATGGGAACTCGTCTCTTCTTTAGCACCGCATTCCATCCTCAATCAAGTGGTCAAGTAGAATGAGTCAATCAAATCCTAGAGGATATGCTTCGAGCTTCTGTCATCTCTTTCGGCATGAACTGGGAGAAATGCCTTCCATTCCCCGAGTTCGCTTATAACAATAGTTATCAAGCTAGCTTGGGCAAAGCTCCTTTCGAAGTTCTTTATGGACGGAAATGTCGAGCGCCTCTTAACTGGTCGAAACCGGGAGAGACAACTCTTTGGCCCGGATATGATTCAGAAGCGTAAGAGCAGGTTCGCGTCATTCGTGTGAAATTGAAAACAGCCCAATCTCGTCAAAAGAGCCAATATGATCGCAAGCATAAGCCTATGGCTTATGAAATTGGCGAAGGCTTACCTTCGGGTTACTCCTTTGAAGGAACCCATCGATTCGGTATCAAAGGCAAGTTGGCTCCTCGTTACATTGGACCCTTTCGCATTCTTGCCAAACGAGGAGAAGTTGCCTACCAATTGGAACTACCTCCGCATCTTTCCAGAGTCCATGATGTCTTCCACGTTTCCCAACTCAGGCATTGCTTCTCGGATCCTATCCGTGGAGTGGACCACAAAACGCTTGATCTCCAAGATAACCTCACCTATCGAGAATATCCCATTCGTATTCTTGATCAAGCCGAGCGTACCACTCGACGTCAGAATATCAAGTTTCTAAAGGTTCAATGGTCAAACCATTCCGAGCAAGAAGCAACTTGGGAAAGGGAGGATCATCTTCGACTTGAGTATCCCACCTTTTTCGCAACAGATCCTAAATCTCGGGACGAGATTCTTTTGAGTGGGGGTGAGTTGTCACATCCTAGCTAGACCATGCATTAGTGTGTGCATCATGTTTAAATTTCATTTGAATTTGAAATGGGAAAGCGAAACCCCAGAACCCTTTTAATCCAACTAGGGTTTACTAAAATTATTTTCAATGAACCTGAAATGCCCTTCAAAAATGCTCATCACCTTTGCTTTGGTTCAGAGCCTCTGCCAAAAGTGGTGCACCATTTTCTAGGTCATCCAAAGGTCCTTGAATTAAGTCATAAGTATTTGAGTTTGAGCATTTCAAATTACATAAAATATTGCAAATGCCCAAATATTCCCAAACAGAAATGTTTCATGCTGGAAATATTCCAACAATGGACCAGGAGCAGTTTGGTGATTTTTGAAACTGCTTTAGTATTTTTAAAAACTCCACAAAGTTACAGAATAATAGAAAAAGAAAAACAGATTAGAAACCTTACCTGGCGCCACCTACCCAGCCCACTGGCTGCCCAGCCCAAGAGCTTGCCCAATGAGCTGCTTGGCTCGGCCAGGCAGGCAGCCAGGTGCTCGGCGGCGAGCACCGCATGGGTGCCACGCACCTGGTCGCCGCCTCGCCGCTCCCCTCACCCAGCTGCGACGTGGACCGCTCCCCCTCTCTCCGCCGAACCCCCCGGACACCTCCTCTCCTCCCCGGCTCCTCTCTCTCGCGCTCCCCTGCCATGGCCGACGCCACCTCAGCCACGCCGTCGTCGTAGACGCGCTCCCCGCCGTCCGTGCTCCTCCCCACTGTGTCTAGTAGTTCCGCCGCCCTCAACTACGTCGAGCTAGCCGAGCCCCGCGTGCTCGAGTAGCCCGAGTCCACCGCACCGACTTCGCCCGAGTTCGCCGTCGCCGGAGATCCCCTTCAACGCCGTCGTCGCTCCGGCCCGTCCCCGACCGCACCAAGTGTTCCGTCGAGTTCCCTGTGAGCTTAACCATCTCCCCCTCCCTTCCTTTCTTGCTCCCGAGCTGTGTAGTGACCTCCCGGAGCTCAACCGCACTCACCGCCGCGGAGCTCGTCGCCGACGTGCTCCCGGTCACCCTCCGGCCACCTTTTGGTGTCTAACACACTCACCGCACTGCGCAGCACCTAACCATGCACTCCCCGCACATCACCGAACCCCCCTAGCCTCGAGTTCGCCTTCGGCCGAACTCCGGCGGCCGCCTAGGTCGTCGCCAGTGCCGATTCCGGCCGCCCCGACCCCAACCAACTCCACCAAGAGCTGCGGCTCAACCCCAGCTCCACCTAGATGCCTTCCGCGGGCCATTTGGTTGCCGAAACGGCCAAACTCACTTCCGCCCAAGGCGTCTCGCTGGCTGGCTAAACGCCAGTGCAGCCGACGTTGACTTTGACCACGGGTGGGCCCTGGTTGACTCTGTTGAGTCAATGACAGGTGGGGCCCAGCCCTGTTAACTAAATAGGATTAGTTTTAATTAATTTTTAGTTAAACTAATTATGCTAACAACCTGGACCCACTAGTCAGGTTTGACCTGGACGTCTCCGTTGACCCTGACATCACCCTGACGCATTGCTGACGCAATAAATTAATTACTGGATTTATTCTATTATAGGAAATTCCAGAATATAGTTCAAACTTCAAAAATTCATAACTATTAATCTGTAACTCCAAATGCAAAGATTTATATATGAAAAATGATCAGAAAAATCCATTCTATCCATTGGTACAGGTTTCATGCATGATAAAACAAGTTAACCTTGCTGTTTAAGCAGAATAAGATAATGCACCTTTAGGGATAATTCAAATGAGCTAGCATTTGAATCTTTGATTCAAATGAGTTCATCCCTTATTGTTTCAGCTTGCATTAGGCCAACACACATCCATATTGCCATGTCATAGCATGCATCATATTGTTGCATATTGCCATGTGTGTTTATTTTCGGTATGTCTTTCGTGATAGGTTACGCCTCAGGATAATCCGAATATCCGTCTCAAGGGCAGTATCCTACCACCACTCCATCGAGCAAGCAACCCATTGATCATTCCGATACAAACCCATGTTCTCGCTTCGCTCTCGTTTCTGCATTAAGACAACGCGATTCAAACTGTTGTGTGCTGCGGTAGTTGAACCCACTTCCTTTGCATGACTGTCATTGCCACAATAACTAGATGAAACCCACTAGTATGTGTAGGAGTTGATTGAGCCATGTTTGTGATTCCTACCATGCTATGCTTGCTATGCTTAGAGTTGTGTCAGTCGGCTCATCGGGATGATGAACTGGAGTGAAAGGTTGTGTCGGTTCAAGAGTGAAAGTGTTGAACACGTTTTGGTAAAGGTATCGATGAGAGGCCATGTAGGAGTACATGGTGGGTTGTTTCATTGAAGCCGCCCCTAAGAACTGAGATCTGTGTTTGTGATCCATGAAACAGATTACTACCACGCATTGGGCCCAAAACCAATGGACCCTCTAAACTTCTTAACCACCCTTGTTCTCGGTCAAGGGAGTTGCAAGTAGTTTCGGTGTTTGTAGCATCTTTGGGGCCGCACGCAACGCTGACCTTAGGGGTGGGTTGTGTTGCGGTAGGCACGTGGCCTGGTGTACCGAAGTGCCGTTTGGTATCTCGGGAACCCCTGCACACATCGTTCGGGGCTGTATGGGAAACCTCGGCGGACTCCTGCGGATGGAACCGAATAGGCGATAAACCTGGACTAGGGACTTGAGTGTTTAGGTAGGCTGTGGCCGACACCCACGTTGGGCTTCCGCTTGAAGGTTGCCGAGTACATGTCGTGTAAACGGCGGTAAGTGGTGAGCGCGTGTGAAGAAGTACACCCTGCGGGGTTAATATGATCTATTGAATAGCCGTGTCCACGGAGAAGGACTTCGGGTTGCCTATATCAGTTCATAGACAAGTAAATGGATACTACCAAAAGCCTCAAGATGAGTGTGAGTATCATGGATGGCCCTCTCGTGGGTGACGAGAGAGGATCCTGGTGGAGTATTGTGATGGTGATTAGTGGACTCTGTGCGACAAATGCTTTTCAAGTGGTCTCACGTGGGATAGCTTAGCCAAGAGTCAAAGCTGGCTTCTTGCAAATAACTCCACCACCTTCTTGAGAATGTGCATGTATGATAGGATTACGTGGTAAGACTTCTTTGAGTACCTCCGTACTCATGTTTGTAATTAATGTTTTTCAGACGACAACACCTGCCCCTCCGATGGGTTTTATGTAGACCTTGACATCGACGAGTGAACTAGCCACCGGTGGTGATCCAAGGCTTGTGAAGGGCCTTTGTAGATAGAAGGGCTTGACAAGCTTTCTTTCTTTTTAGAGTCTGTACTCGAGACTAGTTTGCTTCCGCATGTGCTTGTATGTTTGTATGACTTGAGTGTTGGGTCATGTGACCCCTACCTGTATGGATATGTTATGTATGGCTCCTCGAGCCTCTTAAATAAAGTACTTTGAGTTGTAGAGTTTTGTTGTGATGCCTTGTTGTATGTACTCATATCGGGCATATTATGTGTATGATTGAAATGCTTGGTATGAGTGGGATCCAAACAAACTAGTTGTTTATCCTTGGCAGCCTCTCATATGGGGAAATGTAGTCTTGTGCTACGGCGATAGTAGTCCGCTACAGCCGGTTCACGAGTCCTGCTAGCCCAAGACTACTGCTTGGACACTTGACTGGCGGCATGTGTTTCGCCGTTCCTATATACATCCCTCGGGAAATGTCACGCGGTGATATTCGAGTCCTGCCTAGCCTGCTACAGCCGGGATACCGGAGTCCTGTTAGCCCAGTGCTACAGCCCGAATTCATCGTTGATGACCGCATGCTCGATGTGATTCATGTATGCTGTCCCCATAGGTTAGCGCCGCTTTGGGTTCACGACTAGCCATGTCGGCCCGGGTTCTTCGTCATGTGGATGCTAGCGACACTATCATATACGTGAGCCAAAAGGCATAAGCGGTCCGGGCCATGGTAAGGCGACACCCGTGGGAATACCGTGCGTGAGGCCGCAAAGTGATATGAGGTGTTACCGGCTAGGTCGATGTGACCTGGAATCAGGGTCCTGACAGGCGGGCCGGCCCATGTAAAGCCTGTTAACGGCCTGTTCGCATATAGTACATTTACAGCCCACTAACCCAAGGCCCGTTACGCCCTATCCGAATTAGGCCCAGTAGTGTCATCTGGGCCACCCAATATGATTCCAGCCTGTTTTCACTTCTGGCCCATGTATGGCCCATGACGTCTTTCGGCCCATATTTGGCCCTATGTAACTCTTGGCCTATTAACGACCCGTGGTGAAACTGGCCCGTAATGAACAGTGTATTACTTTACACCCATTAACGGCCCGTGGTGGCGGCCCTAATGAACGATGTATCACTTTATACCCATTAAGGGCCCGTTATTCCGTTGGGCCGTTTCCAGCCCATGTTATCTTTCGGCCTTCTCAGAGCCCATTTATTCTTGGGCTCATTTCCGGCATTCGTTTACTTACGGCCCGTTACTGTCATTTTTTGCTTATGGGCAAAATTCAGCCCGTGGTTACAGTCGGCCCGTTTGTGGCCCGTTAACACGTTGGGCCGTTTTCATAGCGTCATGAAATACGACCTATTAACGATGGCCCGTTATGGTCAGTCCATGAACGAACGATTGCAACTCTAGCCCGTTTACCGCTATAATGCGGCCTGTTATTGGCCCATGTTTGGCCAATCGATCATGCTGCCCGTATAAGGCCCATTGATGATACGACCCGTAGGAGGCCCATTGTTTCTACGGCTCGTAGAAGGCCCATTGTTTCTACGGCCCGTAGAAGGCCCACTGTTTATACGGCCCGTAGAAGGCCCACTATTTCTACGGCCCGTAGGTCTAGTGTCACTACAGTAAATATTAACCCATGGTTATTGTGGCCTAGTTTTAAAAAATAGGTTATTGCAGCCACTAGCAAACCGCAGAAAAAGAACTGCACTGACTACAAGCAAACAAATAAACAAGACAAAAAGGAAATAAATAAGCAAGCAACTTACACTAGGCTATCACGGCTATTACATATTACATCCATCAAGGCATCAAAGTTCGCCACCGGTGCAAATATAGGGAACACAAAGACATATAAACGCCGCAGACAAAACAAGTCCGAACTGAAACCACTTGAGAAGAGCTCAAGAAACAATATCCTGGGTACCCATAATGCTGGCAAGATGCTTAGCAAGCTTATTAACTTTCTCTTGTTTGGCGCTTAAGTCCTCCAACGCTTGTTGTTGCACCAGAAAGTATGCATCTGAATTCTGCAGGGACTTCCTCAGTCCTTGACTTCGTCGCATAACATCCGATCGATGTCTTTCAACTTGAAGTTGAGACTCAAGAAGCCGAACTGATTCAGGCAACAAGTTCGAAGAGCTGGTGCCAGCAGTGGAAGCCAATAACTCGAACACTACATCAAGACAGGACTTTGGGGTTGTCTCAGTGTCCTCAATATAGTTTTTATCAGCTTTCTTGGAGACCAACAGGGATGTCTCACTATCTTGAACCTTATCTGCATTACTTCCTTTACCATTGCATAACAGGGTACTCTTCTCCAATATTTTATCCGCGTTCTAAAAGAGAAACAAACAAACACATCTCAGGTTTACAATGTAGTATATGAAACTCATTTTGGTAAACCAGTTCAGTAGTAAGGTGGACAGGATAACAGCATGAAACAAACATATATCTATGTAGTATGGTCACTGTATGGTCTATATCATTCTAGTTTATGTTGCCAAATCAAGATAGATACAGTTCAAATCATATCTATTTAAGACAAAGCAGCATAGACAGAATATAAGTGTGGGAAACTACACAGCAATACAACACTTGTAATGTGCATGGCATGAGAACATAACTATTTATTCAATTGAAACTGAAATCAACATAGAGCAAGTTACAACAGCAAACAGCCAAACACGTTGAAGAAACAGGTTTAAAACATACCTGTTGCGCCATTGGAGTTTCAATTGCATCCTTCAAATTTGAAGTTGGTTGGTATCAGTAAACACAGTGATGCAAGAGCAAAGTAGTATGAACCATAGCTATGGAACCTGACCTGAGAACAATTCTTATTCTGCTTTAAGCGTTGACTTCGGGTTCGGAGTGGTGGTCCTCTTTATTTGGGCACTGCAGTTGTCTTACTAACTGCTCGTGTTTGAGTGCTCTGTGGTGGAGACGGTGCTGTGTAACCGGGAACTGGGTGTCTATCTGCTGGGGTTGGGGTTAGAAGGGGTGTAGCTGGTTCTATGTCCAACTGGGTAGGGGTACAATCTGCATGAGTGTGGGTTATGTGTGGTGGGGCTCATTCTTGGGCAAGTAAAACCGTGGTTCTATCTGCATCGACAGGTAGCACGATCTTTTCTGAAGACCGTGTTTTTACTCCCACAAATACTGCCATCAATCCCTCCAATTGAAATGGCTGATAAACAAGAAAAGTAATTGAATGTACAAACATTGTAAGATAGACAGGTGCAATGGATAGTAGGGAAGAAAACAGGTCATGAAATAATTCACATTTATGTTGTCTAAGCAAACAGAATAGCAGGACATAATTTCACATATATGATGGCTAATTAAACAGGATAGCATGACACAATTTCACATGTATGATGGCTAACTAAACAGGATAGAATGACAAACTTCAAAATAAGATGACTATGTAAACAGGATGACATGATATAACTATACGATGTGTCTATTAAAGTGGTTGGCATGCCATAAATCACAAACATGCCGTCCATGGAAACATGATGGCATGATATAATTCACGGATAGAATGACATAATTTAAAATATGATGACTATGTAAACAGGATGAGATGATATAACTATATTATGTCTTTAGAAAATGGGTTGGCATGCCATAATTCAGATACATGCTGTCTATGTAAACATCATGGCATGACATAATTCAAATATATGATTTATATACTAAGGAAGTGAGCAGAGGGCAATTGCATATATGATGTGTCAACTAAGGAGATGGAATTCAATATTGTGTATATGATGTAAAAACTAAGCATTGCAATACAACATATGCATTATATGAGTAATATAACCCTGCCAAGTTTGAGCATACACCTCGGGGATAATAGGACTGGTCATACGCCTCTGAATCCTCCTCTCAAGAGCTATCTATAACCAGCAAGATATCTGCTTCACGAGTAGCATTGTCTGCTCTGAAGACCTTGTTTTCACTCAGATTTCTCCATCACCAATTCAAATGGCTGATGCACAGGAAGAGCAGTTGAATATACAAACATTGTCAACAAAAGCAATGAGAAATACAAAAAAAGGACGGCATGATATAATTCACATATATGACGCTTGCCTAAACAGCATGGCATTGCATAATTCACATACATAATGCCTTGCAACAAGATAACATTGCATAATTCACATATATAATGTCTTGCAACAAGATGGCATTGCATAATTCACATATATGGTAATTAGACACTAAACAGGTGGCATTCACACAAAGCATGTCTAAACTAAGCAAATGACATAGCAATGCAAGATACCATACACACGATATGAGTAACATAACCCCGCCAAGTTAGGGCATGCACCTCGTGGGGAAATATGGTGGTCATCTGTCTCGAATCCTCCCTCGAGGAGCTATCGGTAACCAACAAGACATGCGCGCCGTCAAATAGCATTATCTGCTCTAAAGACCTTGTTTCCACTCCAGATTTTTCCATGACCGTGCGAATGGCTGATGCACAGGAAGAGTAATTGAATGTACTAAAATTGTTGACAAATTTAACACATAATAAAAAATGATGGCATGATATAATTCACATATAAGATGGTGGCTAACTAGGGTGGCATTGCAAAATTCACATATATGATGCTGGCTAGACAAGATGGCATTGCATGATTCACATATACGATAAAGAAACTAAGCAGATGGCATTGACACAAAGCATGTCTAAACTAAGCAGATGACATCTTTAATGTATACAGAAGAAATGCAAGGCACCATATGCATGATATTACCAACATCAGCATGCCAAGTTAGAGCGAAGACCTCATGGGGTAAATAGGAGTGGTCTTCTCCTTTGAATCCCCCTCATAACAGTTATCTTCCTCTTGATTACGATCCGAAATGGGTGGAGGGGGCTGCCTTTGCGCCCACCATGGAGCGACGTCTGCATGAAATTTTATTGCCACGCAAGGCTCGTCTCTTTTGCTCTACATGATCAGTTCCATTGTGTACAATAAGCGGCATGCATAGGAATAAAACATAGTGAGATTATGTAAGGAGTGCATGCACAAATCCAGAGTGATGGTAGCAAACGTGGATAGACCCAAAACCAATGATAGCGAGCGGATAATAGCTTTAGTTAAAAATACAGATAATGGCTCCTTTAATGTTTTGCACCCAACATGAAACTCATAGTAGACACCGGAGATTAACGGATAGTAGGCAGATAGTACTGATTGCTGCCCCAATATGTACCCCACAACCATTTAAAACTCAAGTTTTAGCATTAGTTTGGACCTGACTCGGAGTCTAATAGGTGAACACGACAATAATGTAGCATGTCATCATATTAAGCGACGCATAATGTAAGCAGACACGGAAGAGTGCGACCTCTCTTGCGGACCCGTGTAGTCCTCAAGGTCAGCTGCTCAGTTGATGATGGTAATGTTGTTGTCGTGGCTGCCGGCGGCGGGGAAGAAGATCTGAGGCGGCGAAAGACAGTCTGGAGAGCGGATCCCTGCTGTGGTGAACCCTTCCATCGTTGGAGCAGCTGAGCTGGGGTGGAACACAGTGCCGCAGGAGCAGGACAAACCACACAAGGTTTTCTTTTGACACATATCTGTAACAGAAGTAATTGAGTAAGTGCTTGTTTGAATTTGAGGATTCTAACAATGCAGGAATAGGAAATAGACAGGAATAGGATAGAAATGCACGTGCAAAACAGAGAATTTAAAAACACATGATTTCTGCCAATCTGGGTGTTTGATTCACAACAATTGGAAGATCACAGGATGCAAAAAGCATGGTGAGATTAAGTCAAACCACAAGAAAATGTCACGGTTATAATGTTATTATGCTACTATCTCTTAGTCTTGTGCTTGATGAATAGGAATATGAAAAGGAGGAGAAGTGGAAATTAGAATTCCTATGGTTTTTCTTTCAAGGAGACACTAAAGGAACAAATCCTACAGTTTTCCTTTGCTCCATTCCTTTGCACCAAATTCATGAAAAGTAGTACCATAGGAAACTTTCCAATTCCTATGTTTTTCATTCACTTTTCCTTTCAAGCACGGGCGATTCTAGTAGGCAAGCTTGAGCAAGGAAAATCCTACACTAAAAAATGTTTTGTGCTACTTCTATTACTTTGGACCCAGCCACTGCCATACTAGCTCAACTCCGGGCCCATCGACAAATGCACAGCTCAAACGCGAGAGATAAATAATGATGGCGTTCAAGAGAGTCCATCATGGATAGCTAAGTTGCCTTGTACCTCCTTGCTTGTCATATAGTAGGATAAAATAATCGTATTTCCCGTTACTACGAGTGCTCGATGGACAATATATATAACATGTAGAGTAAAAAGAGATGCAACAAGTGTACAACCTCTTTGGCGAAGCCATGTCGATCTCAGCGTGATTGGGTTGGCGGTGAGGATGCTCCGCTGACTTTGCTGTCGGAGGAGGGAAGAAGATCTTAGGCGTCTGGAGATGGAGCCGAGGTACTGCTCCGCTGTGATGGAGGGTTTAAATCGTTGGAGCAGCTCCGGTGAGTTGTCGACGCCGAGGATGAAGCAAGACAAGAGAGACAACGAACAACGTTAACCTGAGTGGAATTCTAATAGCATCTCAATACATGACGTAAAATACATAACCACAAAGTGCTAGATGTAAAATACATCAGCCGCTCATCTCTCAACTTAAGCGTCAAACTGAACTTAAGCTGTTGAAACTGAACTTAAGCGTCAAACTGAACCTAAGCTCGTCGAAACTGAATTTTCTTTGTCGAAACTGAACGCACTAGCAAGGTGAGGCTACGTCGGTCGTGACTTTTCATCTCCGGTCACTCGATTTTGCAGCCGTTGGATATGAAATCAAGGGCATGCGGTTCATCTTCAACCTCCACCCCCCCTGGGCCGCCAGCCACCACCGGCCAAACAGTAGCCCCGCCGCCGCATGCGGTGTGCGCCGCCGCCCACCCGAAAACACTCCCCACCGCCGGTCCGCCACCGCCTAGCCATCCCTCTAGGCCCCGTGCGAGCTTTTCTCCGCGATCCCCACGCCCGCCCGCCGCGCCCGCCACCGCCGCGCCACCACCGCGACCACCGCCCCATCCTGAACCCTAAGATAGATAGTGGGGTACCTCTCCGTGAGCCCCCCTCCCGTTGCGGCTGGTTCTTCCTTCACCCAGCGAGCCCACCCCTTGAAAATCGAGTGACCCAAAAGTCGATTCAGTCGGTGAAGGTAGCCAAATCGAGCAACATCGCAAGAAAGAGCAAAGCGAGAGAAAGAGCAATAGCAAGAGCAGACCATGCAGGGACCGAGAGCAAGAGCGAGCAGCAGCGAAAGCAAAAGCTAAAGCAGCAGCAGCTCCTCTCGATGTGGGCGTCGCCGCCGAGGGAGCGGCCGTGGAGGAAGTGGGCGGCGGCGCGCCGTGGATGGAGCCCGCCTGTTGGCTCGGGACCGAGCACCGGCAGCACCGTGAGATCGAATCAAGAAGAAAATCGGCGATTAGTGTACAACCTCTTTGGTGGCGCCCGATTAGGCGCAGCTTCATCCGAGAAGCGGTGATGATGATGCTCTTCCGGTGGTGCAGTTGAAGACGTCGGTGTGGGAATGGAGGTGGCGCGAAAGACGAGGGGAACATCGGGGCAGCTCCTCGGAGGTGGAGGACGGGGTGGCTGAACCGGCGGGTCAATGAGATCGATGACGGATCCTCATCCGGTACGGTGGATGAGGGACGTCAAGGTGTTGATGTGGACGACGTCGTCGGGGAAGAAGCTCCGGCTGGGTGGTGGACGGAGCAGGGTGTGGGGTTTTATCGCGGGTTTTCGCGGCCTCGGTGTATGAATGGGTGGGCGGATGGGATGGCAGTGTGGAACCATGGCTTAGAGACGCGCTTGTCCGAAATGTGGGGTAAGTTACGGAAGTACCCCCCACCGATTTGAGGCGGTTCTTTCGGTTTAGGGGTACCACAGGCATTTCGCGTGTCGGGATTTCACAAGAGGTGGGAGTTTTCGCGCGCGTTGTAATTTCGGAATAGCAAGGCGCGGGTTGAGATGGAGGGAGTTGTCGGAGCACAACAAGAGAAAGATATATCTTAAATATTTCGGGCTAACAAGGCGTGGGTTGAAGAGGCGGGAGTTTCGCAGCATGATAAACAGAGACTCTAGCTTCAATTTTCGGCATAACAAGGCGCGACTTGAAATTTCGGAAGAACAAGCTTAACGTGTACCAAAAAAGACAATTTGCACCTCAACACGCACAACACACACACACAAACACCATTTAGACTAGAGTAAGGTACACGTGCATTGCACGCATGAGATTTGGCAACCAAATTATGAATAAATACCACATTATAGCATGCAAGCTTTGAGTCATATATGCATGATGTAGATGTTCGTTTAATTCTTATAGTTCATTTCATTAAAAATCATCTAGTTTTTATACGAAAGCTAATCTATTTTAAGATTCATGGAATTGTGCGTTGTAAGACATAAAGTAAAAACAAATAATGGCAAATCATGTAGAAAAACATTTGGGCAATTCTGATACGGAAGATTCTAGAACAAATAAGAAGTGCTTGTGTTTTGATGTTTGTGCATTATGCTTAAGTTCAACCATGGAGTCTTCTAGATTATACATGTGGCGAAATCTGGTGGAATCTAGATGATATCCAACGCCAATAGTGCTCAAATTTGCCATCTTTGGACCATCGGATTCGCCTCATCCAACGACCATCTTTCAAAGTTAAAGTTACCCGCACAATATAAAAAATATAATATAATATATATAGGGTATAGATATAGATATGTGATGAAAAGCGCCCATCATCTCCAATTAGAATAGTGTGTCCATGCACGGATGCGGCGTGGGCAAATGATGTCCGCCATCGGTATCTCAAATTCAAATCAGTCGACCTTGTTCAATGTGTATACATTACAACATGCTTGTTTCCAAACCACACGCGCAGATCTCCGTTATATTCATGCATGCATGGGTTTCAAACATCAGGATCTCTTATTCAAATATTTGAATTCAACTTTACATTGATTATGACCTCACCTATTCTTTTACACCCACACAGTAGTCTTCTCTTTATAATTGTACCACTAACTTTCTCTCGTGCATGCATGCACACACACTACCAGTCGGCATTATCCATCGCACACATGCAATCTTTTTCTTCAGGTCGGTCTCCCATGAAGGCACACACCCACACACATCCCCCTCTCCATCATATCGGGCATTCTTTATCTCTCACGCGTGCATGCGCAATGATCGATGTTCCTCTATGTATGTGTGTATATAGCTAGGTCTTTCATAGTTTTCCACACAAACCGATCAATCGATATATCCAATGAGGTCTCACCCTCTTTCCCACGTCCACATCGATCAATCTATACCTCTCTATATAGGATTAACATGTATAGCTAATACACCCACATTAATTATATATCCAACGTCCCCCTCTCATCATCCATGCCTTCCAATTCATCTCTCAGACGCGTGCACAATGGCGAAGACAGGGGCAGTAAGGGCCCTGCCCCCCCCCCTAACATCACTATATATCGAGGCTAATATGAATGTGATCATTAGACAATTGCTGCTAAAAAAGGTTTAATTTCATGAATTGACCCTCCTCGTAAAGGATTAGCAATGCTTGGCCCCCTAGCTCATTTATTTTTCATGGCTCCGCCACTGCGTGCAACAGCGCACGTGTTCGCCCCCTCTCTCTAAATATCGATCTCGCACTTGTGCATTCCTTCATAGTCTCCCTCCACTGCCCCTTGCACCATCTTCTAGCCCCCACGGATTTTGCCACATGTACAATCTAGCAGACTCCATGGTTGAACTTAAGCATAATGCACAAACCTCAAAACAACAGTGGTTCTCTTTTGTTCTAGAATCTTTCGTATCATAACTGCCCAAACTTATTTTCTAGTTGAATTGCCATTATGTGTTTTTACTTTATGCTTTACAACGCACAATTCCATGAATCATAAAATAAATTAAGGGCTTCTTTGATTCAAAGGATTCTCAAAGGAATTTTGGAGGATTCTAATCATTAGGAATTTTTCCTATCTTGGTTGTTTGATTCGTAGGATTGTAAACCATAGGAATTTTTCCATATGATTCATTTGCACTAGATTTCATAGGAATCCCATCCACTCAAACCTCTTTGAAAGAATTCTGCATTTTTCTATGCACAATCAAACACTCGTACAATCCTGTAGGATTCAAGACGACATTCCACTATAATCCCATGTTTTTCCTATTCACGCGTTCTTAGCTTTTTATAAAAACTAATTGATTTTGAATGAGATGAACTATAAGAATTAAGCGAAGGGCTACATCACGCATATATGACTCGAGCTTACATGCTATAGTGTGGTATTTATTCATAATTTGGTTGCAAAATCTGATGCGTGCAATGCACGTGTACCTTACTAGTACTTGAGTATGTGCAAAACACGTAAATTAGAATACCAATGGCACGCTACGGTGTCTCTCTTACAGTTCATGAAGCCACGTGGCACATGTGGAGGCGTTATCGCGACCTCCTTGCGTGGATTGATCACAGTGACGTGCTGCTGGTTCCAGAAGAATGTACTCGTCCTCCCTGAGCCATACTGGCGGTACATGCACGAAGCGAAGATGTGCACGCACGCCACGCACGCACTCATTCCCTCGCACGCACACGCGGGTACACGGGCGGACGCAATTTTGTACCAAGATCCACCCCATGTGATAATTTGACGCGTGTAAAGTCATTCACTTCATTGATGGTCAATTAATACAGCGCATGCAAATTGAGTGGACGTGATGGCGGAAGAAAGACATTATTACTCCACTGCGCGCATGCGAGTAGTTAAATCATGGGTTGCTAGTAGTACTTCCATTGGTCTCCTTCGTATTTTGTGCCAATTTTTTACAGTAACATAATATTTACGCATTTGAGCAGTGTAGTACTTGAAATTTATGTTCCGCTAAACTCATCGGGAGCCGTTTCGGGCCTCGAAACCAAAACCATCAATTAATCTTTACCTTGTTCCCATCACATTCGAAAGCCTGCTCACACCTACTATTATGTACCAAACCTGAACGTGTTCCCACTATGCAGGTATTAGTACTACTAGTGCTAGTACTTAGGTTATAAAAGGGAACTACCTAACGAAAATTACTCTACCTTTCC
Organism: Aegilops longissima; assembly: GCA_021605205.1. Lineage (NCBI taxonomy): Eukaryota > Viridiplantae > Streptophyta > Magnoliopsida > Poales > Poaceae > Aegilops > Aegilops longissima. The sequence continues at coordinate 411,359,210 of CM038677.1, read as the reverse complement.
TCCTCATAAGTGCTTCTTCTTCGTAAAATCGTTGCCATGGCCGTTGAGCGAGCTCTAGGTCGAGAACTACTCATACCAAGGGAGCGGCAACCAAGGCTGCGGAAAGAAAGAGGGCTCGCCGCCACGCAGAGACCTCAAAAGATCTCTCACGGGCAGGCGATGGCTCCCAGGAGCGCCCTAGCCGCGGAGGCGAACATGCCGAGACGGTGAAGCTGCAGTCGTTATCCCTCGACGGCATGCCCGATCAGCTCAATAAGCACCTCAATAAGCATAAGGAGTTCATCCAAGGCTTGACGGAGTTGCTGAAGGAGAGCCTCGACGACATGCCCGCTGAGCTCAATCAGCAGGGGGAGTTGACCACCGGCTTGGTGATGCTGCTGAAGAAGAGTATTGCCTCGGAGAAGAAGGTGAAGCTCTGCCACGAGATCGACCTGTTGAAGGAGAAGAACGCCGGCTGGAAGAAGCTGCATGAGAATAGTAGTTCCTCGATGAAGATGCTGCAGGCCCTCGTCATGGAACAGAAGGAGGAGTTGGTGAAGCTCCACATCGAGCACCCGGCTGCTGTCAAGGTACGTAATGCAGCCGTGGAACAGATGAAGAAGGCTCGCGTCGAGAAATCCCGCGTCATGGATAGAATGAAGAAGATGGCGGAGGAGACGCGCAAGGAGATGGAGTTTGTGGAGGCGATGAAGAAGCAGTTACGACTCCGTGCTGAATTAGATCATTTGGGGCGATAATCTTCCTTCTTCTTTTGCTGATGTGTTTCATCTTTTGCTTCGGGTGTTTCGCCGCACGTGTCACGTTCTCTGCGAGGCATGAATAGAACAATGGTTTTTGTTTTTTGAGGGAATGAATAGAACAATGGTAACAATGAGATGACTAGCAAATTAGATCATTTTTTATCGCCATATGGCACTGGGCTACCGTGTTTCGTGCTCCTCCGTCGCAGTACTACTCCAGTGGAAAACTTGAGTATACCGCACGGTTATTTGCTCCTCCTCGATCAGGTCGTCGGTGCATTTATACGAGCAGTCAAATCACAAGGCCCCGCCTTCCAGCAGTAATGAGCCGTCAAATCACAAAGGCCCTCGCCTCTCATAAAACCTACCAAGCTAGACTGCCCCGCCCTCTAGCCTTTTAAAAATTGTATACTTTTGTACTGCAGTAGTATCGATAGATTGCGTCATGGTGCAAAACTTGAAATAAAAATAAAGATGGTACTACCTCCGTCCGGGTTTATTGGTCCCCATTATATTTCGTGCCAAATTTTGACCATAGATTAAACTAACAAAATGTCTACGCATGTCACCAAACATTATATTTTTGAAAACTATGTTCAAGTACGAATCCAATGAGATAATTTTTCTTGACATGCATTAACATTTTGTTAGTTAAATCTTTAGTCAAAATTTGACACAAACTACTATGAGGGACCTATAAGCCGAGACGGAGGTAGTATATATAGAGAAGCTAAACGCCAAATTATGCATATAGTACTATTAAAAGGCTAGTCACAATAATGGTGTCCAGCACAACCCACCCCTCAAATAAAACTAAGCACCCTGGAATTCTTTGATAAAACTAAGCACCCTGAAATTCTTTGACAACTAAACTGCAGGCTATATGATGTTATCCATATATATTGTACGTATATAATGTGAAGAAACTAGTGGTAGTACTATACCAACTAAAAGATGAAATGTAAGAAATACTAGTATGTACGTACTGAAGAGTTAAAGTAACAAGAAGAAACTTAACATAGTTCTGCTAGGGGCTTAGCACAACACACCCCTCAAATTAAACTAAGCACACCTGAAATTAAACTATGCAACTAATCCGGTAGACATTGCATTAGAAGTTTAGAACCGCCATGAGCAACGACACTGCCACCTTACACGGTGTCCTCGTCCATGTCCTCGACTTCGTCCTTGTCCCTCTTCCTATTGGCCGATACTTCTTTGCTTGAACCGCCAACTTGGTTGTTGCTCTTCATCCAACCGTTGTAGGTATTGAAACAAAGGTAGCCATCCATTGCAGCGTACTAGATGTGGTCTATATCTAGTACATTCCGCTGCCATGCATGACGATGAAACGTGTTTGGAGGTTTCTCCAGTTTATTGTACGAAGGATGAACCATGGCCCCTGCCAGGGTCAGCATTGAAGGCTGACGAGAGGACACCAGCCGATTCTTTTGGAGGTCGAAGGTGCTGCCTACAACGAGGACTATCCGACGCAGGACTTCTTTGTCATTACCAAAGTCTACAGTAACGAATTTGACTAGGTTGCTCTCGAGGAAGTCCTTAAAATCCTGGCACTCAATGTCGGCATGGCATATGTGGTAGACCAAGCATAAGCCATGCACGCAAACCTGGATCACGGCGGGCTTCTTCCTCTCTTCGTCCTTTAGATCCTTCTCTCATCCCACGACTGTGGTGTACTCAACATCTACCCGAGCGACCCACTCATCATCTGAGTCTTCGAACATGCGTCTGAAGCGAGAAAGGCATCCTTTCACCGTCGCAGAAGTACGGGTGTAGATGACGTCGAACACATCGCCGGTGATGGTTCTAACCTTGTACTCACCGCCGATCGGGGTGATTTGGGACGCCATGGATTTGGGAGGAGGGTTAGGATAGTGGAACTACCGTAATGTGAATGGACGGGACGACTAGGAGCGAACTGCCGTAGTATTAAAGGACGTGCGGGGACGAGTAGGAGCGAACTGCCAGCGTGCGAACGGCAGGGTAGTGGCTTTCCATTCTCCCATGATACGAGCTTCCAAGAGCCCTTTGATCTAAGATCAAACGGTTGCATGGGGTGATTCTAGACCTATGGGTGAATATCCTATCCTGGAGGGTTATTCTGCAAATTTTCAGCAACTTAGCATGCGACCGTTTGATCTCAGATCCAAGGGCTGCCAGCAGCCCGTATCAGGGTCGCGCCCTTGGAGATTTAACACGGTGCGTTAGGCTATCTGATGTTGGCATGTCATACATAGTCATCACTTAGTCACTGATACTACAACAAGGTTGGCTATAAGGTTGGCTATAAGTGTATTTTTTTTACTCCTCTCTATCTCTTTCTTCGTACTCCCTCCGTCCCATAATATAAGAACGTTTTTTACACTAGTGTAGTGTCAAAACATTCTTATATAATGAGACACTGAGATACTAGTATTATTGCATTTGCCAAGGAGTGACATCTTCCAATGAAATGGTGTTGCTAAGTTTGCTTCATTTAATTAGCTATAGACTCAAAATTGTCTTTTCACCTAGGTAGACGCTCTTAGCACCGTTTCTTCATTGGGTCACCAAACTAGTCTCTCTCTTCTTGATTAACTTGCCACATCAGACTTTATGCCTATGTGACAAGCTTAAGCACCTGTAGGAGCAAGTAAGTACAATAGTGCGCTTTACATGGCATTTTTGCATATGTGGAGGAAAGAGATCCAAGGAAAAGGTGGAGAAGTGGGCTCTCATGCAAGAGCCAGCCTCTACTACATGGTGGAGCATTGGGAGAGGCACCTGTATGGAGGTGGTCAGGATTCGGGAGACTCACGCCGGTTGTAGCACCGCAGTTAAAATGATAATGGCAAGTCAAATCACGGGGCCCCACCTGTCCAGCAGTAACTTGCTGTCAAATCATACAGCCCTACGTTTGCAGCAGCCTACTCCCTCTTCTTCTCGCGTCTCTGTCGACCCGACTAGGCGGAACTGTCCCGCCGCCTACCGGGCAGGAAAAGCCCCGCCCTCGACTTTTAAATAGTATACAGTATACTAATTTTGTATCCATGGATTGCCCCCGCGCCATGGAGCAAAGCGTCTAGAAAACAACGGTACACATGTACGGAATATATAGCACGCCCGTCGCGTTTGCGTCGCACCCCAGACGGTCGGTCGGTCTGGCACGCTGCTCTCCGAATGGAACGCGTGTCATATTGCGTTCGCACACACATGTGGGACGACAATTGAGAACCGACCATAGGCAAACTCCCCGGCCCCGCAAGTCGGGTGACTTAATAGAAGAGGGAGACGAGCGATAGTACTAGAGAAGTGTTGTACTACGTTGGTGCTCGGGCGATCCACGCAAGACACGGAAGATCAATTCGTCCATGCATGTGACCAGACTCCAGCGAACACGCTGGATTGGCTATCGTCTACATATCGTGCAGGCTGTGTTGTACATGGTTGTAGTTGTGGTGAGAAATCTAAAAAAAGGTTTCTTGTCATCTCGCAAAATTAGGTGTCATGTGCTTCGGATCACTGCGAGGGTTAAACAGCGACAACTGAGTTGGGCTAGTCATTGGGGGCACATGCACGAACAGTGACTACTCGGCTGCCATCTAGGTCAAGCCGGCTATGTTAATTAGGACATCTATCAACGGACCCCTTTTCTCGAGTTTATCTTTAATTTGAGCTTTGTTCCTCGTCTAGTTTGTCCATCGGGTTCATGTTGTCTCCTTTGGGCGGTGAGGTTATGATTTCTTGTCATGTGGCATTTTTCATGTTATATGTTATAATCCGCGCTTCAGATCAAAATGGCGACAAGCTGCGCCTCGGGCCACGTGCATGAAGACTTCTCGGCAGTCATTGAGCGAGGTCAAGCCGGCTCCGTAGACAAAAGAAAACTAAGTACTACTCCACTATATAGGCAGGAGCCTCCGCTCTTGCTTGCTAGTGTTGCTCTCTTCACACTGTCTCGGCCTCTCCAGATCTAAACACGACAGCGGTGGCCACACTCTCTCTCTCTCTCTGCTCACCGCTGTTCACAGATCCAGCCGGATCCTCTCCGTCGGGGAAGGTGAGAAGGTGCAACGTTCACGTGGTCGTCCTCGGCGACGGCTCTTACCCAATGCTGGGCGCGTCTCGATCAGCGTGCCTTGTCGTTCTCTCCCAGGCACCGCTGGCGAGGGAGGGCCTCCGACCCCTTCTTCCTTGCTGCCATAGTGTGGGCAGATCCGGCCTCCTGCCGCCCACCTACCGACATCCCGGCGACCATCAGGTATAACTTCCTTCGAAACCGGCCTTGCTCTACTTCCCGAGCTCCTGATATTGCTGCATTTGTAACTTTTACTATTTCTCAGGCCCCCTCGTGAGATAGGATCGATCGGCTGTTCGAAAACCACCTAATTTTTTTACATTTAAGAGGTAAAACTAGTTCATGCACTCGAATATAGTACTACTTGGTTCAAACAAGGAAGAAAGGGGTGGGGTGGGGAGGATTTGTTTCTGAATCTAGGACTTGGTGAAAGAGGAAATAATGGGGGCGAAAAGTAGCGAGACCGGCTATCCAACTGGTCTCTAGGTCTAATAGGAAATAAAGGAAACACAGTACAAACTCAATATAAACCCGATCTATTGGTTGAAAAAGGAAAGAAAGTGGGGGCTGGGGACAAGTCAGCGAGTAAGTCCAGCACTAGATTTGCTAGCCTCACACAGTATATGGTGGCTATACCGAACAAAAATGGGACCAACCCAGATATCCTGTTCTGATGTTTGTTGCCCCGAGCAACTCTTATGTAATGCCACTAGTAAAATGTAGCAGTCGCACTTTTAAAATTAAGGATACGTTAAACCAATGTTGTTTTCAATGTAATGCCTCCAGTAATATGAATCAATGGCACTTCTTTACATGTCCTGCTAAAATTTCCCATTAAGATAAGTTGGTTCTTTTCATTAGAAATGCAACTGTCCTGGTCCGCCTACTCTCCCATACCCAAAGTAATGTCGTATTTAACGGTTATCATAGTTAATCCTAATGCCCACACTAATATCTAGCAATGCCACTGCTTTAGAAATTGCTAATGTCCTTGTAGGATTGCCATTCAGATAAGGAACATGCTTCTTTTCATTTGATGCATGTTTCATCACTTGTTAGTCACCCTCCTTTCCACCTTTTTTGTGCAAACAGAGATATACATTTCACTCTCGATCTTAGTTGAACTGCACAAATGATATCCAAATTATAGTTTAGCATTCCAGGAGCTTCACAACCAACCTTGATGTTGCTCAATTTTATTGCAACTAATGAAGAAGAAGCTCTGTGGGTTTCGTTTTCTGATGGAAATGGAACCGGGGCTGGAGCCCTTTTCTTTAAAAAAATTTGAAGAAGCTGCTAGCTCAGGGTACATTGCTTCATTTTAGGTGAACTGCACCAAAAGGTGCCATGAATTGAATCATCCATGTTGGTGACTGAAAGAGCCAGCTTGACATCCGATCTAAGCACCCCCGGCCTCCATCCTTGCGGCCTTACGGTACACCTCGTTTGCCACTGCTCGACCCTAGTGTCCTTGATAAAATGAAGTAATAATACAGTTAAAATAGGCGAGTGTCATCTCTATCATTTCATTTCCAATGTAGATAAAGAAAGTGCTTCTCTTTGTTAAAGTATGTTTCATCAACTAGTCCCATTGTTAATGTTTAAGCGTTTCTGCAAACTGGGGTGCTTAATTTTAGTTGATATGTACAAAAATAGAGATTTGAATGTCTCAAGGCGCCTCCTTGTACTACTGCTGTATACTGATGTTCATCACTGGCAGAAGGTGTATCTGGGAGACTTGGGACAATGTCGAGTATGAGGTATCGCAGGGCCCATCTCACCCTTGGAGCATGGCATACTATGATACTATCGCAATATTTTCTTCAATTTATTTTGTGTATTTCATCAACTAGTGCCACTATAATGTAATCACGCTTTTTCATTATCTGTGCAAACAGGGTTATTCAGCTGCATTTTGGTGGAACTGCACAAATGTACGTATGGAACCGGCATATATGCAGAGTGCGAGGTGTGCCAAGTAAAAATTACCAACACCAACCATGATGCATGCACGCATTGGAATCCACCACCACCAGTGGGATGTGTAGCGCTCTCTGTGGACGAATCTTTCTCGGCAGCAAATCCTCTAACCAAATACTAGTAGCTTATATTGGCGGTTTTCTAGGGAGTACTATTTTCTGAAAGAAGCACCAATCTATTTTTCTTTATTTGTACACTGTGTCACAACTTTTACCCAAAGGTCTAGAGCTATTTTAGGGTGATTGGCATAGTACTCAGAGACTGATTGTAAGCATGATTTTCATTAGCTATCACACTTATTGTAAGCATGAGCAGGTGGAAGATTAGGTTAGTGCGAAGCTTACCTTAAACCCTACCACCACCGTTGAAACGAGGCGAGCGTCGAGGGAACCGTGGAGAACGGCGGGGAAGCGACATCGTGCCATCCGGCCTCCTCTTGCGGTGGGAGAATGAATACTCTTGTGGCTCCGGCTGGCTCTGGACCCTCACGAACGGCACACCATACTCGATCGATTCGTTATCCTCTGGGTGCTCGACCTTCGACCTGTACGCCCACCAACTCTGGCTGACTGTCGCCTCGGGCGAATCTGTCTGCTCCATCGCCCATAGGAGATACTCAATGAACTCGGAGGACTGCGGCGTGACTGCCGCCGAGGAGTACATGTACATCGCCGCCCTCATCGCCGCCGTCTCTCTCTTTCGCATACATTGCCACATGGCCCGCACCGTCCTTGAAATCTCCCACTCATTGTCAAACCAACTAAGGATCTCCTTCAACCTGGCTAACTTTGCCTGGTCGCCGTCGGCGATCTGCCAGATTCGCTGATGCATCCTCTCCATAGATGTCCTTCTAAGTGGTCCGGTGCTAGTTTGGAAGATGTGAGGAGAGACGGTGGTCTTGCAATAGAGAGGAGGGAGAGGAGAGGAGGTGGTTTTGGAATGGAGATGATGGAGAGGAGAGGAGGTGGTTTTGCAATGGAGAGAAAATCAGAAGAGGGAGAGGCGAGATGGTGGTTTTGGAATGGAGATGATGGAGAGGAGAGGAGGTGGTTTTGGAATGGAGATAATGGAGAGGAGAGGAGGTGGTTTTTCAATGGAGAAGATCAGAAGAGGGAGAGGCGAGACGGTGGTTTTGGAATGGAGATGATGGAGAGGAGAGGAGGTGGTTTTGCAATGGAGAAGAGGGAGAGGAGGCGTCTGGCAGCGATTTAGGATTAGGCGAGAGGGCGGTAGCTGTGTTGGATCAAAATCAAAATCAATTTACCCTTCAATTAAGAAAGCGACCCCACATTAACTAGTCTCCCTTTTATTCGGGTCATAATTGACCATGATTTTCGCACATAAAATATATGTTATATGTTGCAAAAATAATATAATTTGAAAGTACATTCAGATCTGAACCAAACAATACAATTTTTGGTGACATGCATTCACATTTTGCTTGTCAAATACGATGACGTGATCAAACTTTGACCCAAAATCATAAAACAACAAAAAAATACTTCCAAGACCAGCGCCGCTCTTCCGCACTTCTCCTATTAAATCACCGCCGCTCCTCTCCTGTTCCAATCTAAATCCAGCGCCGCTCCTCTCCTCTTCCATTTCAAAACCACCGCCCCTCCTCTCCTGTTCCAGTCCAAAACCAGCGTCGCTCCTCTCCTGTTCTAATCCAAAACCAGCGCTGCTCCTCTCCTCTTCCATTCAAAAAACCACCTTGGCAGTGAAGGTGCTGTGGAGAAGTAGATCGATGGAGGAGTACAACCGATACGTGAGGATCGCAGACGACGAACCTGTGAAGCTAGCTAGGATGTTGGAGATACAGTCTTGGTTTGACAACAAGGACCAACTAGCGGCGACGGCAACATCCATGGCCAAATATCTGCAACAGAGCGAAAAGGCGGCGATACTCCCGGAGGGAGTCGCTCCGAAGTACATAGAGCTGCTCCTATGGGCCATGGAGCAAACAGATTCACCGAATCCGATCGTGAGGGAGCGGTGGTGGGAGTATCGATCCCAGATGGAGCATCCACCAGAGATTGAAGGATCGAGCATCTACAGGGTGTCGTTTGTGAGGGTGTCCTACTAGAGCGAGCTGGTGGAGTCTTCGTCGACCGAACCCAACTGCAAGAGGAGAAAAGCAGTTGGCCCGACGACGCTTCCCCGCCATCATATCGTCTCACGGGGCGGCTGTTTACCGCCGAGGAATAGGAGGGGGCTGCCCCCCCCCCCCAGCCCAATAGTCGGGCAGGTTGTGAATTGTCAGGAGGAGCTTAGGGTTGTCAGTATTTGCAGGTTGTGAATTGTGTTTTGTGTTGTGTATTTTGAGAGTACTTTCAGATATGAATGTATTTTGAATTTCAGATTTCCAGTAATGAGCATATGAAGAATTTTATGAATTCTAGATGTCTATTTTTAGCACTTAAAAAAATGCAGTTTCATAGGAGTATAAAAGTGCAGACGAGAAGAAACTGCAAGTTTCAGTTTGATAATAAGCGCAAGTTCAGTTTCAGATAAGCGCAACTTTCAGAGGCAGAGCATTTATATTAACACGGCCTTTTCAAACAGGGTTAACATCATGTTGGAAGTTTTATTCATGGTCGAAAATGAAACTACCAGCCAGTTAACATCATGCTGATCAACATTCATGCATAGCACTCTTCATATGATGCACAGTCAAAATGCCCACACATTGTCGAGTGTGCGAAACACAGAGAAAACGAGGGACGAAGTTTTGGCAAGTGTTGGACGTGGTTTTGGGCTGCCCCGGCTAGGCTTTCAATTTTAACATGCGCAGCCCACTACCTCGGATGGGAGGGCTTGTTTGTATTTTCTTAGGGCCGTCATGTATCGACCGGCCTATGGACCTCCCACCGAGGTTTTATTTTTGACAGCCCAATTTATGTATTTTTTTGAAGAAAACGCAGAGGTCTGTTCTATTTTTCTATATAAGAATAGGAACGCCAGGTACAACTTATGTTTCCCCTCTAACTATATTATATATATTTAAATTATTTTATATGTTATTATATATTATTTTTATTGTCATCATATATTTAACAGATACTTACATATGTAAGAAAACAATATCCCACATCCTATTAACTTATAAAAATAATTTCTTAACAAATAAAATCCTGGATTGTTTTGGCACGAAAATCCTAGTGATTGTGTACAAAAGCTTGATAAGATTTAAGGACGAATGTAATAATATCACTTATTATTTAAATACATTTATAACAAAATGCTCAGCCCTTTTTTATTGTTTGATAACATTGCTGGCCCAACCCAACATTATAATTAGAATCAGCCCAACAAAATCATGTGTTTTGAGAAAGTGCAAATGGCCTGTAATTTTTTAGGAAATAAAATAAATGGGCCGCATGGACGCTACATTAATTGTTCACCAAGCCCAGCTAATGGTTGAAATTCAAAAAAAAGATCAAATTGACTGTAAATTCTACCGCGCAAAAAAAGACTGTAAATTCTGGAAAATGGGTTGAATACGTGCCACATTTTTGGAGGCTGAAATGTGGGCCAATAGGTCGAAGCCAATGCAAGTCGTTGTCAATTTAGTCAACAAATGATTCTGACATGTTAGACGTTGGATTTACATCCAACGACCGGCATCCATCTTCAATCTCTCGTCTTCTTCTCCGGCCGCCGGGACCACCTCCGCCTCCTGCCGCTAGCAGCTCTGCTTAGCACGCTTCACTATGAAGCGCTACTCCACCGTTGGCCAGGCCATCCCTCCACCCCTCCACACCTCCTGTTATTCTCCACCGACTGCCGAACCACACCGCACTAGAACCAGTTAACCCTCGTACACCTCTCCGTCTGCGACTCTACTCCCGCGTCTTCCCATCTGCGGCTCGTTGCTGTCCGGGGCCTCGCCGTCGTCAACCACCTTGGATGCGCTCGGCGTGGCGTGGTCAACATGGCCAACGAACTACACCATTGGAAGTAGACTGTGCATGGAGAGGCTGACAGCAGGGTCCACGGCCGCACACAAGGAAATGCCTCCTTAATACACGCAAAATAATGATTCCTCCACCTGACATCTGGGACCCACCGGAAGGGCCTCAGTATTTCGCGAAAAAAACGTGCCCCCCGCTGACTTGTCGGACCCACCAGCTATCTTCGCACGGAAGGAAGTGCCTCCTTATTACGCACAAAAAAATGAATACTCCCCCTGCCAGCTGGAACCCAGCATACTGGGAGGCTGACTTGTGGGCCTACCAAGTTGACGGGGAAGGAGGGCTTTGTCAACTTAGTCAATATGAACGATTCTAGCTCCTATTACCGTACGATGTTCATCCAACGGTTGTAGTGCTTCTTCAACCTCTGGTCTTCTTGCTCCAGCCGCCCAAGTCAGCGCCGGTCGTGCCGCGTGCTCCTGCCTCCCGAGGCCGGCTGTGATGCCGCGGAGGCCTCACCGCCCACTACTACTCCCACCGGTGGCCAGGCCATCCCTCTACTCACCCACACCCCCTGTTATTCTGCGGCGACAGCAGCCTCACACCGCAGCCGAACCAGTGAACCCTCGTACTCCTCTTCGCGTGGGCATCCACTGCTGCGTCTTCCCCGGCTCTGAGTCGTACCCTTCCTAGGCCTCGCCGTTGTCCACCGCCGTGGTGCTCTCGGTGCGGCATGGTCAACGTGGTCAAGGAACGACTTCCATCGGACGTGGACTGTACGTGGAGAGCTGACAGCTGGGTCCACGGCCGCAGCAAGGAAGTGCCTCCTTATTACGCGGAAAATAATGATTCCTCCACCTTACAGCATGGACCCACCGGATGGGCCACCGTATTTCGTGAAAAAAAGTTTCCCCTGACTGCTGGGACCCACCAGCTACATCTTCGCACGCAAGGAAGTGCGTCCGGGCAAAAAAAAAACGATTCGCCCCCCAGACTGCTGGGACCCACCAGTTACATCTTCGCACGCAAGGAAGTGCGTCCGGGCAAAAAAAATGATTCGCCCCCCTGACTGCTTGGACCCACCAGCTACATCTTCGCACGCAAAGGAAGTGCGTCCGGGCAAAAAAACGATTCGCCCCTCTGACTGCTGGGACCCACCAGCTACATTTTCGCATGCAAGGAACTGCCTGACAGTGAGGACCCACCTGGTTGAAGCGTACGTAGTGTTGTCATTCTGGTCGCGAACGTGTACGTACATATATACTGGTCGATGTAGAGGCGCGCACGTGTCGTAATAGAGGCGCATACGTGTCGTAGTAGAGGCGCACACGTAGCATGTACACGTACGTACAGTGGCCAGGGTGCAAGAAAGAAAATACGGCCACGTACGTACATACGGGCGGGGTCTCGAATGCCTACTCGCGCATACGTACATGGCTGGGTCGGAACGAAGAAACAGAGTCGTCGTCGTGTTCATGGGGAGGTAACGGAATGCGTCGTGTTCATGGGGAGGCAACGGAACGCGTCGTGTTCATCGGGAGGCAACGGAACGCGTGGGAGCCAACCGGCTTGGACGGAACAGGCGATGGAAATGAGGCCTGGCGTACCGCAGAACGGAGGAAACGGCCTTGTGTTCGACCGGACACGGTCGAAACGGGGGTCCTGTTGATCGGGAGGGGTGTGGCGTACCGCAAAACTGATGAAACGGACCTCCTACGGTCGAAACGGGGGTCCTGTTGATCGGGAGGGGTGTGGCGTAACGCAAAACGGACGAAACAGACTTGTGTTGGGCCTTCTGGTCAAAGGGGTCTGTTCGTCGGGAGGGTGTGGCGTGCGCAAAAGCAGGACTCCCGGATCTGTTCATCTCCACCGTCGACCTCCTCCGGCCTCCACGAGCTACCGTCGACCTCCTCCAGCCTCCACGGGCTCCTGTTCATCCAGCCTCCACCGCGCTACTCCCAGCTCTTGTTCAACCACCCTCCACGGGCACCCCTCCACCGTCACTGTTCATCCAGCCCTCCACACCACGGGTCCTATTCAACCACCCTCCACGGCCACCCCTCCACCGTCTAATGTTCATCCAGCCCTCCACACCACGGGTCCTGTTCATCCAGAGGCAACGCAATCGCCATTGTGCATCCAACCCCCATAACGCCATTGTTCATCCGATCGGTCGACTTGATTAGCAGCAAGCAGCGAAGAATCGCTCCATCGGGTTCGATTAACAGCCATCGATCGATCTCGGGTTCGATGAACGCGTAGCCTGCAAAGGCAATCGCCGGGTTCGATTAGAGCCCAACGCCTCGCTCGGGTTCAGTTAGAGCCAACGCCTCGCACACACGCACGTACGTGTACGAGAGAAACGCGAATCGCGCGGCCCCCGACCTCCCACCGTAACCGGCAACTCCCTGAAATTTTCCTCCCCCTCGCTTCTACCACGGTTTTTTTGGTCATGGACGGCCTGAAGAATGTCATGCAGCTGCGTCTCCGGCCCGCCCAGGACGAAAAGCCCATTTTCTGTCATGATTTTTTCTCATAGAAGTAGGAGCCCACTACATCTATGATGATACTGGGTTTTGTCACAATTATCGTCATAGAAGTGTCATATGTATGACAACAACAAAATTTCGTTCGGCCCAAAATGTCACGGATGTGTCTTTTTTTGTAGTGAGGAGGGGGAGAGGGGTCCAGGGGGATGGCGACGGCTCAGGGAGGCTGCTAGACATTCACACGCGTGCTAGGACGACGAGCAAAGAGGGGGAGAAGAAGATAGAGGCGCCAGAGCACGCATATGGCATGCCAGACTCGTGATCACCGCATGCACTAGTGCACACAGTGCAACACGGGCTATCAAATGATGTTTCCAGGCGAAATTGTATCCAGTCGAAATTCAATTATACATGCGAAATTGTTTCCAGTCGCAAGTACATCCCACACAGTCAGTCCCCGATAAACATTTCTGTTCGTATGTACATCCCACACAGTCGCTCCAAGGAAAACGTTTCCGTTCATAGGTACATCACACACAATTTTCTCCGTTAAATCGTTTGTGATAGCGTTGCCACTTCACATGATATTAACAATTTTATCGTTTGCGTTATCGAATGTATCACACACGGTGCGTAGAAGAAACTGTGTGGCAAAGGCTGTCCATCACACACAGTTTTTATATGGTAAATGTTTGCACAAGGTGGTCTAACACAAACAGTTTTCAAGAGGATGTCGTGTGTGCAGTGGAGATTAATCGCACATGTAGTTGATCCTAGAAACGTTTCTGATCTCTACATCTATCGCAGACGTTTCGCTTTCGCAAACCGTGTGTTGTGTAATCCCTAATTTAAAAATCACATGTTTTGAATTTGAAAGTAGGCAATCACTTATTTCATATCCAACCATGTTTATTACAAATATAGGTTCAACCACGAATGCATAATTCGATGCTGTGTACATATCTTCAAGAACTATGAAGCACCAAGTAAAGAATGATGAACCACATTTTTACTAAAGACTGTAAAGAGAGAGGCGAAAGACATTCTGGTTGCTGGAGAAGGTGAAGCAGAATGCTTATATTGTGCCCTCCTCCATGCATAATGCGCGTGCAACTCTAGGCCAACCCGTTGTGATGGCTGCCCGTCCATCCTCGACTGTCTTCATTAGGACTTCTCGATTCTCATTGTAGTCTGGATGAAATACTTTAACCTTCATTGCGTGTCCACCAATCATGTACTTTGCAAGGTAATCTTAAGTGAACTCCTTCGGGAACCACTGCGAATGAAAAAGATTCAGACATTGTTGTCTAACAAATTATTATGGGCAGTAAAAAGAGAAGGCTGCAGAGTTTGTAGTTACCATCCTACAGCTCACTGTTGTGTTGGATAGAGCATAAACAAATAATTTGCTTGCCACCATTCGTATCTTTTTGCTAATAATCCTTATCAGTTTCCTCACTTGATGCTTGTTCATGAATATCTCATTGCCCCATACGCAAAAAGGGTCGATGCGTGGATCCTTGCCAAGGGCATATGTACCTACAAGCAACAAGTAAATATTAGAAGCTAACAAGTGTCCAAGCCTGGATCTATATGCACTACATTATGGAACAACGGGGGGAGTACAAGCCGAGGGATGAAGCTAACCTCGGCGGAAAATGGTGGCCACTCCCGTTGTTGTCCTGCATAAGTAGTCGAAAGGCATGATAAGTATAGAAACCTTAACATCAAACAAATATAGCAAAGGTAAACAACATCATCTCCAAATGATAGCTTGAATGTGTTGGTTTCAGCATGTTGTTAAAGCAGATATAAAATGGAAGGCAATGTTACAGACAGCAGGCTTAACAGTCATCAAATATTGCAATTCAAACTGGTATTGTTGAAAATGAATAGAACGTAGGTAATGCTTAAACATCACACTGGATAAATGTGTAGAACTAAAATAAAGGGCATGTGTTAACTACACCAGGAATAACTGGAACCAAATATAGTTGTTCAAACCGGTATTGATGTAGTCGAGCGGCACAGTTCCGACTTGCACATAATGAACAACACATTGTGTATGACTGAAATAAACAAGGCATAAATGACCAGTATAACAACCAAATATAGCCATTGAAAACTGGACAAAGTCTCACTGCAACCAACGACATATGCTTGAAAACTGGACAAATGCTCACTGCAACCAACCTAACAAGCAGATACGGATAAACAAGGCATCTGCTTGATAACTGGACAAATGCTAAAAAAGCAACCTAACAACCAAATACAGATAAACAAGGCATCTACTTGATAACTGGACAAATGCTCACTGCAACCAAACTAAGAACCAAATACATATGAACAAGGCATCTGCTCGGTAAGTAGAAAAATGCTCACTCCAACCAACCTAACAACAAAATACAGATAAACAAGGCATCTACTCACTATAAACAACCAAATATAGCCATTCGTGAAACTGAAGTGGACAATTCATACTTAAACATCATATAGCCCTATCGAACAATACATTTTTGCATAACTAAAATAATTAAACACGGCACAACTAAAGCACCGCACGGCAAATGCTAATACAACAAAGGGTATGGGTTGGCAAGCTAGAAAAGGTAAGATTTGCTGATAGGATGTTGCCTCACATTTCATGGACGGGATCCTTCTAGTTGGAAGAGCATAGACCCATGGTGCGCTCTCTGATGTCACAGATGGGTTGTTTCACCTTGGAAGAACCTTCGTGGGTGCCCACCTCATGGTCGTGGTCATGGTCGATGAGATCCGACTTGGCAATTGAGGATCCCAAGCCACCGCCGTAGAACGTGTCCTTCAGAAATGACAAAATGGGCTCGATGGCGTATAAAGAATACAAATCCTTGACCGCTTGGTGGAGGACATCAGCAGCAGGGCCGTTGAAGGGATCAACGGCGGTTGAACCAGAGGGGTTAGGGATGGACCAGTTAACCTGTGACACGGCCCCGCGTGAAGCCATCGCTGTGGACGAGCTTGATGTCATAGCCAGCTTTCCCGAGATACAGTAATACGCTAGCCTGCTGACATGAAGCCTTCGGCATGGCAACATAGTCAACGTCTTCTCAGGCTTCCACGACAACGTGTTGCTCCAGGATCGATAGGTCAGGGTGAACGGCGGCCACCTCGCCAATGTCCGCCGGAGAGGCCAGGATAGACCTCTTTTTGGCCGAACGCTCGTCGGGCTCCCTGGGATACGTGGTCGAGCTTAGGCTGCGACATTCTAGATCAGGGTATGTGGATTTGTCATGGAGGGACACAGCAGGCCTCATCTAAAAACTAAGGGGAGTGGGGTGATGGTATGCGAATTGTTGGGTAACCTAAACTTTATTATCTAAGCTAGGAGGAACGGGCAGACCGGGAGGGGTTGGCGGCGGCACCGGCGGCGACCACGAGCTAGGGTTCGAGTGGGGGAGGGGGCGGGTGGGGGACTGTGGAGGGGGGTCTTTGAGGATACGCCGTGGCTACTGAAAATTTTAGTAATGGTGGGTGGAGATGGTGGTGGATGAGGGAGGGGGACGGTTCAAATGTGTCGGCTACTCCAATTTTGCTATAAGGTCGGTGCTGGAGGAGTGTGGGCGACGGTTGAAGTACGACGGATATTAAAATTTGGGTAAAGTAATTGATGCGGGGTGGGAGTGCCCAAGATCGCGCACGGTCCAATAACAATATGCATGTATGATAATAAGGAAAAGTGGCGGGACCGCCGATTTTTGCAATGCTCAAGGCGGGTTGTTTGTTTTTATATTTCTAGCTAGCTGGTTTATCGCAGACGATTCGTCCTGATTTCCAAATAAACTTACCCGCCTTTAGCTTTCATAGGTGGTGATTTTATAGCGCACTTGCATCACGCACGGTTAAGCCAGTACCTCCACCATTTGCTCGTGCTTGCGCGGTCGTGGTGATTTTACAGCGCACTTGCATTGCACGCGGTTGAGCCTGTACCTCAACCTTTGCTCGCGCTTGCGCAGGCGTGGTGATTCGCGGCACACTTGTATCGCACACGGTTAAGATATATACCCGTGTTTGGTGAGCGTCATCAGAGTCTTTGCAGCAAAAAAAACGTTAGAGAGGGTCAGAAGACGGACACACCAACATGTGGCTCAAATATATATGAGTGAAAAGGGTGGTCTGTGATGTTCAAAATTCCAATGCACAACTTTGACCGCGCGGGCCCATGGTTGGGCACGTCGTCGAAGATCGATGAGAGGGGCCAGAAGTCAAGAACCACCTGGAAGTGGCCATATATATGTAGGAATATTGGGGATGTTTAAAACTTAAAATACACAATGCATAACTTTGGTGGCACCTGCCTCGCAAACCCGAAAGCACCCTTGGATATATATATATATATATATATATATATATAATGACATAATGTGGTACCTAGCTAGGATGCTTGGCCCACCACCTCCCACTTCATGTCAGCGGGGCGGATGCATGTAATGATCGATACTTTGGCCATACATGCATGTCGCCATGACCTACCATAAGACGGACCAATGAATCTATCATTTGGTCAAACAACAGTTGTTGTTGTTGATAAACCGCTTGGGCAATAGATTGAACCATCATAAAAATCGCACGAGAGGGACCACAAAACCAGCACCTCTTGCATGCGGCCCAAAATGATGTACATTGGGAAGGGGTGATGTGTGTTTTCAATATAGAATAATGTACAATTTATACATGGTGCCTACGTCTCGATACAGAAAACAACCATGAAGGCAAGGTAGTTAAGGACGAGATACACATGGTATGATGTAGGTCGAACCCAGCAATCCAAGCATGTGGGAGGGAATCCTGACAATGCATGAGCTCGAGCTTTGGTTGAGTGACATGTGACAGTGACCGGCCCTAACATGATCTAGGAGGAATCCATTGATGGCCAACACATACCCCTCATTATCGGTCAAAGGGATGATATATATACACTCGGGGAGCACATAGATATGTGTGTCATCACAAAAAACCGCACAAGGGAGACGTGGTCGATCAGAAGACCCCATGTACACTGCATGCGGCCCGAAAATATCTATGGGTACGGTGGTGTGTGATGTATTTAAATCCCAAATGCACAACTTCGATGGGCCACCAACTACATTACAAATCGAACACCGTACCCGACTCCAAGCCTGGTTCAATAAGTACGATGTCGGTTTCCCAACTTCGAGGAGGCGGCGGGGGGGGGGGGGGGGTCATCACGCATGCGCTCAAACTTTATTTGGTCTAGCGTGGGACACATCTATATCTATATCTATACCCCTATATACTGTGTGAATAACTTTGAAAGTTGGTCGGTGGATGAAGCCAATCCGATGGTACAGAGATGGCAAATCCGAGCACTACTGGCCATTGGATATCATCTACATTCCACCAGATTATGCCACATGTACAATCTAGAAGACTCCATGGTTGAACTTAAGCATAATGCACAAACCTCAAAACACAAGCACTTCCCCTTTGTTCTCTAGAATCTTCCATATCTTAATTGCCCGAACTTTTTTTCCTAAATGAATTGTCACTTTTTGTTTTTACTTTATGCTTTATAATGCACAATTCCATGAATCTTAAAATAGATTTTTTTATAAAACTAATTGATTTTGGATGAGATGAACTATAAGAATTCAACGAACATCTACATCATGCATATATGACTCAAAGCTTACATGCTATAGTGTGGTATCTATTCATAATTTGGTTACCAAATCTCATGCGTGCAATGCACGTGTAACTTACTAGTATCAATAGGAAACCATCATGGTCAAACCCTCCTCATTGTTGTGTCAAAGGGATAGATTGTGTGGCCCCCCTAATTGTCGGTAAAGGATAGTATATATACCTTGGAGAGCCCACAGATATGTGCCGCGTCTATAAGCCGCACAAGGGAGACATGCTCGAGAAGAACACCCTGCCCCCTATACCCTGCATGCAACCTAAAAAAGGTTTATATAATCGCCAGGACACTATAGATATATAATATATCTCTATAATGACCTGCATGCAAGCTGAAAAAGGTTGATATAATCGCCAGGACACTATAGAGATATAATATATCTCTATAATGATTGTGTCATGGCATTTAAATGAAGCTTGAGATATGCAACTTCCCGACAGGGTCACCCATCCTTGGACTACTCCAGCCTGAGCATGCTTAACTTCTGCGTTCTATTCGACTAGGCTAGCGGATGGGAAGCCGCCCCTTGCTGATAAGAATTGCATCCTTGCCCTTAAGGCGTTCCACGCTGGTCACCCTATAGGGCCTACTCCCTGCTATCACACACAATTGTGCTTTTAGAAACTGTGTGGGATGTTTACATGGCCGGTGTGTCGCCGCTAGCCTTCAATGAGCACTCACACTGGTAGCAGGAAAACAATGGGAGAAGAGGCGGGAAACCGATGAGAGGAGTGGCGAGAAACGGTAGCCTGTTTAGAAAACCTAGTAGAGAAGGAAGCGTGAGCTAGCACGACACATGTGCACATTGCTTACCCATGTACTGCATGTGCTGTCGAAAGGGCTCAGGGTTGCCGCTCGATTTGGGAGCATCCAACGGTGCACACGTACGATCCGTGGGGTTTGGGTTTTGGCCAATCAGAATGCACGACTCAGATCGCGCGCGCAGCTGGGGGGGAGGGGGGCATCGGCCACGGTTTGGTAGGCACACGGCTTTCGTGAGTGAACCGTGTGCTATTTGAAAACATTTCGTGAGAAAAATATCAGTTTTTAAATCCCCGTAAATCCAAAAATCACCCAAAAATAGTGAAACCTGGCACGGTGTCACAACATGGCACATATATGTCGAGGAATTTTTTTTGTCCATTTTGGCGCAAGTTTTATTACAAGCCTCTTACAAACCGGAGCTTCTCTCACAGAAGCCTCGTTGTTCCGATAGGGAAACGTGTCCCCCTTGTGGGTGAAATGTAATCACTGCCTCTTTTCACCTTGTATTTTCTTCTACAGGCAACATGGAACGACAAGATATCCGTGCTAAAATTTAAACTTATTCAGGGCTCGTTTGGCCTCTTTATACACTAATTGAGTTTCCTAGGCATTTAATGTCCATAATTCAAATCTGAACTTCAAATACATGCTCTAGTTCACCAAAATGGCTTGAAAATTTATACATGTGTCCTTGGGTACATGTTTAGGTCCCATGCCAGGAATGGGAACAAATTACAACTGTACCCGCGTCCTGGCTCGTCCTCCAACATTTGGAATCTCGGTTTTTAAATCCTCGTAAATCCTAAACTCACCAGAAAGTCATCAAAGGTGGCATGGTGTCACGCCATGGCACATATATGTCACGTAAAAACATTGTCCAATTTGGGCCAAGCTTTATTACAAACCTCTTACGAACGGGAGCTTCTCTCAAAGAAGCCTCGTGGTTCTGATAGGGAAACATGTTCCCCTTGTGGGCGAGAGATAACCACTGCCTGTTTTTGCCTTGTATTTTCTTCCACGCGCAACATGGAACGACATGATATCCGTGCTGAAATTTAAACTTATTCAGGGTTCATTTGGCCTTTTTATACACTAATTGAGTTTCCTAGGCATTTAATGTCCACAATTCAAATTTGAACTACAAAAATAGATGCTCTAGTTCACCGAAATGGCTAGAAAAATTATACATGTGTCCTTGGGTGCATGTTTAGATCCCATGCCAGGAACGAGAATGAATTACAACCGTACCAGTGTCCTGGCTTGTCCTCAAACATTTCGAATGTCCGTTTTTAAATCCCCATAAATCCAAAACTCACCAGAAAGTCATCAAAGGTGGCATGGTGTCACGTCATGGCACATATATGTCGTGGTAAAAACATTGCCAGTTTGGGCCAAGCTTTATTACGTACCTCTTACAAACCGGAGCCTGTCGCAAGAACCCTCGTGGTTTCGATAGGGAAACGTGTCCCCTTGTGGGCCAAACGATAATCGCTCCCTCTTGTAGCCTCGTATTTTCTTCTACACGCAACACAGAACAACGGGAGATTCATGCTGAGCTTTGAAATTATTCAGGGTTTGTTTGACCTTTTTATTCATTAATTGAGTTTTCTAGGCATTTAATGTCCATAATTCAAATCCTACTAGAAATACATGCTCGGGTGCACTAAAATGGCTAGAAAAAACGCACATGTTTCCTTGGGGTGCATGTTTAGGTCCCATGGAACGAATCATAACGAATTCAACTATCTCGCCTTCCTGGCTTGGCCACAAACATTGTGAATCTCGGTTTTTAAATTTGCGTAAATCCAAAACTCACCAGGAGATCATGAAATTTGGCATGGGTGTCACTACATGGTACATATAATTGTCCAATTTGGGCGAAGCTATATTACAAGCCTCTTACAAACCGGAGCCTGTCGGACCCTCGTGGTTCCGGTAGGGAAACATGCCCCTCTGGTGGGCAAAATGATAATCGCTGCCTCTTCTCGCCTTGAACTTTGTTTTCTACAGGCAACATAGAATAATAGGAGTGTCATGCTGAAATTTGAAACTGTTTAGGGTTTATTTGGCCATTGTATATATTACTAATTAAGTTTTCTACGCATTTAATGTAGTCCATAATTCAAATTTGAACTACAAGCACATGCTCAAGTGAAACAAAATGGGTGGGAAATCATACATGTGTCATTGGGTGCATGTTTAGGTCTCATTTAAGGAATGGGAATGAATTGCAAACTTGTCATCGTCCTGAAACATTGAGAATTTCGGTTTTTAAATCCCAGTAAATCAAAAACTCACCCAAAAACATGAAACTTGGCATGGTTTCATGACATGGCACATAAATGCCGTGGTAAAAAATCGTCCAGTTTGGGAAGAGGCGCACACATTAGTAGCCAACGAAGTCCTTTTTGAAACAAAAAGTTGACACATTAATATCGCAAACGGTTGTATTATATTAACCGTGTCGAAATTTAACCATACTCGATGGCGTGCGTGCAGCAATTTGATTAGACAGGACGAGCGTGACAAGTCCGTCGTGCAGGCTCGATGGGACGCGTGCGAGCAGTCTGCCGCGCAGGCTCGACAGGACACGTGCATCCTGTCCACCTTGCAGGCTTGACGGGACACGTGCGAGCAGCAAGGCCGCCCATGCTCGCCGGGAGCGAGCTCTTTGACCTCCATGCACGAGCCGCCGCCCACCTCGCTCACAACTTCTCCATTAATGGGTTAATTAAAGCACCTAGATGGAGGGTGTTCTCTTGTGATCCCATGGCAGCATTTGCTTTGTCCGTGTTTTCAACTCGTATTCTGCCCTAATTTAAATTGCCACATAGGGCAACGGATAATACGACCACAAATAAAATGGCAACAGATAATACGATGACAAGTTTACAACAGCGCAGATAATAATAATCTTACCTATTCCGGATAATTTAAAATGCCACATGCGGCAAAGCCCGGAAGACACGGGGGCAAGAGAAGAAGGAAATTGCAGACAATGATCTGGGTCGCTACTGTCTCTACTCGTCGATGGATTGCCGGGCGACGACATCCTCCAAGTTCTTCTTAAATTCCTCACAACTTTGCTTGAAAGCAGCCACAGATTCCTCCACCTCCTTCTGACGCTCGATCTGGAGCTTCATCAAGTCACCCATCAATTCCTCGACGACCGCTGTCACCATCATCCCCGAGGCACTGCTCTGCTCATGCAGCATCTTCCAGCCGGTGGCCTCCTCCTCCTTCTCTGCGAGTGCCTTGCGGAGTTTCGCATTGTCACCCATGACTTGCTTGATGAGGCTAGTCGCCTTGTCAAACGAGGCATCGCTGATCTTGAGAATCTTCATCAAGCCGTCGACCAGCTCCTCCTGCGTAGTAACGCCAGCGAGAATGTCGTCCTCGCCAGTGAAGGACTACAGGAATGCCGGCTCATCGCGATGGCCGACACAGCGAATGCCATTGTAAGAGACCTCGTGTGCCCATGAGAGCTCGTTCGAGGGCTCCGCGGCGCGCTGGGAAATCTCTGTTGCTGCGGCTTCGCGGCGGGACCTCTCTAGTGCTTCCGCGGCCTTGGTGTTTACTGCCTGGTTATATGTCCTGTGACACCCCTGATTCAATCATACACTAATCATACATGCAAACGTGTACGATCAAGATTAGGGACTCACGGGAAGGTATCACAACACAACTCTAAAAGTAAAAATAAGTCATACAAGCATCATAATACAAGCAAGAGGGCTCGAATACAAGTGCTCGATCATAGATGAGTCAGCGGAAGCAACAATATCTGAGTATAGACATAAAGCAAACAAGGTGCCATAAGATGGCTAGCACAAACAGGGATACAGATCGAAAGAGGCGCATGCCTCCTGCCTGGGATCCTCCTAAACTACTCCAAGTCGTCGTTAGCGGCCTGCACGTAGTAGTAGGCACCTCCGGTGTAGTAGGACTCGCCGTCGACGGTGCCGTCTGGCTCCTGGACTCCAGCATCTGGTTGCGACAACCAGGAAGAAAGGAAGGGGGAAAAGGGGGAGAAAAGCAGCCGTGAGTGCTCATCCAAAGTACTCGCAAACAAGGATCTACACTACATATGCATGGGTATATGTGTAAAGGGGCTATATCGGTGGACTGAACTGCAGAATGCCAGAATAAGAGGGGGATAGCTAGTCCTGTCGAAGACTACGCTTCTGGCAGCCTCCATCTTGCACCATGTAGAAGAGAGTAGATTGAAGTTCACCAAGTAGCATCGTATAGCATACTCCTACCCGGCGATCCTCTCCTCGTTGCCCTGTTAGAGAGCAACCACCGGGTTGTATCTGGCACTTGGAAGGGTGTGTTTTATTAAGCATCCGGTTCTAGTTGTCATAAGGTCAAGGTACAACTCAGGGTCGTCCTTTTACCGTGGGACACGGCTATTTGAATAGATAAACTTCCCTATAGGGGTGCACCACATTACCCAACACGCTCGATCCCATTTGGCCGGACACACTTTTCTGGGTCATGCCCAGCCGCGGAAGATCAACACGTCGTAGCCCCACCTAGGCACAACAGAGAGGTCAGCACGCCGGTCTATATCCTATGGCGCAGGGGTCTGGGCCCATCGCCCATTGCACATCTGCACGTTGCGAGGGCGGCCGGAAGCAGACCTAGCCCCATTAATACAAGCGCAGGCTTACGGTCCAATCCGGCGCGCGCCGCTCAGTCGCTGACGTCACGAAGGCTTCGGCTGATACCATGATGTTGAGTGCCCATAACTGTTCCTGCGTAGTTGGTTAGTGCGTATAGGCCAGTGGCCAGACTCAGATCAAATACCAAGATCTCGTTAAGCGTGTTATTATGAAGTAACTACGGATGCCGACCAGGGCCAGGCCCACCTCTCGCCTAGGTGGTCTCAACCTGCCCTGTCGCTCCGCCACAAAGATCCACTCGCGGGTACTCCACGAGCCGACCCGACTTTAGTCACCACAGGTATCATGTAAAGTATATAAGTATATACCCGTGATCACCTCCAGAGTGATCACGACCCGATAGTATAGCAAGGCAGATGGACAAGAATGTAGGGCCACAGATGGAATACTAGCATCCTAAACTAAGCATGCAGGATTGCAGGTAAAGGTAACAACAGTAGTAGCAAGGACAGGCTATGAAGCAGAATAGGATTAACGGAAAGCAGTAACATGCTACGCTACTCTAATGCAAGCAGTATAGAGAAGAATAGGCGATATCTGGGTATCAAGGGGGGGCTTGCCTGGAAGCTCAGCCGAGAAGGAGGGGTCGTCAACACCCTAGTCGAACGGGGCAGCAGCAGCGTCGGTATCATAGTCTACCGAAGAGAAGAGGGGGAAGACACAGTAAATACAATGCAAACATAAGCATGATGATGCATGACATGACAATGAGCATTGCTAGGGGTGCCCAAACACGGTAGTAGGTGATACCGACAAAGGGCGGAAACATCCGGGAAAGTATTCCCGGTGCTTCGCGTTTTAGGACAGATGAACCGGAGGGGGAAAGTTGCAAGTTCGATATGTTAGGGATGTGTGGCGGACGAACGGGCTGCGTATCCGGATTCGTCTCGTCATTCTGAGCAACTTTCATGTAGAAAGTATTTTCATCCGAGTTCGGATTATTTATAAGATTTTGTAAAGATTTAATCATTTTCTGATTTGAATTATTTATTTAAATCCAACATTATCCAAAACAGTGAACGATGACACAGGCATGACATCAGAGTGATGCCAGCAGGTCAACTGGTCGGTTGACCAGTCAAACTAGACAGGTGGGTCCATTGGGACCCACATGTCATTGTCAGGGGCACTAACAGGGGGGTTTAGACTAACTAAATGGGTTAATTAGTGGGTGGGGCCTAGTAGTCAGTGAGAGATTAAGATTTTAAATAACTAATTTAATTAATTAGCAATTTATCTATTTATTTTTATTCATTTATGGTGTGGGCCCCGCATGTCAGTACCACTGGGTTGCCCAGTCAGCAGTTGACTGGGTCAACCGAGTCAACTGGGCCACCAGGGCCCATTGGCCAGCGACTCAGGGGTGGGCCCGCCTAGCCACGTCGGCGGATGGCGCCGGAACGACGCCGGCGAGGCAAAACGCGGCGCGCGGCTCGGGAGGTGGCCGGAAGTCAGCTGTGGTGGTCCGTTTCGAGCGCGGGAGGTGGTGTTCAAATGAGTGTGGTGAGCCGCATCTAGTGGTGGCGGTGGTGTGGCCGGAGGTGGCCGGAAGGCGGCGAGCACATCAGCGGACGAACGGAGTCGGGCGTGAGGGAAAACGGTGGTATGGGGCATGGTGTTACGTGCGGTTGGGTGCGTTCGAAAGCAGGGGCTCAGGCGCATCAAGTGGGGGTGGTGGCGAAGCCGGAGACGCAACGGAGCGGCGACATCGAGCAGAGAGGCGGACGCCGGAGTTCGGCCGCGAGAGGGAACGGCGATGCGGCGCGGCAGCAAGCACTCAAAATGTCCAGGAGGCCTCTACGTCCGCGTGCGAGCACGACGGGCATGAGCCCGGGACCAAATGGTCACCGGACCGCTGCCGGGCGACGAGCGCTTGCGGCGACGCACTCGGGCAAGTTGGGGCAGTGCACACATCAAGCGAACGGCGTCAAGAGATAGAGGGGAGGAAGTAGGGGCTCACCTAGCGGCACACACGGTGGCCCTTGGGGGTTTAGTAGCAGCAGAGTCGACGACGCTCGTCGGAGACGCGACGGGGATCCGACGAAGAAGACGAGGCCGGGGCAGCGTTCGTGGGCGCGCGGCGTCCTGCGGCTCATCGAGGAGGCAAAGTTGAGGGAGGTGGAGCGAGCGGACACGTCGGAGAGGTGCGGAGGTCGCGGTGGCCGCGAGTTCTACGTCGGCGAGGCCATGGCAGCGCTCGGATGCGGTGGGGAAGGAGGAGTGGCGAGGTGGATCTGAGGGGAGAGGGAGAGGCCGAGAGGGAGCGCGGTGTGGAGTGGGGA
This sequence comes from Aegilops longissima, assembly GCA_021605205.1. Classification (NCBI taxonomy): domain Eukaryota; kingdom Viridiplantae; phylum Streptophyta; class Magnoliopsida; order Poales; family Poaceae; genus Aegilops; species Aegilops longissima. The sequence continues at coordinate 411,332,576 of CM038677.1, read as the reverse complement.
GGAGACCCGAGGAGGCGCGGCGCTGGCTATCTTATCCCCTCGGAGGGGTCGGCGAGGTGGTGCGATGGGGACGCGCCCCTGTTCCTCCTGTTCATGGTGCAGTCGGGGGAACAGGAGCAGGGAAGGGGGCGACCAGGGGAACCGGGGGGGGGGGGAGTGGGCCGACCCGGCTGGGCCGGTTTGGCGGTAGGCTAGCTGGGCCAGTTGGCCCAGGGGGGTTTGGGGGGGTTTATTTTCTCCTTTTCTTCTGTCTTCTGCTTTTGTATTTTCTTTATTTTTATTTCTTTTCCTTTTCTGTTTTATTTAATTTAGGGAATTTAAGAATTTTATAAAATTGTGTCATCTACACCATAATTACCTATGCCATATTTGGCACTATCCGAACATTTTTGTTTCACCTTTTGAAAACTTTGGGTGTTTGTCACTAATTCGTTTTTGAATTTGAAATGTTTTGAACTAACACGTGATTAGCAACAGTAACGGAGGTGACATGGCATCATTAGCATAGGTTCACTGTAGCATAATTATCCGGGCGTTACAATTCTCCTCCACTACAAGAAATCTCATCCCGAGATTTAGGAGGTAGTAGAAAACAGTGCAGGGTATTCATCACGTAGGCGATCCTCACGCTCCCAAGTGGCTTCATCTTCAGAATGGTGCGACCACTGGACCATGAGGAACTTGATCGCCTTCTGTCGTGTGCGGCGTTCAGCTTGGTCGAGAATGCGGACCGGATGCTCCTTATAGGAGAGATCCTGTTGCAACTCGAGCACTTCGTGATCCACTGCTCGGATTGGGTCCTTGAAGCAACGGCAGAGCTGTGACACGTGGAACATATCGTGAACCTGAGAAAGGTTCGACGGAAGCTCCAGTTGGTATGCCACCTTTCCATGCCTTTCGAGAATAGTGAATGGACCAATATAGCGAGGAGCTATCTTGCCCTTGATCCCGAAGCGGTGAGCACCCTTCATTGGTGTGACTCGAAGATAAGCCTTTTCGCCAGGTTGATATACCATGTCTTTGTGATGACGGTCATACTGACTCTTCTAACACGATTGAGCAGTCTTGAGATTCTCGCGAATAATGCGGACTTGTTCTTCGGCATGTCGGAATATCTGGACCAAAGAGTGGACGTTCCCCAGTTTCTGACCAGTTTAGAGGGGTTCGACACTTTCGTCCATATAAATCTTCGAAGGGGCCCATCTTCAGACAATCTTGATAGCTATTATTATAAGAGAACTCAGCATACGGGAGAGATTCCTCCCATTTCTTTCCGAAGGAAATCACACAAGCTCGAAGCATGTCTTCGAGAACTTGGTTGACACGTTCAACTTTCCCTTGAGACCGAGGATGAAATGTAGTACTGAATGCCAGATGAGTTCCTATAGCTTTGGAAACTAGCCCAGAATCTTAAGTGAATAAGCTGCCACGGTCTAAGCTGATAACCAATGGAATACTGTGGAGTGAAACAATCCTGGACATATGGAGAGTTGCCAGCTGACTAGCAGTGATCGTTTCTTTGACTGCCAGAAAATGTGCAACCTTAGAAAGACGGTCAATGACGACAAGAATAGCATCATTACCTTTCTGCGATTTTGGAAACCCAGTGACGAAGTCTGTTTCAACATTGTCCCATTTCCATTCAGGAATAGAGATAGGTTGCAGAGTTCCAGCAGGCCTTTGATGTTCTGCTTTGATACGACGGCAAACATCACACTCAACAATATAACAAGCAATGTCTTGCTTCATATTAGACCACCAGAATCTTTGACGAATGTCTTGGTACATCTTGGTGCTACTGGGATGAATAGACAGAGGCGTGTCATGAGCTTCTTTCATAACCTCCTGTGTCATATCCAGGTTTTTCTCTGAACATGGCACCACTAGGCGGCCCTTGAAGTACAAAGTGCCATTATCAGCAATAGTGAAGAATGAGGGCTTTCCTTCTGCGAGGTAGCGCTTAATCTTGTGGGCTTGAGAGTCATACCCCTGAATTCTCTTGATGGAGTCCAAGAGATCTGGTTCGATAGCCAGGGTATTGAGGGAACCCTGGGAAACAACACGGAGGTTCATCTTGCGAAACTCCTTAGGAGGGGGAGCGAGTGCACCCGGAGGAACAATATGGAGGTTCAGCTTTCTGAATTCTTCAACAAGCAATGGTTGAACTTTGTGAACCTGGAGATGGTTTCAGTAAGACTTGCGGCTCAAGGCATCAGCCATTACATTAGCGTTGCCTGGTGTATTGGAAATACCGAAGTCAAAGTCTTCAACAATCTCCATCCATCTCTGCTAATGAAGGTTCAGGTCTGGCTGAGTAAAGAGATATTTCAGACTTTGGTGGTCGGTGAAGATCTCGCAACGATTACCGAGAAGGTAATGTCGCCACTACTTTAGTGCATGAATGACAGCAGCAAGCTCGAGGTCATGAACTGGGTAGTTCTCTTCGTGAGGGCGCAATTGCCGCGAGGCATAAGCAATCACTTTGCGCTCTTGCATTAGGACACAGCCTAATCCTTGACGGGAAGCGTCATAAATGACGAAGTCCATCTTAGTATTAGGTGGAGCAAGCACTGGGGCAGAAGTCAACTTGTACTTGAGTGCCTGGAAACTTTCCTGACATGTGTCTGTCCATTGGAACTTGACGCCCTTATGCAACAGGTTAGTCAGAGGCCTGGCGATCTTGGAGAAGATCTCGACAAATCGACGACAATAGCTGGCGAGTCCGAGAAAACTTCTGACTTGCTTAACGTTCTTTGGAGCAGTCCAATCAAGAATAGCCTGGACTCGTTCAGGGTTGATGGAAATACCATTCTTAGAGATGACATGCCCAAGATAGGTTACTTCGGGTAGCCAGAATTCACATTTGGAGAACTTGGCATATAGTTGATGCTCTCATAGCTTTTCTAGCACAAGACGAAGATGCTCAGCATGCTCTTCTTCGTTCTTGGAAAATACCAGGATATCATCCAGATAAACCACGACGAACTTGTCGAGGTAATCCATGAATATATAGTTCATCAGACGAGAGAAGGTGGCTGGAGCATTGGTTAAGCTGAAAGACATGACGGAGTACTCGTATGAACCATATCGAGTCACGAAGGCGGTCTTTGGGATATCCTCTTTACCAACACGGATCTGGTGGTAACCCAACCTCAAGTCGAGTTTAGAGAACACTGATAAACCAGCCAGTTGATCATACAGATCATTGATCTGAGGAAGAGGATATTTGTTCTGAATGGTAGCTTGGTTAATAGGACGGTAATCTTGGACCAATCGGTTTGTCCCATCCTTCTTCTTGACAAACACAGAAGGTGCTCCCCAAGGAGAGGAACTTGGGCGAATGAAACCTATGCGAAGGGATTTGTCGATTTCCTCCTTAAGCTCAATGAGTTCATGCGGCGGCATCTTGTAGAGTCATTTGGCTATAGGAGTGGTGCCTGGTTTCAAGTCGATGATGAATTCGACAGGTCTAGCCGGGGGAATCCCTGGAAGTTCTTCAGGAAAAACGTCTTGGAATTCGTGAACGACAGGAATGTTTTCAATGCCCTCGAGGGGTGCAGCGTTCAATGCGTTCAATGCATGAAGCCTTGCCTCGGCATTCTGAACCAGACGAGCATTGTAGCTTATTATTTCATTAGAAGGGTGTAGCAGATGGATGGTCTTAGTGTCGCAAACTATAGAAGCAGTATGCGCTTTCAACCAATCCATTCCTAGAATGAGATCATTGCTACAGGAATTCAGTACGATGGGAGAGAAAAGGAATTCCAGTCCTTTGATTTCAACAGGGACGTCGTTGCAAATCATGGAGGTCCGACATTGGCCCGCAGGGGTGTGCACTAATAGCGAAGTGTTCATGTCTTCACTTTTAATGCCATGCATGAATGCAAAATCTTCTCACATGAATGAATGCGATGCACCTGTATCAAATAAAACAGATGCTGGTACTGAATTTACGAGGAGTGTACCCATCACAATAGCAGGCTGGTCTTGAGCTTCGTTCAAATCAATGTGGTTCGCGTGAAAACGCCCATAAGACTTGGCATTGTTGTTGCGGGCTGGTTGCTTCCACAACCAGCTGCGGAAAGGGCCAGTTGATTCTGGTTCTGATTGCAGTCCCTGGCACGATGACCTGGTTGACCACACTTGTAGCACAGACCATTATTGGGAGTGGGAACAGGAGCTTGGGGTGGTGGAGCTGGAAGCCTTGGCTGCCTAGATGGTGGAGAAGGCAGACGAGGTGCAGCATAGGTCTGCCTTGGGGCAGGTGCATTTGGACGGTACATGATGTTCGGGATCCATATCTTACACTTCTGCGAGGGCGGGCCCGAAGATGAGCCTGTGTCATGGTTGCGCCTGTGAGAGCTCTGGTGTTCCTGCAGAACAGTTTCGACATTGATGGCCTTGTTCACCAGGGTGGCAAAATCGGCAAAGTCATGCACTAGCAGCGCGAGCTTGATGTCAGCGTGTAGTCCATCACGAAACTTCTCCTGTTTGCGAGCATCAGTTGCAATGTCCTCTTCAGCATAGTGGGACAAGTCCAGAAACTCCCGCTGATAAGCTTCGACAGTTTCGTTGCCCTGGGTGAGGTTGCGGAACTCATGCTTCTTCCGGTCCATGACTCCCTGAGGAATGAAGCGGGCATGGAAAGCAGCTTGGAAGTCTGGCCAGGTGATGATTGTTCCAGCTGGCAGAGTACGCCTGTGGCTGTCCCACCATTGAGCTGCAGGTCCCTTCAGAAAGAAGGAAGCAAAGGTGACATAGCGGGCAGGGGCTACATCAGCAGGCTCCATCTCATAGGTGATGTCACGGAGCCAGTCATCAGCATCTAGAGGCTGAGTTGAGCTGCGGTAGATGGTTGGCTTGAGGCGCATGAAATCCTGGAGTAACTTGGGGTGGCTGCCGGTTCATATTGGGGCGAGGGAACTAAGCCATCATATTCTCCATGAACTGGCGATTCATCTCAAGCTGTTGGATCATACCATCCATGTACTCAGGCGGTGGTGGGGTGTTGCCACCATGACCACGACCACCTGGTCTAACCATCCTGCTAATATTTAACAGGGGTAGTTCAGCATTGAGAAATTTGCAAAGACAAGAATCATTCATGATGAAACATGCATAAAGAAAGGAGCACGATAGATACTGCATAGTAGTCGGCATATCTTACAAAAGGATCATTCATAGAGTTCATACACAGAGTTCAGTACATAGACTAAATACGTCATAGGCGGCACGCAGGCTCGCGATGAAATCGTCTACCACTAATAAGCAAGACTACATCAGTCCCAATAGGAACTGTGGAGGTAGGTGTATCCTGAAAGCTGGTAGTGTCACATCGAGAACTCCACGTCAGCAACCTGGGGTCCGCGGATACTCTGGTGCAGAACCCGACGCTCAAGTGGTAGAAGAGGACCAAGTGCGGGAGAGTAGCCTCCCACATCTAGCCAGCCAACACCCTGGGGCATCTCGGTCCTGGCGGGGTAGATCGCAGAACGCGACAGACCATCAGATCGGACAAGGGGGTACAACAGTGTCAGAGCATGGTAAAGGTGCTGACGGGTGGTGTACAACTCGTGGCGAAGAGCTCAGTTAGCTCGATCCAGCCCATCAGCATGCAGAACCAAGTTCTGATGGTAGAAGGGCACTCGGGTGACAGTGGAGTAGGCAGCAGTGTAGTATCCCTCCACACCAACATCGGATGCGATAGCAATGTGCCTGAAAGGGGAGGTGTCAAACTCCCGATACTCTCCACGAAGACGTGTCAGAGCAGCATAAGCAGCATCGTGAACTGCCATATCGATAGTCGCACCAACACCATGAGCAGTGTGCAGCACAGTAGTGGAGTCATACTCCCGAGAGTAGAGGTGGACGATGGCACGGTACTGCTCCTGGTTAAAGTCCTGGTACTACTCGTAGACGGTGTACTCAGGGTGCCAGCGATAACCCAAATAGGTCATCATCTCAGCTAGCACAGCAGGTGAACCTGGGACACCAATGGTCGTTGTGTGGCGCACGACCTGCGTCATGGGTTCTATCTGAAAACAAAGATGTTCCAAAGGATTCAAGCGACAGTGTGGACATTATTCAAACAGCTATTCTAAGGAATAACTATGGCTTATCCAACTTTGGGGTGAATGTGGTCACGGGATCCTAATGTTAGAGTTAGTAAATTCGTTTAACCCGAGTAGAAGAGAGTTTAGAGTCCCAGAGTAAGGATCGAGGAGTAAAAGATCCTAGTACCACCCAATGGCGACGTGAGCCCATGGGCCGCACAGCCATGTTAGTAAAAGTATTGTAAAGTCTAGACTCGACTCCGGCCAAGGAGTGTGGAAGGGGGATTCCTACAGGTAGTCGGCTCTGATACCAACTTGTGACGCCCCCAATTCAATCGTACACTAATCATACACGCAAACATCTACGATCAAGATCAGGGACTCACGGGAAGATATCACAACACAACTCTAAATGTAAAAATAGGTCATACAAGCATCATAATACAAGCCAGGGGCCTCGAGGGTACGAATACAAGTGCTCGATCATAGACGAGTCAGCAGAAGAAACAATATCTGAGTACAAACATAAAGCAAACAAGGTGCCATAAGATGGCTAGCACAAACTGGGATATAAATCGAAAGAGGCGCAAGCCTCCTGCCTGGGATCCTCCTAAACTACTCATGGTCGTCGTCAGCGGCCTGCACATAGTAGTAGGCACCTCCGGTGTAGTAGGAGTCATCGTCGACGGTGGCGTCTGGCTCCTGGGCTCCAGCATCTGGTTGCAACAACCAATAAGAAAGGAAGGGGGAAAGGGGGAGAAAAGCAGCCGTGAGTAGTCTTCCAAAGTACTCGCAAGACGGGATCTACACTACATATGCATGGGTATATGTGTAAAGGGGCTATATCGGTGGACTGAACTGCAGAATGCCAGAATAAGAGGGGGATAGCTAGTCCCGTCGAAGACTACGCTTCTGGCAGCCTCCATCTTGCATCATGTAGAAGAGAGTAGATTGAAGTTCATCAAGTAGCATTGTATAGCATACTCCTACCCGGCGATCCTCTCCTCGTCGCCCTGTTAGAGAGTGACCACCGGGTTGTATCTGGCACTTGGAAGGGTGTGTTTTATTAAGCATCCGGTTATGTTGTCATAAGGTGAAGGTACAACTCTGGGTCATCCTTTTACCGACGGACATGGCTATTCGAATAGATAAACTTCCCTACGCGGGTGCACCACATTACCCAACACGCTCGATCCCATTTTGGCCGGACAAACTTTTCTGGGTCATGCCCGGCCGCGGAAGATCAACACGTCGCAGCCCCACCTAGACACAATAGAGAGGTCAGCACACCGGTCTAAATCCTATGGCGCAGGGGTATGGGCCCATCGCCCATTGCACACTTGCATGTTGCAAGGGCGGCCGGAAGCAGACCTAGCCCCCTTAATACAAGCGCAGTCTTACGGTCCAATCCGGCACGCGCCGCTCAGTCGGTGACGTCACGAAGGCTTCGGCTGATACCACGACGTCAAGTGCCCATAACTGTTCCCGCGTAGTTGGTTAGTGCGTATAGGCCAGTGGCCAGACTCAAATCAAATACCAAGATCTCGTTAAGCGTGCTATTATGATGTAACCACGGACGCCGACCAGGGCCAGGCCCACCTCTCGCCTAGGTGGTCTCAACCTGCCCTGTCGCTCTGCCACAAAGATCCACTCGCGGGTACTCCACGAGCCGACCTGACTTTAGTCACTACAGGTATCATGTAAAGTATATAAGTATATACCCATGATCACCTCCCGAGTGATCACGACCCGATAGTATAGCAAGGTAGACGGACAAGAATGTAGGGCCACTGAGGGAGTCCTGGATTAGGGGGTATCCAGACAGCCGGACTATGTACAACGTCCGGACTATTGAAGCGTGAAGATACAAGACTCAAGACTTCGTCCCGTGTCCGGATGGAACTCTTCTTGGCATGGAAGGCAAGCTTGGTGATCCAGATATTGTGTTTCCTTCCTTGTAACCGACTCCATGTGAACCCTAGCCCTCTCCGGTGCCTATATAAACCGGAGAGGTTGGTCCTTAGAAGGCCAATCACAATTACAATCATACCATCATAGGCTAGCTTGTAGGGTTTAGCCTCTACGATCTCGTGGTACATCTACTCTTGTACTACCCATATCTTCAATATTAATCAAGCAGGAAGTAAGGTTTTACCTCCATCGAGAGGGGCCAAAGCTGGGTAAACATCTGTGTCCCTTGCTTCCTATTACCATCAGCCTAGACGCACAGATCAGGACCCCCCTACCCGAGATCTGCCGGTTTTGACACCGACAGCCACAGATGGAATACTAGCATCCTAAACTAAGCATGTAGGATTGCAGGTAAAGGTAACAACAGTAGTAGCAAGTACAGGCTATGCAGCAGAATAGGATTAACGGAAAGCAGTAACATGCTACACTACTCTAATGCAAGCAATATAGAGAAGAATAGGCGATATCTGGTGATCAAGGGGGGGGGGGGGGGCTTGCCTGGAAGCTCAGCCGGGAAGGAGGAGTCGTCAACACCGTAGTCAAACGGGGCAGCAGCAGCATCGGGATTGTAGTCTACCGGAGAGAAGAGGGGGAAGAAACAGTAAATGCAATGCAAACGTAAGCATGGCGATGCATGACACGACAATGAGCGTTGCTAGGGATGCCCAAAAGACGGTAGTAGGTGATACCGTCGAAGGGGGGAAACGTCCGAGAAAGTATTCCCGGTGCTTCGCGTTTTTGGACAGATGAACCGAAGGGGGAAAGTTGCGAGTTCGATATGTTAGAGATGTGTGGCGGACGAACGGGCTGCTTATCCGGATTCGTCTCGTCATTCTGAGCAACTTTCATGTAGAAAGTATTTTCATCCGAGTTACGGATTATTTTATATGATTTTCTAAAGATTTAATCATTTTCTGATTTTAATTATTTATTTAAATCAACATTATCGAGCGATGAGCGATGACGCAGGCATGACATCAGAGTGATGTCAGCAGGTCAACTGGTCGATTAACCAGTCAAACCAGACAGGTGGGTCCGTTGGGACCCACATGTCATTGTCAAGGGCACTAACATGGGGGTTTAGACTAACTAAATGGGTTAATTAGCGGGTGGGCCCAGTAGTTAGTGAGAGATTAAGATTTTAATTAACTAATTTAACTAATTACCAATTTATCTATTTATTTTTATTCATTTATGGCATGGACCTCGCATGTCAGTGCCACTAGGCTGCCCAGTCAGCATTTGACTGGGTCAACCCAGTCAACTGGGCCACCAGGGCCCACTGGCCAGCGACTCAGGGGTGGGGCCCGCCTAGCCACGTCGGCGGATGGCGCCGGAACGACGCCGGTGAGGCAAAACGCGGCGGCGCGGCTCGGCAAGTGGCGGGAAATCAGCTGTGGTGGTCCGTTTCGAGCGCAGGAGGTGGCGTTCGAACGAGTGTGGTGAGCCGCATCTAGTGGTGGCGGTGGCGTAGCCGGAGGTGGCCAGAAGTGACGGCGGCGAGCACATCGGCGGACGAACGGAGTCGGGTGTGAGGGCAAACGGTGGTATGGGGCATGGTTTTACGCGTCGTTGGGTGCGTTCGAAAGCAGGGGCTCAGGCGCATCTAGTGGGGTGGTGGCGACGCCGGAGACGCACCGGAGCAGCGATAGCGAGCAAAGAGGCAGACGTCGGAGTTCGACCGCGAGAGGGAACGGCGATGCGGCACGGCAGCAAGCTCTCAAAAACGGCCAGGAGGCCTCTACGTGCGTGTGCAAGCACGACGGGCACGAGCCCGGGACCAAATGGTCACCGGACGGCTACCGGCGACGAGCGTGTGCGGCGATGCGCTCCGGCACGTTGGGGCCGCGCACACATCTAGCGAACGGCATCATGAGAGAGAGGGGAGGAAGTGGGGGCTCACCTAGCGGCACACACGGTGGCCCATGGGGGTTTAGTTGCAGCAGAGTCGACGGCGCTCATCGGAGACGCGACGAGGATTCGCGGAAGAAGACGAGGCCAGGGCAGTGTTCGTGGGCGCCCGGCATCCTGCGGCTCATCGGGGAGGCGAAGTCGAGGGAGGTGGAGCGATCGGACACATCAGAGAGGTGCGGAGGTCGCGGTGGCCGCAAGTTCTACGGCGGCAAGGCCATGGCGGCGCTTGGATGCGGTGGGGAAGGAGGAGTGGCGAGGTGGATCTGAGGGGAGAGGGAGAGGCCGAGAGGGATCGCGGTGTGGAGTGGGGAGGAGACCCGAGGAGGCGTGGCGCTGGTGATCTTATCCCCTCGGCAGGGTCGGCGAGGTGGTGCGACGGGGACGCGCCCCTGTTCCTCCTGTTCATGGTGCGGTTGGGGGAACAGGGCGCGGGGAAGGAGGCGACCAGGGGAACGGGGGGGAGTGGGCCGACCCGGCTGGGCCGATTTGGCTGTAGGCTAGCTGGGCCAGTTGGCCCAGGGGGGTTTGGGGGGTTTCTTTTCTCCTTTTCTTCTGTCTTCTGCTTTTGTATTTTCTTTTCTTTTATTTCTTTTCCTTTTCTGTTTTATTTAATTTAGGGAATTTAAGGATTTTATAAAATTGTGTCTTCTACACCATAATTACCTATGCCATATTTGGCACTGTCTGAACATTTTGGTTTCAACTTTTGAAAACTTTGGGTGTTTGTCACTAATTCATTTTTGAATTTGAAATGTTTTGAACTAACACATGATTAGCAACAGTAACGGAGGTGGTGTGGCATCATTAGCATAGGTTCACTGTAGCATGATTATCCGGGCATTACATGTCCACCCTAAACTACTCCTACCGGTCATGGTGGAACGACTTGACAGGAAAGACCAGTTTTGTGGGTGATGAGGAGAGGAACTATGAAGTAATTTTCGAGTGGGTAGTTTTTATAGCCCGGTGCTATGTGTGAACACATATTAGTTTGATAGGTGTGAACAGATTTGCAATTACTTACTGTGTTTTAATCTGCAATGTGACGAGAAACAAGGTCAAAGTTTATTGATGGCAGAAGGTTGATCACGTAGTTGCTCGCCATTGAGGCAGCTTCGGTGCGCTCTGCTCACGTCCGTCTGCGCGTTTTGCTCGCCATTGAGGCGGCCGCGGCGCGCTCCGCTCTGGCGTCCCTACGCACACTCTGCTCGCCGTTGAGGCAAATTTACAATTGCAATGGTTAATAATTCTTAATAATTATCTTCCATATTTAGGATAATTTAAAATGCCACATGCGGCACCCAGAACACTCACGACCTACATATGCATACACCCTTGCGGCCGTTCACTCCAAGTGTCCCGACCCACCTCCGCCTACGGAGCTGCTGGCGCTGGGAGGATCTTGGGGCAGCTGGGCCTCTTCCAGAAGAGCTTGACAGCGTGCAATCGCGTGGATGACATCTCCGCGGAACCGCTCCATTTCCATGTCTCTGGCCTGGTAGCAAATTTCGTCCATCACTTGCATCCTCAAGATATCACGTTGGCGGTGTTCTACTTCATCAGGGACGTCAACTCCGCCAAGGATGTGCTCGAGCCTGGCCACCACATCATCGAGATCGAGGTTGACACGGCCGCCGCGGGCAATGATGGAGCCGCAGGCTGCCTATGTCTTGACTGAATCGCAGAGGTCCTCTGCCCATTCCTTGCAGGGCATCAGGCTCTCGATGAGCACTAGTGACGGTGGCTCTTCGGGTGGGCCGCCGATCATGCTGCCGAGCAGCTCTGGATCATATACTTAGCATAAGGAGGCATTTTAAGCATATCAGTCAAAAGCATACGCAAAAAGATAGGTCTAATCATTTCAGCAAACCGCTCAAAATCCTCATCATCCTTTTTCTTGGATGGCTTAGGAGGAAAGGGCATGGGTTTATGAACCCATGGTTCTCTTTTTTACCATGTATCCTAGCAACGAAGTCTCTCTTATCATAACGTTGATTCTTTGATTGTGGGTTATCAAGATCAATAGCAGGTTCAATCTCTACATCATTATTATTACTAGGTTGAGCATCAACATGAACAGTATTATCAACATTATCACTAGGTTCATGTTCATCACCAGATCGTGTCTCAACATCAGAGATAGAAATATCATTAGGATTCTCAGTTGTATCTATAACAGATTCACTAGAAGCATGCAAAGTCCTATCAGTTTCATTTTTCTTTTTATTACTAGGACTAGGTGCATCAGTATTAACTCTCTGAGGATCTTGCTCAACTCTCTTAGGATGACCTTCAGGATATAAAGGTTCCTTAGTCATTTTACCACCTCTAGTCATAACCCTAACAGCATTATCATTGTTTTTACTATTCAACTCACTAAGCAATTCATCTTGTGCCTTAAGTACTTGTTATACTTGAGTTGTAACCATGGAAGCATGTTTACGGATAAGCTTGAGATCATTAACAGTTCTACTCATATAATTATCCAAGTGATCAAGCATGTAAGCATTGCGTTTCAATTGTCTACTAACATAAGCATTGAAATTTTCTTGTTTAACAATAAAATTATCAAACTCATCCAAGCATTGACTAGCAGACTTATTATGAGGAATATCACCTTCATCAAATCTATAAAGAGACTTTACCTCTACTACCTGTGTCGGGTTATCAAGACCATGTATTTCTTAAATAGCTGGTAGATTCTTAACATCTTCAGCTTTAATACCTTTTTATTTCATATATTTCTTTGCCTCTTGCATATCTTCAGGACTAAGAAATAGAATACCCTTTTTTCGGAGTTGGCTTAGGAGTTGGTTCAGGAAGTGTCCAATCATTTTCATTACTCATTATATTATTCAACAGCAATTCAGCTTGCTCAACAGTTCTTTCCCTGAAAACACAACCATCACAACTATCCAGGTGGCCTCTAGAAGCATCAATTAGTCCATTATAAAATATATCAAGTATTTCATTTTTCTTGAGAGGATGATCAGGAAAAGCATTAAGTAATTGGAGAAGCCTCCCCCAAGCTTGTGGGAGACTCTCTTCTTCAATTTGCACAAAGTTAAATATTTCTTTTAAAGCCGCTTGTTTCTTATGAGCGGGGAAATATTTTGCAGAAAAGTAGTAAATCATATCATGGGGACTACACACACAACCAGGAGCAAGAGAATTAAACCATAACTTAGTATCACCCTTTATTGAGAAAGGAAACAACTTAAGAATATAGTAATAGCGAATTTTTTCCTCATGAGCAAATAGGGTGGATATATCATTTAATTTTGTAAGATGTGCCACAACTGTTTCAGATTCATAACCATAAAAAGCATCAGATTCAACCAAAGTAATTAACTTAGGATCGACAGGGAATTCATAATCCTTATCAGTAACAAAGATAGGTGAAGTAGCAAAACTGGGATCATATTTCATTCTAGCATTCAAGGATTTTTCTTACAGTTTAGCTAACAGTTTTTTAAGATCTTCCCTATCATTGCAAGTAAAGAAGTATCTAGCAGTTTCTTCATCCATAACATAACCCTCAGGTACAACAGGAAATTCATATCTAGGGGAGAATCGTAATCTTTCAGTTTCAGTAATTTCATTCTCTCTAACCCTAGCAAGTTGTTCATCAAGAAATTTACCTAGTGGCAGAGTATTATCAAGCAGAGTAGTATCATCATAAGCATCATGCATAGCAGAAGTGGCATCATCAATAACATGTGACATACAAGAATCAAAAGCAGGTGTAGGTGTCGAAAGTTTACTCAAAGCAGAAGGAGAATCAAGTGCAGAGCTAGATGGCAGTTCCTTACCTCCCCTCGTAGTTGAGGGAAAAATCTTAGTTCTTTGATCATTCAAATTCCTCATAGTGATCAACAGATATAAATCCCAAGTGACTCAAATAATAGAGCTATGCTCCCCAGCAATGGCTCCAGAAAAAGGTCTTGATAACCCACAAGTATAGGGGATCACAACAGTTTTCGAGGGTTGAGTACTCAACCCAAATTTATTGATTCGACACAAGGGGAGCCAAAGAATATTCTCAAGTATTAGCAGATGAGTTGGCAATTCAACCACACCTGAAATAGTTAATATCTGCAGCAAAATATTTAGTAGAAAAGTAGTATGGAAGTAACGGTAACAGTGGCAAAAGTAACAGTAGCAGTTTTGTAGCAATTGTAACAGTGGCAACGGAAAAATAATGGAGCAAAGATCAATATGAAACGAGCTCGTAGGCAATGGATCAATTTTGGATAATTATGTCGATGGCATTCATCATGCAACAGTTATAACATATGGTGACATAGAACTAGCTCCAATTCATCAATATAATGTAGGCATGTATTCCGAATATAGTCATATGTGCTTATGGAAAAGAACTTGCATGCCATCTTTTGTCCTACCCTCCCATGGCAGTGGGGTCCAAATGGAAACTAAGGGATATTAAGGCCTCCTGTTAATAGATAACCGGACCAAAGCATTAGCACCTAGTGAATACATGAACTCCTCAAACTACGGTCATCATCGAAAAGTGTCCCGACTATTGTCACTCCAGGGTTGTCAGACCATAACACATAGTAGGTGACTCTAACTTGCAAGATAGTATCAAGAACACAAATATATTCATGAGAATATAATAGGTCCAGATATGAAATCATGGCACTCGGGCCCTAGTGACAAGCATTAAGCATAGCAAAGTCATAGCAACGTCAATCTTAGAACATAGTGGATACTAGGGATCAAACCCTAACAAAACTAACTCGATTACATGATAGATCTCATCCAACCCATCACCGTCGAGCAAGCCTACGATGGGATTACTCACTCACGGCGGTGAGCATCATGAAATTGGTGATGGAGGATGGTTGATGATGACGATGGCAACGGATTCCCCTCTCCGGAGCCCAAAATGGACTCCAGATCTGCTATCCTGAGGAACAACAGAGCTTGGCGGCGGCTTCGTATCGTAAAATGCAATGAATCCTTCTCTCTGATTTTTTTCTCCCCGAACGTGAATATATGGAGTTGGAGTTGAGGTCGGTGGAGGCCCAAGGGGCCCGCAAGGATAGAGGGCGCGCCCCCACCCTTGTGGGCAGGGTGTGGGCCCCTTCGATTGATTCTTTCGCCAGTATTTTTATTTATTCCAAAACTGATCTCTGTGAATTTTCAAGACATCCGGAGAACTTTTCTTTTTGCACAAAAATAACACCATGGCAATTCTGCTGAAAAAAGCGTCAGTCCGGGTTAGTTCCATTCAAATCATGCAAGTTAGAGTCCAAAACCAGGGCAAAAGAGTTTGGAAAAATAGATACGATGGAGACGTATCATTATTCCGATTGCTCCCGCCACTAGTGCGGAATCTTATGAAATTAATGCCGTTGTGTTTAATCTTGTTATGAAAGAACAATTTTCTGGTACTCCTAATGAGGATGTTGCATCCCATCTAAATACTTTCGTTGAGTTGTGTGATATGCAAAAGAGAAAAGATGCGGATAATGATATTGTTAAATTGAAGCTATTTCCGTTCTCACTACAAAATCGTGCTAAAACTTGGTTTTCATCTTTGCCTAAAAATAGTATTGATTCATGGAATAAGTGTAAAGATGTTTTTATTTCCAAGTATTTTCCTCTCGCTAAGATCATCTCCCTTAGGAATGATATAATGAACTTTAAGCAACTTGATCATGAACATGTTGCACAATCTTGGGAGAGGATGAAATTGATGATAAGAAATTACCCTACTCATGGTTTAAGTTTATGGATGATCATACAATTTTTTTATGCCGGATTGAATTATGCATCTAGAAATCTTTTTGATTTCTCCGCGGGAGGTACTTTTATGGAAATCACATTAAGATAAGCTACTAAGCTCCTAGATAATATTATGTCAAATTACTCTCAATGGCATACCGAAAGATCTTCTACTAGTAAAAAAGTGCATGCGATTGAAGAAATTAATACTTTGAGTGGAAAGATGGATGAACTTATGAAACTGATTGCTAGAAAGTGTGAACCTATTGATCCTAATGATATGCCTTTATCCACCTTGATTGAGAATAATAATGAATCTATGGATGTGAATTTTGTTGGTGGGAACAATTTTGGTAATAACGCATATAGAGGAAATTTCAACCCTAGGTCGTTTCCTAGTGATTCCTCTAATAATTATTGTAATTCCCAAAAAATTCTTATGGAAATTATAATAAAATACCCTATGATCTTGAGAACAATATTAAAGATTTCGTCAATTCTCAAAAGATTTTCAATGCTATGGTTGAAGAAAAATTTCTTAATATTGATGATTTGGCTAGAAACGTTAATAGAATTTATCATGAGATTGATTATTTTAATATTAGATCTATGCCACCCAAGATTGATATTAATGAATCTATGAAAGCTATTAAAATATCTGTTAATAAAAGTAGAGACAGAACCACTAGGATGCGTGCTAAGAGAGAATGGAAAGAAAAACCATGTTCTTCTAGTTTTTGTGATAATAATGATGAAGATCTTAAAGTGATTGGTGTTACTCCTAGTGAATCTTTGTTTGATAATATAAAACTTGATAAAGATGGGACTGTCGGTGTCCTGGGACCTAGGGTACCCAGACTTGCCTGCCTGCGGCCCATGACATGGCTGCATCGACGGCCTGGTACGGCCCAGCTTCAGGATCAACAACCCAAGACCCTCGCGAGGGGCCAAACCTCGTGAGGCGGACGACACCAAGACCTCCTCGAGGGGCGGCCACCCCAGGCTAGCTCCTGAGGAGCAGAGATATCTATGCAAGGTGCACCTCGTGAGGTTCAGATGACATGAGCCGTGACGACCAAGGCCAGGCAGGCGCCAGCGGGTGCAGTGTACCAGTTTCCGCTTTGGTGCTAAGGAGGAAAGCAAGGGCGTGGAGTCCCGAGGAATCAAGCAAAGGTTTCCATTCCGGTGCAACAAGACCAAGACCGCCAGGACGGCAGAGCAGAGGTCGTCGTCGAGCCCACCACAGCGTCACGACCAGAAGCTTTTGGCAGGCAAAGACTACTTTTGTCGGGATAGCATGTACTAGTTGTCTCCCTTCAAATTTGGCCGTTGTGGGATCCCTTCCCACCTTACATTTGGGAAGAGGACCAAGGTCACTATAAATAGGACTTAGCCACCACCACAGAAAGGCGGATCATTCAGATCATCCTCTCATCCACTAGCTCATCGAGCACAAGAAAACCTCTGCTCCTAAGGCTGTTCTCCACTATACTAGTTCATCCTCAGCCCCTCGAGGCCAATCCACCACAAAGCAGGAGGAGGGTTTTTGCACCACAAGGTGGCCCAAACCTAGGTAAATTGTTGTGTCTCTTGTCCATTCGGTTCATCGAGCTAGGCCGTGAGATTAGCGAGCAGGCAGACTGGGGAGGACGAGTTCTTCGCACGCACCCCAGAGTTCGAACCTCTCAAGGGTCTGCGGAACCCTGAATCCGACATTTGGCGCACCAGGTAGGGGTCCGTCGGGGCCTCTCTTCCGCCGGTCGACCTGCCACCGCTCCACCACTTCCATGGCTGACGCCTGTCGAGCCCGTGCTGAGCGTCGGGCTGCCCTCGCCGCTCGCATCACCCATACGGTGCATGCCGGTGGGCCTCCCCGTCATTCTCCATCGCCTGCCGCCAATGCTGCCACCGGCCCGGCGGGGCACGAGCAGCAAGCTTCGTTGCTGCACCCCCTCTGTGCATCGTGATGGATGCATGGCCACCCCGTCGCTGACTCCAGCTGGTTCATCATCTCATGCTTGTCGCGCGCCGGTGGACGCGCAGGCTGCGCTGCTCATGGCGCGTGAGCTCCTGCGCTACCGCCCCGTCGATGACTTCTACAAAGACTGGCTGGACCGCATCGCCGAGCTAGTCAGCGCCGCTGGGGGCTCTCCTGCATTGTCTCTCTCGCTGCCTCGCCCATCTCCTGCTGCGGGCGATGTAGCCCATGGAGTACCTCCTCCACCTCCCTGTCAAGACGTTGCCCTCGGGCCAAGGCGCGCGGCCCCACGGCTTGACCCGCCGTGCAGGGCACCAGCGTGTGAAGAAGAAAGCTGCCGGGAGGTCCAGCGGCTGCAAGAAGAAGCTCCTGCACTCCCAGCACCACCACGTCAAGACCGCTCGGCGCCTGCAGTGGTGGCACATGAGCGCCAAGATCAGGCTCCACCTCCACGACGGGCTCCCGTGACAACCACGGGCTGCCGTGCCTTCACTCCGGAGCTTCGCAGTGTCGTCTGGCCGGGGAAGTTCAACCTGACCTGCCCCCACGCTACAACGGCACCCCGACTCTACTGAGTTCCTGAAGCTATACGAGATGAGCATCGAGGCGGCCAACGGCGACGAGAAGGTCATGGCGAACTGGTTTCCCATGGCCCTCAAAGATGGCGCATGCTCGTGGCTCCTGAACCTGCCCGCGGGATCGATCTCCTCCTGGGGCGAGATGCGCGAGCGTTTCGTCGCCAACTTCCAGGGCACTCGCGACCGCCCGTCGGCTGCGGGTGACCTGCGGTGCATCAAGCAGCAGCCAGGGGAGACCCTGCAGAAGTACATCCAGCGCTTCAATTGTGTTCGCCTCAAGATCCCCAAGGTTTCGGGCGAGGCCATCATCTCTGCTGCTTTCTGATGGTGTCCGCGACGTCAATATGAAGGAAGAGCTCGCCATACACGAGTACCTATGCACGGCTCTGGAGATGTTCAACATGGCAACCAGGTGAGCGAGAGCTAAGGAGGGTGCCTCTCCCTCCTGGAGCTCCCGGGGACAGACCCAGAAGACAAGAAAGCCAAGGCCAAGAATGTGAAGTGCAAGGGGCCGGCCGTGCTTGTGGCTGAGCCGGAGATGAAGCGCGGCTGCGACAACCCAGAGTCATCCAAGGGCAGCCGCCCGTTCTGTGTCTTCCACAACGTGCACATCCACAACACCAACGACTGTCATGAGCTCTGGGCCACTCGCGACAGGCGCCTCGGTTGTCGCCCCAAGCGCAACGACCAAGGCTACGGCCGCAGAGGAGGCCAAGGAGGAGGACGCTGGGATGACCGCGGCCCCCGCCAGGAGTGGCGCGATCAGCCTCGTGAGGAGCGTTGGCTGGCCCTGCCTCGTGAGGGCGCTTGGAGAGATCAGCCTCGTGAGGATCGTCCTCAGGGCAATGGCGGCCTCCCTCCGCTGCCACCACAACCAAGAAGGAACGACGACCACCACCAGGACGAGGGGGCTGGGGGCTTCCAGGAGCCTCAAGCCATCACCTGCATCCTGGGCGGTGCTCTGGCCCCAGCCTCTCATCGCATCTTCAAGAAGTTTCCCCGTGAAGTGAATGCGGCCCTCCCAAGGCTTGAGGCCACGCAACCGATTAGATGGTCTAAGTGCACCATCACCTTCAGCTCGAACGACCAGCTCAGGTGTGCGACAACTGATGGTGCCCTCCCGATGCTCTGCTTGCCCGTCATCAGCAACGTGTGCGTCACCAAGACTCTCATCGATGGCGGTGCGGGGCTCAACATTCTTTCCATCGACACGTTCGACTGCCTCCAAGTGCTCTATGACCAGCTGCAGCCCACCAAGCCTTTCTCGTGATTGACCGACAGCTCCACCACTCCGATAGGGCAGATCCGCCTCCCTGTCACCTTCGGCACTAGTGACAACTACTGCACAGAGCTCATTGACTTCGACGTTGCCCACATCCGTCTCCCTTACAATGCCATCCTTTGGTATCCGGCCCTGGCAAAGTTCATGGCAGTGACTCATCACGGTTACAACGTCCTCAAGATGCCACGGAACCGCGACATCATCACAATCGCCAGCAAGGAAAAGGACGCAGTGTGCTCTCTCGAGCGCGCCTACCAGGCTGCGATAGTCGAGAATCCCGACGACGAAGGCACCGTCTACCCTCCGGAGGCTGTCCCCAAGAAGAAGTAGCTCCTCCACCAAGGGCCTCAGGAGAACGGCGTCTCCAGCGGCACCACCTTAGGACCTGCGCCCATGGACGGGGCGCCTCCCTCTCCTGCATAGGAAGGCGCGCCCGACGCCCCTCTCTGGCTAGGCTCGGGGGATCTCCTCTGGAGGGCCTTTGACCTAGCCAACGTCACGAGGGAGGCGCTCGGGCACCACATGGAGGCGTGCTTCAGCGCGCACTTTCGCCAGGAGGGCACAAGGCACGGGGTGCCAGGTGCTCAGGAGTTCATCACCAAGGCAACCAAGGAGCCTCAAGAGGCGAGAGCCATGCACGGTGATCGCCGGGCAGCACCCGGCGCGGCTCCTTGTCCTGGCGAGGACAGCGAGCTGCGCGCCTGTGTCAACATCCCTGGGCTCAACCGGGCCGCATCTCAAGAGCGCTTCTGGCCATCGTGCATTGGTCGGTCCGAGGGCCCCCTCATAGCTACGTCTGCATGCCTTTTGGCCTACCGAACGCGGTTGTTACCTTCTAGCGCCACATGTGGAGCGTCCTGGCAGCTCAGGAGGCCAGGCACCAGGAGGTCCTGACGGAGATGGCAACGGTCCTTCATGGGCCTACCGGGTCTCCAGAGCCTCCTGAGGTTAAGGGCCTAGGTGGCTCGTGAGGAGAGACTTCTTCAGCATGCATCTTCGGCTACTCCAACATCTCTTCAGCAATGGTGCCAGGTGACATTTTCCGATTAATTCAGTTGGGGGTGCCCCTCAGGCTGGTTTATCCCCAGGTCGCGTGGGTCTGTCCCTGTGACATGTATCTTCCTTGCATCTTCTAGTCGTTTAGTTGGGAGCGCCCCTCGGGCTGCATCATCCCCAGGCCACGCAGGTCCATCCCTATGGCATGTATCATTTTGCATCTATCACAACTAGCTCTGCCCTATCCATGCCATGATTTATGTTATCACCCACTCGCCAGTTGTATGGCCCTTCACGGTCTCCCACGTTGCTGACCGGCCTCTTATCCATCCCGCAACGGGGGCTCACATGCTGGCATGGCGTTTGTGCTCAGGTCCATCCTTGCAAACGCTGACAAATCTGTGAGGCCGAGCTCTGGCTCGCAGCCCACCCTGGGCACGTCACCTCACCAGGTCCTCAGTGCCTTCCTCTTCTCGTGAAAAGATCAGCGGTAGGACAGCAGGTACGCTCACGAGTTATGCTCTCTTCTCGGACTAACCCACAGGAATCCATGGAGTTTGGTTGCAGGCGCCCCCCCAGCCGCCCTCTTTCCATGCAATTCGCTTGCATGTTAAAGGGGGGCTCCTGAGCTTCGCGTCTCAGGAGCTCCTACTAACTCCCAAACTCTCACCCCCTGGCCTTAACCACGGCGTCGCAACCTGGCATACCAGCGGGGCAGGGCCTCGCTCGAGGGTCGAGACCCGAGGACGTAGAGCATTTAGAAGAGCGAGGAAAGGGGAGGCCGGGCTCATTAAGGAAACAAAAGGAAACTACGAGGAACCCCGGCTGCTGGGCATCACTGATGATGTCGAGCGGACGTCGTTGCTGCGCTCCGGGCATGGCGAGAGCTCGGTGGCACATAGCTGTCGCGGCTTGAATCCGGAGTGTCGCTAGGCTCGGGAGAGTCGCTCGACAACCAGGAGTCGCCACTGTTGCTGGAGGAGCTGTTCGCAAGGCTGGGGGCGGGCTCGGCGCCTGCGGCCACGCCACGCAGGCCACTTCCCCCAGGGCAGCACTCCAAGCGACGTCCCACCTCGTCGAAGACCTTGAAGAACAACGTGGAGGCACCATCGTACTCGAAGTGGATGGCGTGCGCTCCCTCTGCGCGGCAGGCGCGGGCGACCTCGCCCCATCCTTGGGTCATGAAGATCTTGCCCGGGGGGATGACCTCGACCTCCACCCCCGTGGCCAGACTGCAGCACCCGGCGTGTTGCAGCCACAACTCAAGTGGCCCCCTCGGCGGCATCTCCTCGGCGAAGAATCACGGAAGCTAGATCCATGTGCGTGGAGGCATCACCGCCCACATCAAAAACTCACGTGAGGAGCCCTCAGCGTAGTTCGCGGGCCGGCAGCCCGTGCAACCTCAGCCTGGCCACCACAGCCATGGCTCACGCGGCGCGAGGCACTGCCGCCTTCTCCGGAGCCTCGCGCTTGGGCGTACAGAGGAAGCGGGAAGCCGGGCAGAGGCCGCTCATACCAAGGCCGCGTCACCGCATGCCTCCCGCCGGCATCGCGGGGGCGGCTTAGCCTTTTCTTCGGCAGGAGCGGTCCCTGCTCCTCATGGTGGGTTTTCCCTTTCTCCGCTACGGAGAACCTCCTGATCACCCCCATGGGTGATAAGGCGAAGAGGAAGAAGAAGGAGTGGGCGGCGAGAAGATGGAAAGGAGCACAGGGGGCTCCGGCCTCTCCTCATTTATAGCCAGAAGGAGGCCAACCGCCGGCCTCCACGATCACGTGCAATGATGGTTTCTCTGCATGCAGCAGGGTCTCGTCAAGTCGAACAGCTGTTGAGGCAGCGTGGGGAAGTGGAGACGCCCACGTCTCATCGATCGCCACACGTCGACTAAGGCCGCAGGTGGTTAGGGCCTGTGGCGCTCCGCACTTGCCCCTTGGCATCGCCTGGAAGCCAAGTACAAGCGCGCCTTGGGCCCAGGGCTACCGTCGGCATGCTGGGACCGGGGGTACCCAGATTGCCTGCCTACGGCCCATGACATGGCTCTATCGACGGCCTGGTATGGCCTAGCTTCAGGATCAACTACCCAAGACCCTCGCGAGGGGCCAAGCCTCGTGAGGTGGACGACACCAAGACCTCCTCCAGGGACGGCCACCCTAGGCTAGCTCCCGAGGAGCGGAGATATATATGCAAGTTGCACCTCGCGAGGTTTAGATGATGTGAGCCGTGACAGCAAAGGCCAGGCGGGCGCCAGCGGGTGCAGTGTACCCGCTTCCTCTTTGGTGCTAAGGAGGCAAGTGTAGGCGCGGAGTCCCGAGGAATCAAGCAATGGTTTACATTCCGGTGCAAAAATACCAAGACCGCCAGGACGGCGGAGTGGAGGTCATCGTCGAGCCCACCACGGTTTCACGACAAGAAGCTTTTGGCAGACGAAGACTACTTTTGTCAGGATAGCATGTACTAGTTGTCTCCCTTCAAATTTGGCCGTTGTGGGATCCCTTCCCACCTTACATTTGGGAAGAGGACCAAGGCCACTATAAATAGGACTTAGCCACCACCATAGAAAGGCGGATTATTCAGATCATCATCTCACCACCAACTCATCGAGCACAAGAACATCTCTCCTCCTGAGGTTGTTCTCCACTGTACAAGTTCAACCTCAGCCCCTCGAGGCCAAGCCACCACAAAGCAAGAGTAGGGTTTTACACCGCAAGGTGGTCCAAACCTGGGTAAACTGCTGTGTCTCTTGTCCATTTGGTTCATTGAGCTAGGCCATGAGATTAGCGAGCAGGTAGACTGGGGAGGACAAGTTCTTCGCACGCACCCCAGAGTTCAAACCTCTCAAGGGTCTGCGGAACCCTGAATCCGACAGGGACTGGAGATGAGTCAACTTTAGCTAGAAGGCGTCCTAATAATTTGGAGGGTGAAGATCTTAATGAAAAAACTGATAAAAGTGGGATTGGCAAGGTCAAAACTTTAGGTAGCGATGAACCCACTCTTTTTCATTTCAAGGACTTTAATTATGATAATTTTTATTTAATAGATTGTATTTCCTTGTTGCAATCAATGCTAAATTCACCTCATGCTTATAATAAAAAAAGGCTTTTACTAAACATATCGCGGATGCTCTGATGAAATCATTTGAATAAAAACTTGAGTTGGAAGTTTCAATCCCTAGAGAGCTTTATGATGAATGGGAACGTACTATTAAGATTAAGATTAAGTATTACAAGTGTAATGATTTTGTGTGATTTGGGTGCTAGCATTTCCACTATTCCTAAAACTTTATGTGATGTGCTAGGTTTCCAAAATTTTGATGATTGTTCTTTGAATTTGCATCTAGTGGATTCCACTATTAAGAAACCTATGGGAAGGATTAATAATGTTCTTATTGTTGCAAATAGGAATTATGTGCCCGTAGATTTTATTGTGCTTGATATAGATTGCAATCCTACATGCCCTATTATACTTGGTAGACCTTTCCTAAGAACGATTGGTGCAATTATTGATATGAAAGAAGGAAACATTAGATTTCAATTTCCTTTAAGGAAGGGCATGGAACAATTTCCAATAAGGAAAAGTAGGTTACCATATGAATCTATTATGAGGGCTACTTATGGATTGAATACCAAAGACGACAATACCTAGATCTATGCAATATGCCTAGCTCGGGGCGTGAAACAATAGCGCTTGTTGGGAGGCAACCCAATTTTCATTTTGTGTTCTTTGTTTTTGCTTCTGTTTTTCCATAAATACACATTATTACTTCTGTAGTAATTATGTTTTAGTGTTTTAATTAGTGTTTGTGCCAAGTAAGACCTTTGGGATGGTCATGGCGATAGTTGATTTGATTTTGCTGAAAAACAGAAAATTTTGCGCCCGTAAATAGAATTCTTAAAATTCACTGGAGCGTGATAAATTTCTGAATTGTTTACACAAGATTGATATACACATTTCCTAGACTTTCCTAATTTTACAGAATTTTTGGAGTTATAGAAGTATATGAAAATTTCAGATTACTACAGATTGTTCTGTTTTTGATAGATTCTATTTTCTATGTGTTGTTTGCTTATTTTGATGAATCTATGGGTAGTATCGGGGGGTATGAACCATGGAGAAGTTGGAACACAGTAGATATAACAGCAATATAGATTTAGAATGAGTTCACAACAATACCTAGTGGTGATTTATTTTATTATACTAATGGAACTTACGAGTTTTCTGTTGAGTTTTGTGTTGTGAAGTTTTCAAGTTTCGGGTAAACATTTGATGGGCTATGGAATAAGGAGTGGCAAGAGCTAAGCTTGGGGATTCCCAAGGCACCCCAATGTAATATTCAAGTACAACCAAGCATCTAAGCTTGGGGATGCCCCGGATGGCATCCCCTCTTTCGTCTTCAATCCATCGGTAAATTTACTTGAGGCTATATTTTTGTTCACCACATGATATGTGTTTTGCTTGGAGCGTCTTGTATATGAGTCTTTGCTTTTTAGTTTTCCACAATCATCCTTCATATACACACCTTTTGAGAGGGACACGCTTTAATCGTTAATTTATTAGAATACTCTAGGTGCTTCACTTACATCTTTTGAGCTAGGCAGTTGCTCTAGTGCTTCACTTATATCTTTTTAGAGCACGACGGTGGTTTTATTTTGTAGAAATTGATGACCTCTCATGATTCACTTATATTATTTTGAGAGTCCTAAAAATAGTATGGCAATTTTCTTAGGTTATGAATTTGGTCCTAATAGGATGGGCATCCAAGAGGGATATAATAAAAACTTTCATAAAGAGCATTGAATATATGAGAAGTTTGATTCCTTGCATTTGTTTTCAGATATAAAGATGGTGATATTAGGGTCATGCTAGAGAGTAATTGTGGATTGGTAGAAATACTTGTGTTAAGGTTTGTGATTCCCGAAGCATGCACGTATGCTGAACCGTTATGTGATGAAGTTGGAGCATGATTTATTTTTGATTATCTTCCTTATGAGTGGCGGTCGGGGACGAGCTATGGTCTTTTCCTACCAATATATCCCCTAGGAGCATGCATATTAGTACTTTGCTTCGATGGCTAATAAATTTTTGAAATAAGTATGTGAGTTCTTTCTGACTAATGTTGAGTCCATGGATTATACGCACTCTCACCCTTCCACCATTGCTATCCTCTCTAGTACCACGAAACTTTTGCCTGTGCATTAAACCCACTATATACCCTTCCTCAAACCAGCCACCATACCTACCTATTATGGTGTTTCCATAGCCATTCCAAGATATATTGCCACGCAACTTCCACCGTTCCATTTATTATGACGCGCACCATCATTGTCATACTGCTTTGCATGATCGTAAGATAGCTGGCATGATGTTTTCATGGCTTGTCCGTTTTTTCATATCGTTACTATGCTAGATCCTTGCACATCCCGGTACACCACCAGAGGCATTCATATAGATCCATATCTTTGTTATAGTATCGAGTTGTAATTCTTGAGTTGTAAGTAAATAAAAGTGTGATGATCATCATTATTAGAGCATTGTCCCATGTGAGGAAAGGATGATGGAGGCTATGATTCTCCCACAAGTTGAGATGAGGCTTCGGACTTAAAAATAAAAGAGGCCAAAGAGCCCAAAAGAAAAAATGAGAGAAAAAGAGAGAAGGGACAATGCTACTATCCTTTTCCATACTTGTGCTTCAAAAACAGCACCATGTTCTTCATGATAGAGAGTCTCCTATTTTATCACTTCCATATACTAGTGGGAATTTTTCATTATAGAACTTGCCTTGTATATTCCAATGATTGGCTTCCACAAATTTCCCTAGGTCTTCGTGAGCAAGCAAGTTGGATGCACACCCACTTAGTTTTCTTTTGAGCTTTCATACACTTATAGCTCTAGTGCATCCGTTGCATGACAATCCCTACTCACTTGCATCGACATCAATTGATGGGCATCTTCATAGCCCAATAATTTGCCTAGTTGATGTGGGACTTTCTCTGTCGGTGGACACGACTCCTATGGGATCACTAGAATCCCTTCTACGGTTGGCGGGTGCAGGGTTGTGCAAAGAGCAGGTCTAGGAGCCAGCACAAGGATCGTTTACCCAGGTTCGGGCCGTGGGGATGCGTAAAACCCTAGTCCTGCTTTGGTGTATGCATTTGAGTGTTCTTGAGTTCTCGAACTAGCTATGGTGTGTGTCTAGTCCAAAAGATCTGAATCCCTCTCCTGGATGCCTCGGGCCTCCTTTTATAGAAAAAGGGGTTGCCACAGTGGCACACAGGAGGTGGAAAGGTGTACAGTACACAAGCTTATCGCCTGTCATTACGGGACAAGACGCATTATATGCGCTCCTTAGGTGTCCCGTTGCTTTATCAGGGACAACAATAAGGCCCGTCCCGTCCGTCGTCGCTCCGTCTTGCTCCGACACGCGTCTAGGCCAACGGGGCATGCAGCGCCATGTAGGCTGGCAGGCTGCTGAGATGGCGTGGTGGTAGGGTCTTCACGAAGATTTGCATGCCACCATGTAGATGTTTGCTGAGTTGGCCTGAAGCCGCATGTCGCCACGCAGGTGCCTGCCCAGCTGGTTGTGCTGGCAGCTGCATGGGAACGGCGGTGGTATCTTAGCGAACGCGGGCCTGGCTGCGGACCTGCAGGTGTCTTCGGCAAGGGCCTTGTCGGTGCCCCGGTAGGGATCTTGCCGTGGCATCGCGATCGTCCCCGGCAAGGATCTTGTCGGTGGTCTCGTGGATTTCCTTGGCTAGGATCCGCTGAGGATCATCGTCTTCTGGTCCTCATCTGATCTTGTGTGTTTATGGTCTTGACAAAGATCTGCATGCCACCATGGAGGTGCCTCCCGAGCCTTGGTTCCAATGTAGTTTTTGGTGGTGTTGGAACCCTCGGGCTCAAGGGTCGCTCGCTCTACTGGTGGTGGGCAAGTTGCTCCGGCAAGGCTTTTGCCGGGGCCGCGGAAGCCGCCCCAGCAAGGGTCTTGCCGGGGGAGTCCACCTTGCCCTCTTGTTTTTCATGTCTCTGGTCTTTGCGTTTCTTTGGTTGCCTTGCGCTCCGGCTTCCCTCTTCTGCCCTTCTCAGTGCGGTCGTGGGCGCGGCTCTGACTGCCCGTGCACAAGTAAAGGGGTCAAAAGGAGAGCCCCTACTTTTGTACACTGGCATTCTCCCTTTTGTCTTCTCCTCACAACCACCTTATATTCCACCTATAGTCTTATATCCATGGCTCACTGTGGGGACCCCGACTCATAAGTCGGGATCACTAAATGCACGTGTACAGTGATCCCAAAGATCAATGCTCACTGAACACACAGAAGCTGAATAACAAGAGTCTTACATCCATATATACTAACTTACACAAATTATGACCATTATGGTCGAGTCTTGAGTATAACTTCGCAGCGGAATCTTCGTCGATAACTTGGACCCATGCCATCTGCCTTAACCCTACAGGCATTCTGACTGAGAAGCGTCCTAGATCGCAAGTTCGTCACCAAGGTACTCTTCATTATAGCATGTTCTTTCATGCCTGGCCAATAAAATAACCAATGGCAAGACAATGAGTACTTTGAATGTACTCGCAAGCAACCAAGAGTGATAACAGAACAGTTATGAAAGATTCTACTGCTAAATTGGCAGTTTTGCGGAAAACTAGTTTTTCTCATGCAAGTATGATCAACATTTATCAAGGATATGAATGCGTCTGCAACAAGTATCAGGAGGTTACAGACATCAACATCGAGAAAGAGTTATGAACAACTCATGCTCAAGCTCATCGTGACTTCCTCACGAATCACGTCAACAGATTTACCAAATCTTGTTGTTTTCTAGAAACATATGGACAGAGTCTAAGCAGCACCACCCAACTGTCCTTGACCGAGGACACGGCTATTCAAATAGTTTTACACTCTGCAGAGGTTGCACACTTTACCCACAAGATCCGGGGAACTTCCGTGTCATCCACGACCCGTGGTACCTCAAGTACCCGGGGTAAGCACCCGATCACTATCTTTCCCTAGACGATACTGACATAGAGTCTACTCAATTGGTAGTAACCCCCTGCCCAACATTTCACATCTTACAATTGTGGAGCCTCGCTCCCATATTCATCACATACCACAAGCACGGGGTACCAACGGTGTGTCCGGTGCCCTGTGAAAACAGTCATGGCCGCCCTACCTGGCAGGACCCCGTCCCGAGAGAGCGCAACAACGATTCTCTCGTCACTAGTAATGCGGGCTCCAAGCTAGTATCGGCCTAGGTAATCAATAATGCCCTTTCCCATATAAGGGTAGAGTGGCCGCGCATGTTTGTTTGGGACGGTCGACAAATCTTAAATCTAATCCGTCTCTGTAAACAACATTTTTATCAAGCCTCGGTACACTACTTCTCCACCAAGTAGTGACCTAGTTCATCATCATCTCCTGGGGCATCGGTGGCACCAAGCGGGCTGTTTGCAAGTATGTCAAACCACACTTGTTTCTTTCCATGCATAACCCTGACCCACTTTGCGTAGCCATTTACTATAGCATATTTCTAAAACCCACCAACACAACTCTAAGCAAGGGTAGAGTCATGAACAATGCAAGTATCAATGGAGTATGCCACGGAGGCAAGTCTAGCAAGGTTGCCATTCAAGGTATATCATGCACTCAGTGAAGCAACGAAAATGCTATTATGATGTAAAATGGTTCATCATGGTAAAAGGGTTGCTTTCCTGGTTCATCAGAGTCTTGAAATCTTCTGGTCCTTCTCCAAGTACTCCGTCTACCTCGTCAACTAATGTCGGAAACAATCATAATAAGCAACACAACAAGGCAAGAATAAATGTGCTCTAAAAATATGAAGTTGACTTTTTTAGGATACCTCTGGTCATATGAGGAATGACCAAAGTGATTTCAATGGAATTGGATAAGTGGATATTTTGGAACATTTCAATATGAAGGATATAAGGGATTTAATGGATCTGCAAGTTGTCTACAGAATGCCTTTTTATAAAAATGAGTTAAGGTACCCATTAAACAAGGCATGATTTTAGAAGTATTTAGAAATTGGTTCCACTTGATTTGGAGTCCAAATGAAATTCCTAGGGAATTGCAAAGTTGGCTATACATGGATAAATAGACCAATATTTTATGTGGTACAAAAAACATTGGGAAAAAATGTTCAAAAACTAAGTTAGGAACATATAGGTATCTAGGAATTTGAATCATTGCATTTGGATCAATTTCGAGTTCTCTGTGATTTTCTAAAGTTTAACACAGAAATAGAAAATAGGATTTTGATAAATATTTCTGAAGAGAAAGTTTCTGCAAAAATGTGCAAATAGCACCATGTGATAGATCATGATTTATGGAGCTATCAGAAATTTGAATCATCAAATTTGCACTCCATTTGAATTATTTATGAATTTCTGAAGTTGTATTGGAAAAAGAAAAAGGAAAAAACTTTTACCCCCATCGTGCGTGCATGGCGAGATATAGTCATGGGCCGGCCCAGTTGCTCTGCCGCGCCAGGCGCCAGACGACGTCTCTGGCGCACTTTTGGGACGCGCCAACGGTGTGTGGGAGGCGCCAACATGCGAACCCGCCTCCACTTAAATGACGTGGCCGCCGGTGGGTCGCTGACTCGTGGGCCCAGCTGCAGGGCCATCTCCCTCGCCCTGCATCGTCTTCTTCCTCGCGTGCGGGCGACGGTCGGGGAGGCAGAGGCTCGGGCGTCGCCCTGCGCCAGCGACACGGGCCGTCCCCGATGTGGCTGCGGTCGCCGGAGAGCTCAGGGGGTCCTACCGCGTCCGATGGCGGTCGAGAGGGCCGCCGACGAGCTCGACAACAAGCCCTCTGTTGGCCGGGGCGGAGGGAGACGAAGGTGAGGGTGGAGCCGGGAAATTAGGCCGCGTTGAAGAAGGAATCGAGAGCGGGGAGGTTACTGGAGGCCGTGGGGGTCCTCGAGAGCGATCATAGGGAGCGGGGGAAGCAGTGAAGGCTCGGGTTGGTCCGGGGGCACAGCGGCGGCAACCCAGCATGGAGGGGGCAGGAGACCACGAGGAGGAGAGAGGGAGTGTCCGAGAGGTTGCTGGGGGAGAGGGAGAGCGGGGAGATGCCATAGAAGAGGTCAGGAGGGGCTTATATGGGCACAGTCGCGGTGCACTGTGGACAGCGCCCATGGACGCGCTCGGGTGAGCTCATAGAGGGGAGAGGAGAGAAATTCTGGAGGGGGCCGGCAGCGTGCTGTGTCCCGGACACCGAGGTGTCTCGTCGGGCGCGCTTTGGAGGCCCGAGGTGCCCGGAGGTGCTTGCCATGGGGCGGCTACAGTGCGGGAGCGTACTGTAGCGTGCTCCGGAGCACCCAAATAGTCCGCATGCCATTTTTTTAGGCAAGGTGGGCGCGTCCTTTGTTCTCTAGCAGGTCTAGGAGGGATTAAAAAATGTGGAGATGGCATTGGATCCCTTGGATGGCGCTGGAGTGAGAAGGAGAGGTGAGAAAGGATAGAAGTGCTGCTGTCCAGAGAGGGAAATGAGGGTTTTCACCCCCCCCCCCCAATAATTGAGCTGGGGGCTGGCAAGACTTACTGGAGGTAGAAGAGGGTCAGGAGCAACTGTGGTACAAAGTTGAGCCCATGGAGATTAGTGGAAGAGGTCAAAAATGGAATTTTGGTAAAGTGGCAGAAGGTGTTTGATGCTTGTTTGGTTAAGCAAATGAACTCCATTTGGCATGAGATTCCACGGGGTGAAATGGCACATGTAATTAGGGCTTTTCACCAATTTTGAGCTCATTTGGGCAAAGTTGCCAATGCAACTTTTGTAAACCCTAGAAATCAACAGAAATGGCGTATCCAAGATTTAGTAATGCAAATCATTACTCCTTGATTCACCACTTGGTGTAGTCTCATCATTTGGGGTTATGAGCATGTCCACAAAATTTTAGGTCACAAGTAAAAAGTTGTCAATGTAGAGTTGTTCAAATTTGGATCTGGTCAGAAAGGGTTTTGGGGCACTTTGATCAAGATGTCCTTCTCTCCAACTTGTGGTATTTGGTCTAGGTGCCTAATTACACCATTTGAGCATGTTCACCAAGTTTGAGAGCATTTGGACAAGTTTGACAATATAAAGTTGCTCAAACTTCAAAATGGACATAAATGGTTTTGAGGGGGTTTGATGATGTTTTCTTGATCTTCAAGGCATGAGGCTTTGCAAGATCATCAAATATGTCATATGTGACATTCTAGAATTTTCTTGTAATTAATGAAGAAAAAATCATTTCTAAATATTTTAAAAGCTTGAAATATCCATAAAGGGTTTTTGAGGGATTTGACCAATATTTTTAACATGACCATGTGTTTGAACTCTTACATATGGATAATATATGTCCTATGAGTTTCCTAAATTTTCTCAAATATTTTTGAAACAATAAAATAATTTTAACCTATTAAAGACCATTTCTATCCTAAATAAAAGTCTTTAAATAAAATAGGAAAATAACTTATAAAATTATATTGTATGGTTTTTGGGAGTCCTTTATCTAATAGGAGTCAAATAAAATTTTTTAAAGATTTTTCATGCCCTAAATTAAGTACTTGTAGTTCAAGTCTCAATTCACGGGTTTCTGGAAAACCTACTTTAGAAAATACTTTTTGGCCAAAAATATTTTTGTAAGAAAATACTATTATGTCCTATACACATGGCATGATCATTGAAGAAAGCTTTTGGATTAAGTAGAAGGAGTATAAGAGTTGGAGGATTTATTTGATTTTTAGAGCACTTGCAAACAACACACAAAAAGCAAATCAAGCAAAGTCCCAAACACTCAAAAGTTTTTGTCAAACCACATTTTAGCATGATTTATTGACTTAAGTGTTGTGGCTTGAAAACCAGGGTGTGACAGACCTACCCCCCTTACAAGAATCTCGTCCCCGAGATTCCCAAACTAGGCGCGGAAAGGAATACGGAAAGTTTGATGTGGGGCAGTCTTCACGTCCTCATACTGCTTCTACTTCCGTGTGGTGCTCCATTGAATCCTTGGAGTGCTTGAGGGCGTGGCTTCATGTATGAAATTCTGCTTGATCCAGATTGCAATTGGGATCTCTCGCGTGGGTCATATTGGGCTGGAGGTCGATGGCTCGGTGATCGATGTCCTTGTAGGGCTCGGGTTCGTTAGGATGTTGGAAACATTTTCGGAGTGGTGTCGTGTGGAAAAATGTTGTGCACAGTGGGTGACTCAGGTGGTAACTCTAGCTGGTAGCCGCCTATTCTTCATCTTGCAGTGATCTTGGGGAAGGCTGATAAATCTTGGTGTGAGTTTCCCATTGACATGGAAATGCTTGGTTCCTTTGAGAGAAGTGGCTTGCAGATACATCTGGTCTTTGACGAGAAAGTTCACTCCTTGACGATGGTGGTTGTCCTAGTTCTTCCTCCTTGGCATGGCGGTCTTCAAATGTTCCTTGACCAGTTGAGCGGCTCTCCTTCCGTCTTCGGGTAGACTAGTAGGTCATCAAATAATGATGACAACCATCTTGTCTAAGTACTCCATGGAGACTTTGTTCACGGGGTACATAAAGTAGGCTGGGGGATTGGTGGTGGTCACGGTTGAGTGTTGGTCAGGGTCTACTTGACCTAGAGCCAAAGCCAATGGTCATGATCTGACCATGTTGTGGCTTGGTAGGGCTTAAGGGTTTCAAGGATTCTAGTGTGCAAGTGAACATTTATCATCTTATCTTTAAGCACGGTTTCTGAGATGCCAATAGTCTATCTAGTCCTTCAAACAAATAACCTTATACCACCGAAAGCATCATTTCATATAGGCCAAATCCAATCATCACTCATGTGATCCATATTCTCGTGATTCCCAAGAGGAGGTCTAACAAAATCATACATGTGAACTATCCCCAAACTCATATCTATGCAAAAATCCATGGGTAGAACGTACAAGCCGCTAAGTTTGAATTAAACACCACGATCCAAGTGCTCAGCCTATTCTTCCAAGGTCGAAGATAGTGCATCTCTATCCTAAGGAAACACGTCGTATGCCACTCCAAAATCATGTTTCCTTCCTATGAATCAACTCCAATCAACCCGTTAACTTCCATTAATCACTACATAATCCTTTAATTCTACAAATCCAATGTCTATGGTGTTCCACATGATTTCCTAAAGTCCCTATAATCCCCAAATACTTGAAAGGGTTGTCTCTACTATAGTAAGTCCACCAATTTCCATGGTCAAGTAAACTCCAAGGTCAAGCTTATATCAACTCCGACAATTAATCCAATCTCCTAGTTTATCGTCCACCGAGAAACATGGTATCATGATCGAGATCATCAGTCTAAATCAAATTTACTCTGAACCATGTAGACTTACTCACCACCTATACTCCACTAGGATCACATATTTAAATCCAAATCTCATGTCCAACGAGAATTCCTACTTGTTTCCCCCAAGTCATTTACATAATATCAAATGTCTCCTATCAATATCCCATGGCTAAGTTAAATCCATATACTTCGAAGAATTCCAGCTTGCGGTCATAATTATCCTACTAAATCCAGTTTACTCAAGGGTAATGAAAGTTATGCTACTCCATCAGCATGATCCACCAAGTTCATCTACGAACATGAAAGCCTCATGATCTACCAAAGTCTCAGATAATTCCTCAATGTCACTCATATAAACTCATCAAGTCATTTGTCCTCTATTCCTATATCCTCAAATCGGTCTTCCCTATGGCATCGTCAGTTCTTGTGCTATATTAGGGTGATAATGTGCTCGTTCACTATGTCCACTAGTTCCATAATGGACCCAGTGTTGTGCAAGGTTACAGAGGCTTAATTGGTCTGCTTGCAATTCTGTGGGTTAAGCACATGGTTAAGGACTCGAGCTGGGGTATCTTGTGAAGTCTCGAAGGGTCTAGGAATGGGTTTCTAGTCTAGAGGGTTAAACATAACTCTACAGGGTCTCACTTGGTCGAGGAGGCTATAGAAAAGTTCTTCAGTGCTAGTTGGTCACCGAAGTAGAACCCTTGGTGTATCTTGTCTTACTCGTCTTGAATTGAGGAGAGAGATGAGAGGGAAAAGTAGCATAGAGGAGGTGGGATGCCTAAAGGGGGTTCTATAGCGCAAGTGCAAACAAAAGAAACAAGGTAAGGAAGGTGATATAGTCGCGTACTTGTTGCCTAGGGCAAAAGTGCGACCTATATCAAAACACAAACAAATAAAAACAAGCAACACACAATCATGGTTCTATTCGAACCATCATACGAACTTGACTATGCATAAGGGGGTATGTCCGTGTCAAAACCGGCGGATCTCGGGTAGGGGGTCCCGAACTGTGCGTCTAAGGCGGATGGTAACAAGAGGCGGGGGACATGATGTTTACCCAGGTTCGGGCCCTCTCGATGGAGGTAATACCCTACTTCCTGCTTGATTGATCTTGATGATATGAGTATTACAAGAGTTGATCTACCACGAGATCGTAGAGGCTAAACCGTAGAAGCTAGCCTATGGTATGATTGTTGTTTTCCTACGGACTAAACCCTCCGGTTTATATAGACAACGGAGGACGCTAGGGTTACACAGAGTCGGTTACAAGGGAGGAGATCTACATATCCGTATTGCCAAGCTTGCCTTCCACGCCGAGGAGAGTCCCATCCGGACACAGGACGAAGTCTTCAATCTTGTATCTTCATAGTCCAACAGTCTGGCCAAAGGATATAGTCCGGCTGACCGGAGACCCCCTAATCCAGGACTCCCTCAGTAGCCCCTGAACCAGGCTTCAATGACGATGAGTTCGGCGCGCAGATTGTCTTCGGCATTGCAAGGCGGGTTCCTCCTCCGAATACTCCATAGAAGATTTTGATCACAAGGATAGTGTCCGGCTCTGCAAAACAAATTCCACATACCACCATAGATAGAATAATACTTCCACAAATCTAATCTGCTGACACACTCGGTAGCATGACATCACGCCACAGCCCGGTCCTTATTCGAACCGTTTTTCTCAACCAGCCTCGGTGCATATTGCGAGGCGGTTTCCTTGGTACGTCTTGTCGAAGCAGAGATCATGTACCCTTATCACGGGATTCTCATCAATACGGACGTGGGTAACCCAACCGCGCCATCAATTACGGCGCTTGGGGAATAAGCGAGTGTACTAGGCAGGTGGGGGCGTACAGTTTCGTCCGCCCTTACAAAGGGATAAGGATTCACCCTTTTCAACAACGCCTTCTTCCTCCTTGCTCATCCATTCTCGCGCTCTCGAGCTCCAACACCCAAGTTTGCGTCTTTCTCCTCAAACCGTTCCAAGCATGTCCGGAGCGGGAGGCAAGTGGATGAAATCCTCCATCACGGAGGAGGACATCAAAAAGCTGCGGGGAGCCGGATACTTGGCCGCGGATATTGCGCATCGGCTGCCCAACGCGGGGCAGATCGTCCCTACTCCGGAATCTCATGAGAGGATAGTTTTCCTCACCCACTTCATCCGCGGACTGGGATTTCCCCTCCACCCGTTCGTCCGTGACCTCATGTTCTACTACGGGCTGGATTTCCATGATCTGGCCCCAAACTTTATCCTCAACATCTCGGTGTTTATTGTCGTGAGCGAGGCCTTCCTCCGCATCCAGCCCCACTTCAGCCTGTGGTTGAAGACCTTCAATGTTAAACCGAAGGTAGTAGGCGGCCAGCAAGCGAAATGTGGAGGCGCCATGGTGGGCAAAATGCCCAACGT
Source organism: Aegilops longissima (assembly GCA_021605205.1). NCBI lineage: Eukaryota > Viridiplantae > Streptophyta > Magnoliopsida > Poales > Poaceae > Aegilops > Aegilops longissima. The sequence goes on along the minus strand of CM038677.1, from coordinate 411,296,342 downwards.
CACATGGCTCGAGGGCTCCTATGCGGAGACCATAAAGGGGTGGCAATCGGGGTGGTTCTACATCACCGAGCCGCGTGACACCAACTGGGTGGCGGCCCCCGAGTTCCGATCCGGAATCCCCATGCGGCTCACCTCCTGGAAAGAGAAGGGCCTGTCCTGGGGTTCCCCGGTACAGCTGACCGGTCTCCAGACCTGCATCAAGAACATGATGAACAAGAAAATCAAGCTCGTCAACGTGGTCCAGGTCATGCTCTTCCGCCGGATCCTCCCGTGTCAACAACGGTCATTCAATTTGTGGGAGTTCAACCCGGCCAAGCACCAGACTCTGCGCGAGCTCTTTGACACGACGCACAAGGACGTCTGGAGGGTGCTATTCAAGGGCGCCGAGGTGCCTCCTTCCCTTACCGAGGACCGCAGACTCAGCGCACAGCGCCATGCCAGTTCGGTAAGTTCTTTATACCTCATAGGGTATTTATTTTCCCTAGTTTAATCATGTGCGGGATCTAAGCTTCCATGCCTTTAACAGGACTGGGTGGAGACAACGGAGCAGATTGACTGTCCAGCCCCCTGCCCGAAGATCTAGCAGATGCTCTCCTAGCGGAGATGCTGGCTCCGGCACCTTATGAGGTGCCGGAGAAGAAGACCAAGAAGAAACCACGGGGACCCGAAAGGGTCTCCGGCATCAGGTGATATCGGACTCATCGTCCGATAACTCCGAGGCGCACACCTCTCATGAAAACGGGCTAGCCAGCTGCCTTCTCCCGCGCAAAAGCGGGTCATAAGGCTTGTTTGGGCTGCCATTGTCCGTGGCTTTTCTTGGCCGAGGTGTCTGGCGAGCCACTCATCACGGATGCTGTGTTTGAATGCCGCTAAGGCTTCGGCATCCGGACAATCAACAATTTGATTCTTCTTAGTGAGGAATCTGTTCCAAAGCTTGCAGGAGGATTCTCCTGGCTGTTGGACTATGTGACTAAAGTCGTCAGCATCCGGAGGCCGGACATGGGTCCCTTGAAAATTGGCCCTGAAAGCGTCCTCGAGTTCCTCCCAGCTCCCAATTGAGACTTCGGGGAGGCTTTTCAACCAGTGCCGAGCTGGTCCCTTCAGTTTGAGGGGGAGGTATTTGATGGCGTGGAGGTCGTCCCCACGAGCCATATGTATATGCAGGATAAAATCCTCAATCCAGACACCTGGGTCTGTCGTTCCATCGTATGCCTCTATGTTCACAAGTTTAAAGCCCTGTGGAAATTCATGGTCCAGTACTTCTTCGGTGAAGCACAGGGGGTGAGCAGCCCCACTGTATCTGGGCGTGTTGTGGCATGCCGTCGGCTGTTGTTGTGTCCGGTGTTTATTACGGACTGGTATGCGATTGGCGTAATCGTTTTGGTGACCATAGTCCCTCGCCGGGGTGCGTCCTTTGGATCCGTAAATGGACCTAGCCGCGCTAGCTTTCTTATTCAGGTGTTTGTCGGCGTTCTGGGAACGGGGGTACCCAGACTTGCCTGCCTGCGGCCTGCGGCGTGGCTCAAGGGGTGGCCTAGTATGGCCCATCTTCATCAACACAAGCTCAAGACCCTCGCGAGGGGCCAAGCCTCGTGGGGCGGACGACGGGAAGTTTCCTCAGGCACGGCCTCGTCAGGCTGGCTCGCGAGGAGGCGGAGAAATCAAGGCAGGGTACCTCACGAGGTGCCCATGACGCAAGCCATGACGACCGAGGGCGCCAGGCGGGTGCCAGCCCACGCAGTGTCCTCATTTCCCCTTTGGTGCAAAGGAGGCAAGCGCAGGCCAAGGCATCAGGAAAAGGCAACCATTTCGGTGCAACAAGACCAAGACCAGCAGAACGGCAGGAAGGAGGTCATCGTGGAGCCCAAGCCGGTGTCACCGTCAGAGTCTTTGGCAGGCGAGGACCGACTTTTGTCAGGATAAGTGTACTAGATGTTTCCCTTCAAAATGGCCAATTGTTGGCGCCCTTACCGCTCAATATTTGGGGAGAGGCCCAGGGCCTCTGCCTATAAATAGGACTAGCCACCCACAGGATAGGAGATGGGCATTTAGAGAGAGAGAAAGAGAGGCGACTGAACTCCCCTAGCAGTTCATCGCACCAGCTCAAGAACAGTCCCTCGCGAGGATGTTCTTCCCTTGTCTTATTCATCATCAGCCCAGAGGCAATCCACCACACCACACCTTTGGGTAGGGTATTACACCACCATGGTGGCCCGAACCGATATAAACCTTATGTCCCTTGTGTTGTTCTTTGTGTAGTTTAGATCCTTGCGGCATGACGAGATGTAGGTATGTTGGAGGTGCGATCTCGCGTGCACCCGAGTTGAACCTAGAGAGTGCGGAACCGAAATCCGACATTTGGCGCGCCCGGTAAAGTGCACGAATCCGCCTTCGCGCCCCTGCTCTCTGGCGCCACTCGCATCCATGTCGGGCGCTCTTGAGCCGCGCCCGAGCACCGGGCCACTCTCGCTGCTCGCGTTGCCCAGACGGCCCCCGTCGGCGGCCGCCCCCGCCGTTCCTCGTCGCCTGCCGTCAACACCGCCACCGGCCCGGCGGCGAATGAGCAGCAGGCGTCGTCTCTGCATCCTTCAGTGCGGCGAGAAGGCCGCACCGCCACCCCGTCGCTGGCTCCAGCCGGTTCTTCGTCCCACGCCCGTCGCGCTCCTGCGGACGCGCACGCCTCGTTGCTTCTGGCACGGGAACTCCTGCACTACCGTCCCGTCAACGACCTTTACGACGAGTGGCTCGCCCGCATCACCGAGCTCGCCAGCGCCGCTTGGGGCTCCCCTACACCGTCCCTCTCGCTGCCCGCGCCCGCCTAGCAGGCGATGGCTCTGGGCGCCTCGGCCGCCCCCCTCAAGCGCTTTGGCCCCAAGGCGTGTGGCCCCTGGGTGGAACCCACTCCGTCCGGCACCAGTAGAGCAAGAGACGATCTGCCAAGAGATCCCTCGCCCCCAAGAAGCTACCCGAGTGCTCCCCGCACCGGCCCGTCACGACAGCGCTCCTGCTCCAGCGCGCCAAGGCCCCGCGCTGCTCCCGGCGGCAGCGCACGGAAACCTCCAAGATCAAGCCCTCCATCACCAAAGGCCTCCCGTGGCCACTCCAGGCTGCCGTGCCTTCACCGCCGAGCTGCGCAGCGTGGCCTGGCCGGGCAAGTTCAAGCTAGACCTGCCCCCGTGCTACGATGGCACGGCCGACCCCGTGGAGTTCCTCCAGCTCTATGAGCTGGGCATCGAAGCCGCCAACGGAGACGAGAAGGTCATGGTGAACTGGTTTCCCATGGCGCTCAAGGGCGGTGCCCTTTTGGCTCTGAACACAGCTCCTGAACACGGCTCCTAGCACGATTTCCTCACAGAGCGAGATGCGCACCGATTCATCGCCAACTTCCAAGGCACCACGATCGGCCCCGCCATGGTGACTTGCGCCGCATCAAGCAGCGATCGGGGAGACCCGCAAAAGTTCATCCAACGTTTCAACAACGCTGCGCCTTAAGATCCCTGGGGTGTGCGAGGAGGCCATCATCTCAGCCTTCTCCGGCGGTGTGCGTGGCGTCAAGATGAAGGAAGAGCTCGCGATCCATGAAGACCTGTGCACATCCTCGGGCTGTTCAACTTGGCGACCAAGTGCGCCAGGCTGAGGAAGGCGCCTTTCCTTCTCGAGCTTCGGCTGCCGACCCAAAGGAGAAAAGCCCAAGGTCAGGGCGTGAAGCGCAAGGGGCTGCCGTGCTTGCAGCAGAACCGGACACCAAGAGAGGAAGGATCAGCTGAGTCATCCAGGGCGTCGATGCTGCGTGTACCATGACCTCAAGAGCCACAACACCAACGAATGCCAAGAGCTCGTGGTCGAGGCGTGCGTGCAGCCCGGCGCCCAGCGCAGCGACAGGGCTATGGCCAGGAGGAGGAAGAGGTGGAGGGCGATGGGAAGGCTGTGGCCCTCGCCAAGGGTGGCTTGACCGACCTCGCGAGGACGGCTGGCAGGATCAGCCTCGAGGAGGTTGGAGGGACCCGCGTCGCGAGGGAGGCTGGAGGGATCAGCCTCGCGAGGATCGCCCACAAGGCAACGCATGCCTCCCTCCTGTGCCACCGCAGCCAAGGAGAAGTGAAGACCATCATCAGGACGAGGGGGCTGGGGGCTTCCGAGCCGTCTTGTCAGCTTGCATCCTGGGCGGAGCTCAAGCCTGACCTCTCAGGCGCATCTTCAAGCAGTTCGCCCGCGAAGTGAATGCAGTCCTCCCCAGGCTTGAAGCCACACGCCACCTCAGGTGGTCAGCGTGCGCCATCACATTCAGCTCAGTGGATCAGCTCAAGTGCGCAGCCACAGCCGGAGTCCTCCCGATGCTTTGTTCCCAATCATCAGCAATGTGCAGGTCACCAGGACCCTCATCGATGGCGGAGTAGGGCTCAATGTCCTGTCCGTCGAGACATTCAACAATCTCCAAGTGCCATACAATCAGCTACAGCCAACCAAGCCTTTCTCCGGAGTCACTGATGGCTCCACAGTTCCGATAGGGCAGGTCCGCCTTCCTGTCACCTTCGGGCCTTGCGACAACCTTCGTGACTGAGCTCATTGACTTCGACGTCGCTCACATTCGCCTGCCGTACAATGCCATCCTTGGGTACCCAGCCCTGGCCAAGTTCATGGCCGTGACCCATCATGGCTACAATGTCCTCAAGATGCCAGGAAGCGATGGAGTCATCACGGTGCCTTGTGAAGAGAGAGACGCAGTGTGTTCTCTGGAGTGGGCTTTCCAAGCCGCATCAGTTGAAGACCCAGATCACCGGAGCGGGAGGCTTCCCGAGGCTGCTCCTAAGAAGAAGAAGACATCTCCTGGCCCGACCCCTCGGGAGGCAGGCCCCTCAGGGTCCGCGCCTATTCAGGGGGCACCTCCCTCTGTCGCATAGGAAGGCGCGCCCGGTGCCCTCCTCGAGCAAGGCTCGGGGGCTCTCTCCTGGAGGGCCACTGACTTTGCTAAGATCGCGAGGGAGGCGCTCGGGTACCACTTGGAGGCGTGTTTCAAAGAACGTTTCCCTCAGGAAGGAGCAAGGCAAGGAGGGCCAAACCCTCAGGAGTTCGTCAGCAAGATCATTCAGGAGCTGCAGGAGTCAAGAGTCATGAGTGGCAGCCGCCGCTTACCCGCCGTGGCTCCCCATCCAGGCGAGGATGGTGGGCTGCGCGTCTGCATCGACATACCAGGGCTCAACCGAGCTGCCTCTCAGGAGCGCCTCTAGCCCTCACGCGTGGGGCACTGTGAAGGTCCACCCCAAAGCTATGTTCGGATGCCTTACGGCCTGCCGAACGCGGCTGCTGTGCGTCAGCGCCTCATGAGGAGCATCTTGGAGGCTCAAGCGGCCAGGCGTTCCGCAGTCCTGGCGGAGATGGAGATGGTCCGCGAGGAGCCACCAGCGCCTCCGGAGCCTCCCGAGGCTCCTGGGCCTGGGGGCTCGTGAAAATCGGCTTCCGCAGTTCACGATGTCCGCTACTTCAGCATCCCTTCATCTCCAACATCACCAGGTAACGTCCTCCGAGTTTCATTTTCAGCTGGGAGCGCCCCCCAGGGCTGCATCATTCCCAGGCCGCGTGGGTCCATCCCTGCGGCATGTATCCCTTTTGATTCATGTTTCTAGTTTACTTTATTGGGGGCGCCCCTCGGGCTACGTCATCCCCAAGTCGCTCGGGCCCGACCCAGCGATGTTCGCCTTCTCTGCGCCTATCTAAATGGATTTGCTCCTTCGTGACTAACGTGTTTGACCTAATCGCCCGCTCGATTAACACCAACTGATGGAGCTGCTCCCTAACAGCACGACGCTTGCGCATGGGTCCATCCCTGCAACGCCAACAAACCTGAATGGCTGAGCTCTGGCCGCGGCAGCCCCGCATGGCGCCACCTCGTCAAGCCTTCAGTGCCTCGTAACCCCTCCAGAGCAACCAACGGCTGACTGTCGATTGTCATGGCGAACTCTCGTTCTTCTTGTGATGAACCTGCAGGATCTCTTCAAGGAGCAGCGTCAGGCGAGGCCTTCAAGATGTCTCCTTCACTCTCGTCCGCGCGAACCGCTTGCACATTAAAGGGGGGGTACCCGAGCATCGCGGCTCATGGACTCCTACTGGCTCTCCAGCCCTCACCTCCTGGCCTTGTCCATGGCATCGCAACCTGGCATACCAGCGACGGCTGAGCTCGCTCGAGGGCCGGGACCCGAGGATGTAGAGCAGAAAGGGGAGTAAAGGCGAGAGGGAAGAGGCACATGGGGACCTCGCCGGACAACTCTTCAGCTGCCGATGCGCGGACCTAACGCCGCACCAAGAGGCGGTTCCTGACTCCCGAGATAAGTCATCCTCCAGAAATACTAGCTATCGCAGCATCGACCTCACACCTAATGCAATCCCGTGTTAGCAACGTCGCGCTCCTTTCTCACCGGACGATGGCTGCTTGAGCGCTAAAGGGGACCTCCTGAGCATCGCGACTCAGGGGCTCTTACTGGACCCCGGGCCGCTCACCTCCTGGCCTTGACCACGGCATTGCGACCTGGCATACTAGCGACGGCTGAAGCCTGCCTTGGGACCGGGACCTGTCGACGCAGAGCGTCAAGCCCTTGCGAGGTTCGAAAGGAGGAACTAAGCTAAGATTGGATGAGCATCTCGCACCACTTCACGACAATGATCATATTAACAAACGGAACCGCAAGCACCTTACAAGCCCCCACGGGGTGTGTCTTTCGATTCCTCGCAGGGAACAAAAGGAGCAGATCCTAAAGAGCGCTAACTACATGCGCCTCTGCGAAAGACGCCATCATCAACAGTGGGCCATCAGGCACCGGCGCCAACCCCATCCTGATCAGTGGCGGCGGCGGCCTGACGCGCCCGCCCGGCTCCGAGCGTGGTGCGAGCTCGGAGGCCCGTAGCTGTCGTCGCTCGTCTCCGGAGTCGCGAAGAGCTTGCCGGAGTCGCTGGATCCTTCGACGCCTCCGCTGCCTGAGGAGCTGCTGGGGGAGCGGTCGGCGAGCCTAGTCCTCGCCACGGCAGGGCCTCGTCCGCCTCTCTCAGGGCAGCACTCCAGCCGGCGTCCTTCTGCGTCGAAGACCTTGAAGAACATCATGGACGCGCCATCGTACTCCAGGTGGATCACGAGGGCGCCCCTCGTCCTACAGACCCGTGCGATCTCGCCCCAGCCTCGGGTCATGAAGACCTTGCCCGGAGCGACGACCGCAACCTCCGCTTCGTTCGCAGGGGTGCCGCAGCCGGCATGCTGCAACCAGAGCTCCAGAGAGCCCCTCTGCGGGATCACGAAGGCGAAGGAGGGAGGAAGGCGAATCCAAGACTGAGGAGGCATGGCGGCGTGGAGCACAAACTCTCGGGAGGAGCCCTCGGCATGGACTCCTGGAGGAACAACGCGCACCGCCGTGACCCGCCGGCGCCGACGGCGGCGTCGTCCATGGCACTCGGCATCAACTCCTTCAGGGCCCTCAACGCGGGCGTACAAGGGCAGAGGGAACCCTGGCGGTGGCTGCTCGTACCAAGGCCTCGACACCTCCCGCCGGGCGCCCTCATCTCGGCGGTAGAGGGCTAGCCGTTTCTTTGGCGGAAGCGGATCGGGACCCTCTCGAGGGGCCTTTCCTTTCTCTTCTGCGGAAAACCGGCGGATCGGGGCAATTGTTGCAATGTGGAGCAAGGGAAAGGATGGAGAAGAAGGAGAAGCAAGAAGAGATGGACTGGAGGCCAACCGTTGACCTCCACAATCGCAGGTAATCATGACCCGCTTTGCATGCAGGGACTTGTAAATTCGTGCAGTTGCCGAGGCGTCGTGGGGAAGCAGGAACGCCCACGTCCAATCAACCGCCACGCGGCGCCCAAGGCCGCAGGCTGTTGGGGCCCGTGGCGCTCAGACTTGCCTCTTCGCTTCTCGCTAAGCCAAGTCAGCGCGCCTTTGGGCCCGGAGGCTCTGTCGGCGCTTCCGGGAACAAGGGTACCCAGACTTGCCCGCCTGCGGCCGCCTGCGGCGTGGCTCAAGGGGTGGCCCTGTACGGCCCATCTTCATCAACACAAGCTCAAGACCCTCGCGAGGGGCCAAGCCTTGCGGGGCGGACGACAGGAAGCTTCCTCAGGCACGGCCTCGTCAGGCTGGCTCGCGAGGAGGCGGAGAGATCAAGGCGGGGTACCTCACGAGGTGCCCATGATGCAAGCCATGACGACCGAGGGCGCCAGGCGGGTGCCAGCCCGCGCAGTGTCCTCATTTCCCCTTTGATGCAAAGGAGGCAAGCGCAGGCCAAGGCATTAGGCAAAGACAACCATTTCGCTGCAACAAGACCAAGACCAGTAGAACAGCAGGAAGGAGGTGATCGTGGAGCCCAAGCCGGCGTCACCGTCAGAGTCTTTGGCAGGCGAGGACCGAGTTTAGTCAGGATAAGTGTACTAGATGTTCCCCTTCAAAATGGCCAATTGTTGGCGCCCTTCCCGCTCAATATTTTGGGAGAGGCCCAGGGCCTCTGCCTATAAATAGGACTAGCCACCCACAGGATAGGAGATGGGCATTTAGAGAGAGATAAAGAGAGGCGACTGAACTCCCCTAGCAGTTCATCGCACCAGCTCAAGAACAGTCCCTCGCGAGGCTGTTCTTCCCTTGTACTGTTCACCATCAGCCCCAGAGGCAATCCACCACACCACACACTGGAGTAGGGTATTACACCACCATGGTGGCCCGAACCAGTATAAACCTTGTGTCCCTTGTGTTGTTCTTTGTGTAGTTTAGATCCTTGCGGCACGGAGACGAGGTAGGTTGGAGGTGCGATCTCCGCGTGCACCCCAGAGTTTGAACCTAGAGGGTCTGCCGGAACCCGAAATCTGACAGTGTTCACGTGGATCGTGCGTGGCGTCGGTAGCCGCTTTGTTGCGGTTATGAAGTGGCACGGCTTCGTCATCGAATTCTGGCAGTAGCTTGCGTTTTGGATAGCTCTTTGTACGGCGATCATCACCGTATCTTTCTTCAGTGTCTAGCACTTTGTTCCATCTATGGTTGAGCATTTCCTGTCCGGCTTTGAGCCGTTGCTTCTGCTTCTTTAGACTTCTTGCGGTGGCCATAAGCTTTCTGTGGAGGTTATCTCGTTCCGCGTGTTTTTCCGGGGTTGCATCATTATCCGGATTGTTTTCCTATGCTGGTTCGGTTTGATGACCTCGTCCGTTGGGATCATTATCCTCGGGCGTCTGCTCCGAACTGTCTTCGGGGTGGCCTGGTTCGTCCTGCTCCATCGCTGGATCGATATGGTCGTTGTTGCCTTCGGAGTTGATTGTAGTATCGATCCCTCTGGCGCTCTTGTCACTATTTTTACTGTTGCTGGACTTAGAACGGCGTCTGCGCCGTCGCTTTGGCTTTCGTCCGGGGGTTTTATCGTCCGGATTGTCGCCTTTGTCCTCTTTGGGCGTATCCACCATGTATACGTCGTGTGACGAGGGGGAAGTCCGGTGCCCCATAGATTCCGCATCTTCTCCTGCATCGTCGTCCATACCTTCGATGTCTTCGGAGTCGAAGTCAGGCACGTCGGTTAAATCATCGATCGTGGCTATGAAGTGGGTGGTGGGTGGGCAGCGAATTTCTTCGTCTTTGCTTCCCACTCGAACCGGACGTAGTTTGGCCCAGAAATTTCTGTCAAAGAGAGTTTTCAACGAGTTCAGCATGTCGCCAAAGGCGAGTCTTTGAAAGATGTCCATGGCGGTGAACTCCATTACCGGAGTGCAACCTGGCTCGACCGGCTCGGGAGTGTGCGGACCGGACTCAACATCCGGATACGAATCCGAGGGTCCGGAGTCGTAGGCCACCATAGAGGTAAGGCCCGTGTTCGGCTCCACCGCCGATAATTGTGCGACCTGCGGGGCGGGGTCCAGCCCTCCGTCCTCAGGCAATGCAGCCTGCTCCAGATTTAGGTCCGAGGCTACTGCGGGGGTGATACCCCGAGCTTTGTCCGATAGCAGGTCTAAGTCGTGATCGTTGTGACTGTCAAGTACCGTGTTATTGACGATGGTTGAAGGAGCCATCGAGCCCAGTAGCGACGACACAGAGGAACTCTCAATGAAAGCACCAATGTTGGTGTCCAAACCGGCGGATCTCGAGTAGGGGGTCCCGATCTGTGCGTTAAGGCTGATGGTAACAGGAAGCAAGGGACACAGATGTTTACCCAGGTTCGGGCCCTCTCGATGGAGGTAAAACCCTACTTCCTGCTTGATTAATATTGATGATATGGGTAGTAAAAGAGTAGATCTACCACGAGATCGTAGAGGCTAAACCCTAAGAGCTAGCCTATGATGGTATGATTGTAATTGTGATCAGCCTTCTAAGGACCAACCTCTCCGGTTTATATAGACATCGTAGAGGGCTAGGGTTTACATGGAGTCGGTTACAAGGAAGGAAATATAATATTCGGATCGCCAAGCTTGCCTTCCACGCCAAGGAAAGTCCCATCCGGACACGGGCCGAAGTCCTGAGTCTTGTATCTTCACGCTTCAATACTCCGGACGTTGTACACAGTCCGGCTGTCCGGATACCCCCTAATCCAGGACTCCCTCACTGGGGAAACCCAACTATTGACCCAAGACATGATTCGGAGCTGATGCATATAATGCTATAAGTTCGGGGTGCCGCACTATCGATTGTGTTCGGACTTCTCACGCCGTATTATGGGGTATACGAAAGCCCCTGGCGTACTGGTCGTACCAGAATGTACGGGTGTTGATTGTCATAAATAAATATATAAAAAAGAATAGATAATGCAATAATAGACTAATGTTGTGCATTGTTATTCAAAGAATACGTCGAAGTGTACTGATACAAGTAGTGCAATAAGCAAAAAATAGGACTATTTGACATGTCCTATCCAAGGGCAAGCTGCGGACAGGTATTTAAAGTAGGTATTTCGCTTGTTATCAGAGACCACCTGGGGATTCCATTGTACGATGTAGCTTCCTGCCTCCTTCTTTGTTGTATTATGTGTCCGGCAATCGCACAGCCGGATAGGGCTTCCAGAGAGTTAGGTCCTGAAAGAGAAAAAATAATGAAGGTAGGCAGCCCCTAGGGCGGTTGAGCTGCATTGTGGGGCATGCCCTGATCGTGCCCCTGCCTATGACCATGGTATTTTCAGTGCGTAATTATGTACGCGCGGCACAGATTTCGCCGCTTGACTAGGACTCGGAGGGGGGCCGAATTGCTAGGCGAGCTCTGAGCGTGCCAGGCGATCCTGCTGCAGGTTACTCCGGACTCGCTTGACCGTGTCCGGGGGCTGTATCGCCGAATCTGCGGTTTGCCTTAAAAGGCTGTTTTGTGCTTCTGCTGCGAGGGCCGTGGTGTGCTCCTCTGCACGGAGCGAGCGCTCTGTGTTGCCATTGATTGTTATGACCCCCCTAGGTCCTGGCATCTCGAGCTTATGGTATGCGTAATGCGGTACCGCATTGAATTTTGCAAATGCGGTTCGCCCGAGCAGTGCATGATAGCCACTGCGGAACGGGACGATATCGAAGATTAACTCCTCGCTCCGTTATTTGTCCGGGGATCCAAAGACCACTTCCAGTGTGATTGAGCCCGTGCAATGGGCCTCTACACCTGGGATGACACCCTTAAAGGTGGTCTTGGTGGGTTTGATCCTCGAGGGATCTATACCCATTTTGCGCATTGTATCCTGATAGAGCAGGTTCAGGATGCTGCCGCCGTCCATGAGTACTCGAGTGAGGTGAAATCCTTCAATGATGGGGTCTAGGACCAATGCGGCAGATCCGTCATGACGGATACTAGTGGGGTGGTCCCTGCGATCGAAGGTGATCGGGCAAGAGGACCACGGGTTGAACTTTGGGGCGACAGGCTCCATCGCATAGACGTCCCTTAGTGCACGCTTCCGTTCCCTCTTGGGAATGTGGGTTGCGTATATCATATTCACCGTCTTCACTTGTGGCGGGAATCTCTTCTGTCCTCCCGTGTTCGGCGGCCGGGGCTCCTCCTCATCATCGCTATGCAGCCCCTTGTCCTTGTTTTCGACAGTCAACTTGTCGGCCTGCTTGAACACCCAGCATTCTCTGTTGGTGTGATTGGCTGGCTTATCGGGGGTGCCGTGAATTTGACACGAGCGATCGAGTATGCGGTCCAAACTGGATGGGCCCGGGGTACTTCTTTTGAATGGCTTTTTCTGCTGACCGGATCTAGGGCCTCTGAATCTGGCATTGACTGCCATATCTTCAACATTATCGCTGTTATTGCGGCTCTTGTGTCTGTTACGACGTGGTCTGCCGTTAGCATCTTTAGTATCTGAAGTGCCCGGATTCCTTTATGTGTTGTTGCTGCGAGCCAGCCAGCTATCCTCGCCCGCGCAAAAGCGGGTCATGAGTGCCGTGAGTGCTGCCATAGATTTTCGCTTCTCCTGGCCGAGGTGCCGGGCAAGCCACTCGTCACGGATGTTATGCTTAAATGCTGCCAAGGCCTCAGCATTCGGACAGTCGACAATTTGGTTCTTCTTAGTTTGGAACCGCGTCCAGAATTGCCTGCCGATTCCCCTGGCTGCTGAGTTATATGGCTCAAGTCGTCCTCATCCGGTGGTCGCACATAAGTGCCCTGGAAGTTGTCAAGGAATGCATCTTCCAAATCCTCCCAACTGCCGACAGAGTCTGCTGGCAAGCTATTCAGCCAATTCCGAGCTGGTCCTTTGAGTTTTAGTGGGAGGTACTTGATGGAATGTAGATCATCACCGTGAGCCATGTGGATATGGAGGAGGAAATCCTCAATCCATACTGCGGGATCTGTTGTGCCATCGTATGATTCGATATTTACGGGCTTAAAACCCTCCGGGAATTCGTGATCCATAACTTCATCAGTGAAGCATAGGGGGTGTGCGGCGCCTCTGTGCCTGGCTATATCACGGCGCAGTTCATATGAGTCTTGTCTGCTGTATTCGGCCCGGCCGGATTTACTTTTAGTGTATCCGGCGTGACGGTCATCGTCCCGCGTTGGTGCGCGCCCCCGTGACCCGTATATCGATCTTGCATGTTTTTCCCTGCTTTCCAATTCATCTCATAGGTCCCGTGTGTTGCCCCGGGCCTTGGTATTTTTGTTTGAGTGGCGGCGGGGTGCAGGCTGAACTTCAGGCTGAAACGCCCCTCTATCTCGGCCACGCGGTGGCCGGTCAGCCGCATCGTACGCTGGTGAAGTAGGTTTCACTGCTTCCTCCTCGAGTAGTGACCTGCGTCTTGGGTAACTCTTGGAGGGGCGTTCGAGTTCGTATTCCTCGGCCGCAAGGACTTCGGTCCATCTGTCTGCTAGCAAATCTTGATCAGCTCGAAGCTGTTGTTGCTTTTTCTTCAGGTTATTTGTCGTGGCAATAAGCCGGCGCTTGAAGCTCTCTTGCTCGATGGGATCCTCAGGCACGATAAATTCATCGACCGAGGCTCACCTCGTCTTCGGAGAGGGGCATGTAATTGTCATCCTCCATTTCTCCATCTGCCGCTTGTTCTGGAGGGCTAGCTTGTTCATCCTCCTGCTCTAAATCTGGCTGGAGGGGATTGTCATTGTCTTCGGCACTATCCGGAGTGTTATTCTATCTTGTGCCGGTATCATTGGTTTTGCTATGGCGGGACTTAGAGCGGCGCCGCTGACGTCGGTGCCTAGGTTGCTTCTTGGAGGGTTCATCCTCTGATGTCTTGTCGCCATTGCCTTCTTTGGGGGTATCCACCATATATATATATCGTATGATGAGGTGGCGGTCCAGGGCCCTATAGGCGGTGGTTCCTGTTCGTCTCCTGCATCGTCGTCCATACCGTCGATGTCTTCAGCGTCGAAGTCGAGCATGTCGGTTAGATTGTCGACAGTGGCTACTAAGTGGGTGGTGGGTGGGCAGCGAATTCCTTCGTCGTCCGCATCCCATTCTAGCCGAACATAGTTTGGCCAAGGTTCTCCTGACAAGGAGAGAGACCTTAACGAATTTAGCACGTCGCCGAAGGGCGAGTGCTGAAAGATATCTGCGGAGGTAAACTCCATGATCGGCGCCCAATCAAATTCGATAGGCACGGGCACAGGCGGCTCGGAGTCCGTGGCTGGAGATGAATCCAGTGGTTCGGCTTCACAGCTCTCGTGAGGGGTAAGGTCAGTATTCGGCTCTATCGCTGCTGAGAGTACGGCCTCCATGGCGAGATCTATCCACCCATCCTTGGATGGCGCAATTTGCTCCGGATTGAAGGTCGGAGTAGTTGCCGGTGTGATCTCCCAAACACTGTCTGACGGCAGAGCTATATCATGCTCGTCGTGATCGTGCGGCGCACCTGGCAAGGTCTCGAAACCGTCGAAGATCAAGTCTCCGCGGATGTCGGTAGTGTAATTCAAGTTCCCGATCCTGACCTGGTAGCCAGGGGCGTAGCTCTCGGTCTACTCCAGATGGCCAAGCGAGTTAGCACGCAGAGCGAAGTCGCCGAATACGAAGATCTGTCCGGGGAGGAAAACCTCACCCTGGACCGCATCGTTACCTATGATCGAAGGAGCCATCAGGCCTTATGGTGACGACACAGTGGAACTCTCAATGAAAGCACCAATGTCGGTGTCAAAACCGGCAGATCTTGGGTAGGGGGTCCCGAACTGTGCGTCCAAGGCGGATGGTAACAGTAGGCGGGGGACACGATGTTTACCCAGGTTCGGGCCCTCTCGATGGAGGTAATACCCTACTTCCTGCTTGATTGATCTTGATGATATGAGTATTACAAGAGTTGATCTACCACGAGATCGTAGAGGCTAAACCCTAGAAGCTAGCCTATGGTATGATTGTTGTTGTCCTACGGACTAAACCCTCCGGTTTATATAGACACATGAGGAGGCTTGGGTTACACAAGGAATTGCTGCACCAAGCCAAAGTAACTGTCCGGCTTAGGCCCGTGAGGCCAAAGATGGTCTATCACAGACCGCATTGCAAGACCGACAGCCTGTGAAGCTCCGCTACAGCAGCCATCTTGTCACTTAACGACAGCGGGCGAGTGGGAGCATTGAATTGCGACCAGAAAAGCTTCTCCACTTCCTTATCACTCTGATCCTCGAAGAACTTGGCAGCGTCCGTATTTTTTTCCAAATCCGCATACGCGTCCGCAGGACTCCAGCGCCCATCCAGGGGAGCGTACTTCGGATCGAAAAACTTCGTCCGTAGCAAGTAGGAGCCTCCAGTCGCGATTTTACCGGCCTGTTGAAGTTCCTCCCGTGCACCCCTGAGCGCGGTACGTATTTCCTTGGTGGCATTATGCGCCTTGTCTAGCTCGGCCAAACTTTCCTTATGCTCCTTTTCAAGGAGCTCATACCGGTCAGCGGCATTTTTTAACTCCACAGCCATTTCGGCTACCTTTTCCTCGCTTCGGCGATGAGCAGCCTGTTCGGCTCTCAGTTCCTCGACCGACTTTAGGGCAGGCACATTGCTAACCCGAGCTTGTTCCTTGGCTTGGACAAGTTCTGCCCTCAGGGCCTCCACGGCAGCAACACCATCTTTAGTCCGAACATGTTACATTAATATCATGCCACCTCCACATTTTCTTATACAAAGGAAGGCAGAGCACATACCTTGCGATTTGTCCAGCCGCTCGTTCACCAACGTGATATCGGCATCAATCGATCCAATCTGCCTGGTCAGTTTGGCAACTTCAACGGACTGGTTGGTGGCTGGACCCGCAGGTACCTGCAGGTGTTTACAGAGCAATCATTGATTTATGATCCCCTGTTTGCCGCCTAGGGCGGGCAACCAGAGTCCCAGGGGCTACTATCTATATGGAGCACACCTAACGCGTGCCTCACAGCCAAAAACAGTGTATTCTTCACTACATAACTCAAAGCCTCTGAGCAGACTTGTAAATGCTTCATTCAAACCGCTTGTAGCGGAGGAAATCTTCCCGAGCACCACGCTCATTAATGAGCGGTGCTCCTCCGAGAGTGCAGCTCGCTCCAGTAGGCCCGTCAGTACATCCGGCCAGACATCGAACTGTCGGACCCTTCCCATCGCCCCTCGCGGGAGAAAAATGCTCCGAGCTCAGGGGGGCTGACGCATTGGCTTCCGGCTTCGGCAGATCCGGACTCCTCCATGACGACACCTCGGTGTCGCCCGCTTCATGAACCGGAGAGGTGGGTGGGGTCTCGCTCTCCATCATCTCCGGAGGGAGATCCCCCGAAGACGAACTCTGTTGAGAAGGGCTGCTAGCCGGACTGTGAAAGATGAATCCTGGTTATTGATCTAGGAGAAACGCAGTACCTTCGAATCAAAAATTGACTTACAGCTCGGTGGACGGCTGGCCCGTTGGTGGGCACGATGCGGTGAGGGTGCCCGTCGAGGCAGAGCCCCCTGGTGATATCTTTTTCGCTGGTATGGGCATCTTCGTCTCCGAGTCTTTGGAGGCAGTCCTCTTCTTCCCGCGCGGGGAGGAGGCCTTAGCCCCCCTTCCCATTTATCCTCCTTAGGGGAGGCAACAATTCCCCCGGTTCGGATGCTCAATGTGTGGAGTTCGGTTTCTTCGTTCTTCCCCTTGTCTTTCCCTGAGGGCATTCTACTGAGTACCCGGTCAAGCATCTTGGCCATGGTGGGACCAGGCGAGCCTTCGGGAAGTGGCGCTGGACACCTGATTCTCTCCGCCTTGCTGAGCCATTCCTGGACGCGGATGATTTTCAGAATAAACAATCATGACAAATACAAAACAGGGTGTCCGGTATCAGGGCTACTTACTTGACTATCTAGGCGATTGCAGCTTAGGCCCGCATCCTCGGTGGTATCCGGACACACTACTTTCCGTACGAATAATAATTTGCACATCTCTTTGAGCTTCAAGCCGAAGAAGTGCTTGACAGTCCGCGGACCCTCCGGATTGAACTCCCACATCCGGAGAGGCCGGCGTTGGAACGGCAACATCCGTCGGATTAATATCACTTGCATTATGCTGACAAGGTTAATGTCCCTCTCAAGAAGCTCCCGAATGCGATTCTGCAGCACTGGTATATCACCAGCGGGCCCCCAATTCCGTCCTACGTCGGTCCATGACGCTAGTTGTGACGGGGGGCCCGAGCGGAACTCGGGAGCAGCTACCCACTTTGTGCCTCGGGGAGCCGTGATATAAAACCACCTCCGTTGCCATACATCGGATACTTCTAGGAAAGAACCCTCTAGCCATGGGGCATCAGTGTTCCTGCTTATTACGGAAGCTCCGCACTCCGCGTGTCGCCCCTCGATCATCTTTGGCTTCACACTGAAGGTCTTGAGCCATAAGCCGAAGTGTGGGGTGACGTGGAGGAAGGCCTCGCACACTATAATGAACGTCGAGATGTGGAGGATAGCGTCTGGAGCCATATTGTGAAAATCTAACCCATAATAGAACATAAGCCCCCATCACAAAGGGATCGAGGGTGAAGCCCAAGCCACGGAGAAAGTGCGGGATAAAAACGACGCACTCATTAGGCTCCGGAGTGGGGATGACCTGCCCGGATGCAGGAAGCCTGTGTTTGATGTCGGCGGTCAAGTATCCGACCTCCCTAAGCTTCACAATGTCGTCATCTTGGATCGAGGAGGCCACCCATCGGCCTTGAGGGACGGATCCGGACATATCGGCGGATCTGGGGTGTTGAAGCTTAGGTTTCGGGTGTTAGGACTCGAGGGACAAGAAGGTGTGAGGAAGGTGGAAAAGAGGTATAGGCCTCGACCCCTTCTTATAAAGGGGATGAATATCAAGAGTCTCCGGAGTGGCCGTTTTGAGGCTTATCTAAAAGTACACGGAGTTATACCAAAGGCCGTCGTGGGGTCGCGTGCGCCCATATTGATGGAAAAATCCCGTAATAAGTGGAACACGATCTCTGCCCCAATGGGACGTGCCAATAAAACAGCCTCGTAACACGAGTCGTTGTGGGGTGGGAAACGCCGGTCCATGTTGGACCAGGCCACGTTGCAAGGGCACGACACAAGGACAGGATTGGGTTTATGCTACGTGAAGATTATCTTGCAGATCTGGACACGGTCTCCGTGTTCGATAACTACCTTGGAGTATTCGGAGGAGGAACCCGCCCTGCAATGCCGAAGACAAGACTGCACGCGGACTCATCGTCATTGAAGCCTGGTTCAGGGGCTACTGAGGGATTCGTGTAGGGGGTATCCGGACAGCCGGACTGTGTACAACGTCCGGACTATTAAAGCGTGAAGATACAAGACTCAGGACTTCGGCCCATGTCCGGATGGGACTTTCCTTGGCGTGGAAGGCAAGCTTGGCGATCCGGATATTATATTTCCTTCCTTGTAACCGACTCCACGTAAACCCTAGCCCTCTCTGGTGTCTATATAAACCGGAGAGGTTGGTCCTTAGAAGGCCGATCACAATTACAATCATACCATCATAGGCTAGCTCTTAGGGTTTAGCCTCTACGATCTCATGGTAGATCTACTCTTGTACTACCCATATCATCAATATTAATCAAGCCGGAATTAGGGCTTTACCTCCATCGAGAGGGCCCGAACCTGGGTAAACATCTGTGTCCCTTGCTTCCTGTTACCATCAGCCTTGACGCACAGATTGGGACACCCTACCCGAGATCCGCCGGTTTTGACACCGACACCGGCCTGAACTAGGTATCCACACATCACTCCCTTGTGCATGGTTCTGATGATGTTTGGATATCCTTTCACTTCTCTGTTAGCTTACACGCCTATGCACCTCTGACTTTAACTCTTGTTTCTTCTGGAGATATCATCTGAAACAAGCAAAACCATTTTTTTAGCGAAGCATGATGGTGCTACGGGATCTGGTACACATCCTGCACACCCGTATAACCTTGTAAGTATCTGTCCTCCGGTACAACCGCAAGGTCGATTCCTCTTATTTGATCAACCATTCGCCGTGTCAAAAATGCAGAGGGGATGCAAGGAGCACAAGGCCTGCACATCCAAGCAAGTGGTAACATGGACTTGTACATGGAACATCCCAAGCGCAAGCAGAGCAGCAGTGAGCCTGTACAACGAGCTAGCGTAAGTCCCTGCATTTCATTTAATTCGTACTGGCCTGCTTGTATGATTTGTGTGCAGTGGCGGATCCATGAATTTAAGTTACCAGGGGCAAACATTTAACTTAAAAAATACGAAGGCACTTGCACTCGGGAAATCAACCTAACTTGAGAAATGTGAAGCTACATGCACTTTGAAAACGAGCTAATGATCCAAAGTAGTTCAGATTATGAAACACTAAATGATACAAGCACCAAAAAACACAAAATGCAACATGGTGTACAAGGACTACTAACATTGTCTGTACCTGCTTGAATTATTCGTTCTCTGGCTGAAAATATCAAAATGTAATTGCACCTATAACCAGTGCGCAAACTGCATATCAATATATCTATCCTACACAAGTATGACAATAGTTTCAAATAATAGATTAGAAAACTATTTATGCTACATTGTCATGATATGGGGACTTTTTGGTAGATGGCCTCGACGTTTCATGAAGCCAGGAAAATGTACTATAATTTGCTTGTCATCAATGCCTGCAAATCTCTATGTCTCTCTCAGCATAGCAGATCATCATTAGACTCCTTCAATGGGAGCTTGCAAAATGCTTGCATTAGAGCCCTCATTAGACACTATATGTTCATCACCAGGAGCATGTAAAATGTTTGAATGAAAACCTTCATTAGCAGTCTGTTCATTAGACACTTCGGGCTCAAGAACAACATGAGCTTGTATGTTTGCACCGGAAACCTGATTAGATACATCAGATTCAGTCAGTTCAGTATTGATTGGGGGAGTTATAAAATAAGCAGAAATTTGTTTCATTTTCTCATAGATTCCCTACATACAAGCAGTTTCACAAGATAGTTGGCGAGAAATTGAATAGTTGAATTAGATATAATCAGGGATGTGATGTACCTACTCGTTGCGCATGCTACTCTTGCAAGCTGCGACTATCCGTTTGCGCAAGCTCGATGCCATGCCCGTGCTGCCCTACTGCCTCCCATGCAAGCTACACCCAGGGCTGGATCTTCATCTTCTTGTCCATCCATTCGTTTGAAGCCCGGCGACCGCCCTCCAACAAGGGCGCAAGGAAGTGTTGTGTTGGTCTGTCCAGCGGCGGCTAGGTTAGGAGCGAACCAGACTGGAGGCTGGAGGGACCAAAGTGGGATTTTCTACTGTCGATCGATACGGGAGGCGCTCGTTTGGGCCGCGAGCCTGCTATAGGGACTGCCTTGCACTTACGTTATTGACCACCCAAATTGAAATGTTTTTCTTCATTTTTTGCATTGCCTGCTCGTGCGTTGGGATGAACATAACTAGCCTGGGCCAACCTAGATGACTCAAACTAGGTGCACACTTTCCAGCCACCCGAGGCGGCCGCCCATACCACCAGAGGCGACTCTTTTTGCATGTATGATTGGGGTAGTGAAAAATATTCTAGTGGCACTTTCGATTTACCCACAGAATGGTTGAATTGCTTGTTTCTATGAACTAAGTTCGCCAATAATGTGAAGGATGCCAGTCTTTCGTCCTGTTGTAGATTGCTTAGATCTCAATATGCCAAATGTAATCGCATGAAATATACAGTAAAAGCCAGTGTGATGTGTGTGGCTACACTAGTCTGACTACACGTCCTCATATAACATATCAAGGACGCACCATCTTACCAGATTAACCATTCGACGTACCAATGCAGTGTGGAAGGAAAGAAGTATTGGGACAGCGTATCCAAGCAATTGATGCCATGGACTCCTTCGTAGAACCTTGTAAGCGAAAAACAAGTTGCACTGTGCCTGTACGAAGAGCTAGCGTAAGTTTAGTTACCTGCTTCTCGGAATTTTAGTTAGCCACTTATTGCAAAATTGTTCAATTACGTTGCTTGGCTTAATTTAGTTTGCTACTGATTACATAATGCCATAGCCTGTTAATCCTACTATAGACTCCGCCTATCTATGTGTTTGATACTTAATATTAAGAATTACCTATTTGCTTGAACTTAAATAGCTACTTAAGCACGTAGATAGCTGGTCATATGTGCTTCTAGGGTGCAGCAGAATTCATGTGTAATTTACGTTCTGATACCCTGTTTGTTTAAATGGTTTGCTGTTATCACTTGTAGCACTAGTAATGTTTGCAAGTTCATAGATAGACAACTGTCAGTTTTATATGAGGGACACCGTCTTTTTAACTTATATATGTGCTGGAATCATTATTCTTACATCAAAGAAATTTACAGATGTCTGTGTTGCTGGTAAACGGTACCGACTTGTTACTTTAATACGTTGCCAAGAACTTGTTAGTTTTACTAGTTCATGTGTAATTAAATACGTTGCCAAAACTGGTTAGTTTTACTAGTTGATGTTAGTTTCTTATGGCTCTTGCAAAACTTTATTTATTGATTGCTAACATTCAAGTTTGCAGGATCCAACTAAAACTCCATTGGCACAACAGGTATGTTTTCAGAAACTTCCTTGTTTACCTAGTTTCCTGCTGTAACTTGTTGCTGTAATCATCTTACCAAATTCAAGTTTTCAGGATCAAATTGGAAGTCCAATTGCACAGCAGGTACATTTTTTAAAATATATTTGTGTAACAGGTTTGCTGATGTAACTTGTTGCTCTAATCAAGTTACTGACTACTCAACTTTTCAGGATCCAAGAGAAACTCCAATGCCACAACAGGTTCCTTTTGCAAAACTTGTTTGTTTAACTGCTTTGCTACTGCAACCGGTTGCTCTAATCACGTTATTGGCTACTCACCTTTTCAGGATCCAAGATAAACTCCAATGCCACAATAGGTACCTTTTGCAAAACTTGTTTGTTTAACTGCTTTGTTGCTGCAACAACCGGTTGCAATGATGTTAATAACTACTTTTCAGCATCCAATTGAAACTCTTTATTTCCTTGTTTGTTTAACTAGTTTGCTGTTATAACTCCCTGCTTAGATGTTTTGCTAACTTCAACTTTTCGGAATCCAATCGTAACTTTAATGGAAAAACAGGTTAGCCCAAGATCAAAGAGCGAGGTCCCCTTGGACGTTGTATCATCCCACAGCAGTGGCACCGGCCCAATCGTGCATCATGAATTGCCAACTTCTGATGCTCTAGAGGCTAAACTAGTGGTAGAAAGAGATTCCGCTTCTGCACTTAGAGATGAAGTTGACATGTTGAGGAAGCAAACAACACAATCACAAGTAGTACTCAAGACAACCATTAAATATTTGGTGGATTTCAAAACGAAGCAAGCTGAGACTGACCGCATTGTTAAGGTCCTTAAGGAAAAAAGTAAATTAAATTCCTACTTGGTAAATCATAGGTGAAATGTTCTTTCCATCAATGAATAACCTTTGTGTTGTTTGTTCATGTAATCGATCAAACCATTTGTTTTAGAGATCATGTAATACTTGTTTTCTGTTTTTTGGTTTGTAATTTTATTTGAGCACAAGTCTGTATTAATTGAGAAGACTTGGAGACATTTCATTTTGATTGCTGTGCCAGACCTACAAATATGCCAATCAGGCTGAATGTGCGTTCAGCAATAATAGTAGTATAGATGGACCATAAGTGGCACGCATCGGAAAGGGCCAAGATGTTGTACTAGGTTCGCTAAAAAAAGGATGCCCTTCTAGCAAAAAAAAGTACATCGGCCTGGCTTATGTATTTTAGTTGATATTATTGATCCATATACTCTATAAGTGTTTATATGTCTGTAAGTTTTGTTCATTATTGGTTGATTGACTCGGTATTTGAATCTTGATACATCTCTTGTGTACATATCTAAATGGGAGTACACATTATGCTGCGTGTGACATTTGAGTTGGACATAAAGTGTTCCAAATATTCGAATTACCTTAAACTGGATTCTAGCTTCTGAATTCGAGTATCGGCATTTGTAAATCATATTCATATATGACAGTGGAATACATCTTTGTCATGCTTTTGAAGATATATAAAAACACAAAGAATGATTTATAAAGATTCGTATAGGAATACAAAATGGATTCGAATTTAGTTGCCAAGGTAAACGTGGATGCTTATTGTCCCAAAATTTGAAAGATACGGCAAAATGTCCACTCCCACGTCGGCTGCCCGAAGCCAAATGTTTGGGCGATGGAAATTACTGTCTACCCCTTACACGGACAATCCATCGGCCCTATTTCCACTCCTCTCAATAGGGGTAGGTTAGTAACTTCAATTAGACGTGACCCGACCGCCTCTGAGCCCATTCCGACACGGTGGGCGCCAAACATGGGCAGCAAAACACATTAGATTCAAGCTCGTCCGAATGACCTCTGTTTCTCCCTCCATTTCCCCATTCAT
Organism: Aegilops longissima; assembly: GCA_021605205.1. NCBI lineage: Eukaryota > Viridiplantae > Streptophyta > Magnoliopsida > Poales > Poaceae > Aegilops > Aegilops longissima. Next base: position 411,273,059 of record CM038677.1, on the reverse strand, counting down.
ACACGGTGGGCGGCAAAACAAACTCGACTCGGCCGAAATCGATGTAGGCAAATATTTTCAATAGTGGCAGGTTTGTAACTTCACTCAGACGTGACACAACCGCCCTACCTGTCAGCCCCGTTCATATACTGTGGGTGCGAACCATGGGCGCCAAAACACCCTCTCCTTGCCGGAAATCACTCTGGGCAAATATTTGCGAGATTCGAGATTACTGTCCTATCCCCAACCAACAAGACATCCAAATTTTAAACGGGGGCTAAATTCGTAACTTTCCCATATTTCAGGCAGGCGCGTCCCAAAAACATGGTTCCCTGTACCTCTCCCTCCATTTTCTCATTCATACACCGTCCGCGCTAGAACATAATCCCCACACCAGCCTCCTCCGTCCGCCACCCCATCCATTGTCGCCGTCCTCCACCCCATCCATTGCCGCCGTTTTCCACCCCATCCATCACCACTGTCATCCACCATGCCGGAGCGCCTACAAGGACCACATCGTCCACTGCTAGAGATGGACATTTCTTATCCATGGAGACGGACCAAGAGCCTTGCATCGCGTCCTCTCTCTTCATCGGCGCCGTTGTCCTCTTTGCCGGGGCCGGTCACATGACCTTCTCTTCCACCGCAACGGGACTTATCCCCTGATGCACCCATCTACCGTCGCAGGTCTGCTTCAACGTCACCGACAGCCATCACACCCCCAATGCCTACACGGTGCTGCAAGAGAGGTGGTAATTCATATCTCCACAACTTTTTGATCTCAACCAGAAAATAGATCGTAACTTGGTAACTGTACTTTCTTTTCAGTTCTTAGAATTTAGTTCTTAGTTCGAAGCAAACAATGGATGCTAAATAGCATTTCCCCGGTTTGCAGCTTTAAATCTGCCATGGCACAGTCATAATAGGGTTTAATTGATCATGCTTAGTGTTTAATTGATCATGTTGGTTCCGTGGTGGTTTCTTTAATAGAAATCGGCGGGGAAACCCTCTTTTTCTAAAAAAATGCTTAGGGTTTCCCCCTTTTATGATCACTATACGATCAACATATGTGCTTCGCGTCATAATAGCACTGCTCCACCCATCAAGCTAAACAAGCTTAGTTGTTCAAATACGAATCTGATATTATTAAAACAGAGTCGTTTAATTGGTCAGCTAAATGTTCCTAATTTAATTTCAAAAATGCATGTTCGCCGCTCGGGTGTGTATCTCTACAGGGTGCACACGGTGGGCCACGACCCACCATGGGATTTTGGGTCGGCCCAGGCCCCGATTCCCCTCTGTTCTGCTGCGCGCTTCCGATCTCTACTCGCCCCCAGCAGCTTGTCTCGCCAGCGACTTGCCGTCCCTAGATGGCATGACTCTAGGAGGAGACGTCGGACTAACAGGAGGTCAGGAGCCGCTCGCCCAACAGCTTCACCGCTGCCCGGGCGCGCCGTCGTGCCTACCTTCCCAGTCCATTCAGGGCTCATGCGTGCAGCACCCACTAAGCCAACCAGATTTATCCTGAGATACGTCCTCAACACTCAGCAGCCACTCCTCATAACCCATTTTCTAATTGATTCATTACACATTAGGCAGGACTGTCATTAGGTTTGTTGTGTCCTGAGTGCTACCTACACTTAATGGTTCAGATGTATTTCAGTAATCTTTAGTACCTGTAAAGTTCACAGGGTTTCAAAATTCCGGCCCTAGGAACGGACACTAGTCATTTTGTATTGTTGGTCGTAGTGACATTGACCCAGATTACTACTGCAGGCCAGGTTTGTTGACAATTTTACTTGTCTTTCTTACTCGTTCGGTATGATATCCAATTATTCACGTCGATTAGTTGCAAACAATAAGGCTAGACAAACTTCTTGATACAGATTTTGGACGGTCTCTTACTACAGTTACAATTCTGCATACCTGTCCTAGTAAGCCCACAAGTAAATGATTGATTCACTACATCTATGCTTGCCTTGTCATATTTGTTGTCAATATTCTTTTAGGGTGGAACACCCTGTTTCAAAATACTGGAATAGTAGACATGAGTGAATAGTATTTCTCTGTGCGATCTCTTCCATCATGTGTGGGCAACGAGCACTGCATTGTATAGAAAGAAAATGTCATTTCCAGCTTTTACATAGACTATGATCTTTTACATGGAATACAATTTGCCTACTTGCTTTGTGTCGCACTACCAGCATTCCACCCTTGAAGCTACACATTATGCCACTAATAGTTTCTAAGTTTATTTGTTCAAATACGAATTTGATATGATTCTAATGTTCCTACTTCAGTTTTGAAATGTGTATCTGCTTGTTATAGAGACATAAGAGGTTTGTATTTCTGTGTGTGGTCTGGTCAGCACGGTTGGGGGTGAATTTTGCATATGCACGGGTTTATAGGGAGACACTCTTCGAGTTGAATCCGCAATGCATTCCATAGATAACCTGACTACTTTTTATGTTTTCATGAATCTCAGATTCTGAACAACATCATAATGATTATGAGCTTGCGCGCATGAAAAGAATAAAGTAGAACAATGCCATGGCTGTCATACTTGGCATTAAGGGACTAAAATCAAGTCTGGATGCAATACAATCCAAATGCTCTCCACCTACAAATTCATGCTCAGAATATGATCCTAACAGTGATTCTGAGCTAGAGGGAGACCTAAGTCAATGTAGCTCCCTAGTGGAGGACTCAAAGGCATATGACCTATCTTATTGACCCATCAAGGTGCTTGCTCTAACTTTTCAAGGTTATATTGGTCGCACATATCTTGCAACTGATGCTTTGCATTGCTTCTACTTTGTTGCACTGCCGTTAGCTTAGTTTACACATCGTGTATGTGAATACGCCCTGCCTATCCATTCTTAGTACATATTCCATCTATCATCATACCATATTTATCCATTCAAATGATGTTCCTGTGTATCAGACGTTCAGAAGGAAGAGGGTGATTGCTGATCACGGAGGAGCACGAGCAAAGTATTTGGAAAAGGTAGTGACACCTGATAAATCAAATAGCCCATTAGGTGTAGTTGCAATATCACCTGACCCACAAAACACCCCAACTCTAGCAGACTCTATCCCTACTACACTGGTCATTTCTGATGCCCCAACTCAGCAGACCCCAACTGCAGCAAACAGCATGATGATGCCAGTTGACATAGCACCAGCTCTACGACACAAAACCCCCATTCCAGTAAAGAGTACACCAAATCTAGTTGCCAAATCCCTTTCCGAACCAGAGAGAGCCCTAATTGCAGCAAATAGGACCCCTGCTCCATTTCTTCACAGTTTAGAAGATGAAGCTTATATTTTTGTCAGGAACTTTGTGCGCATCTTTCCTTCATGGAAAGATTATACCGCAGACATAGAACAATTTCTAGTCTTCCTCGGAAACTTACGCGTAAGTAATGTACTAATGTTATTCATGGTAATTACTGCATATGTCTTTGCTAACAGAAGTCACAAGATTTCATTCTTTTAAATAGGCGAGGACCAAATTGGATTGTCAAGACGAGCAAGGGTTGGTTTCGCTTTTCAAGCACTCATTGATGAAGTATCGTTCCTACCTGAGGCAAGCGCACTTCGATGGCAAGCCTCTAAACGAAATTTCTGTAAAGTCTCCGGTGCTACATTTATCAGAGAGTGACTAGAATAATCTTGTTACACATTGGTCTCGTCTGCAGCGTAAGCTACTGTCTATGATATCACATCACAATTTGAACTACATTTCTGCATTTGCCTTAACGTCTCACTTGTATGAAAACTGCTATCAGAAGAACATTCATTCTCAAGGGCCCACAGAATCTCGCAACTATATTGCATACCGCATTACCTGTATGACCATACTTACTTTCATAGCTGTTTGATTATGTAGCATCACTGCACATGTTAGCCTCGTTATCGTCCATTTGGTGGACATTATAAGATCCGTATGGACTCCTACATAAATTTAGAATCAACCCAATGCTTTTGAAGAGGTTTAGCTCTCCAGTCCTCTTGTAAGAACTGAACGTCGTCTATCACTGTACTTACATTAACAGCTACTCCCTCCGTCCCATAATATAAGAACCTTTTGTACAGTACACCATTGTTCAAAACACTCTTTTATTATGGGAAGAGGGATTGGTTCATTGTGTAGCATTCTGCATCTTATCTCCCTCGCCCACCATTTACCAAAAAATATCAGATCTATATTTAATCTGACCAAAAAGTTGAATACACAGACAATGCCAGTGCAGAAGTGTAGCCCATTGCTCTTGTTAGTACATTTTGTCCTCTAATGCTTGTACTTCCAGGGGTTGGTAGTTGATTATGTAGCATCAATCTGCATCTTATATTCATTATCCTCTATCCCTTCCGATATTACCATATCTATAATTACTCTCTACAAAATGTAGTGTACAGGCAATGCTTATGAAGAAGATTCTGTGCTGAAATTCTTGAGTTATCCTTCCCTTGACATGGAGAAGGGCATTATAAAGCCGGTGTTAACTGTTAATGTAAGTCAGTCCTTCTAAAGCCTTTATCCTCAACTGGTGTTTAAGTTGCTCATACTCCCTATCGTTTACTGCTGTTTAGTTTGTTGTTTCTATCGAAATGCATGTTCGGAACAACCGTAAGTTCCAAGTATTACTTGTAAAACCAAATTCCTTATTCATACCATGCACATTACTCAATACTCCCTATATGTAGGCTTGTTTTTGTGGATCCATAATCCAGTGTGTGGTGAAGCAGCCCACGTTTGCACCTTGTCATCTCCTGTTTTATCTTACTGATGTGGCTGATGATATGAACAACATGCCATGCACATTAACCAAAATAGATACAATGATTGTCTTTGCCCTTCATCTATGCTTGTTATGTTGACATGGTAATCTAGTAGTGTGGTGAAGCTCCCCACATTATGAACAATGCCAAATTATGCTATTGATATTTTGAACTTACTCTTTATTTTCTAATTTGAAAATGGATGGAATAGACAGCACAGTTATCATCTTTGTTTATACACGTGCAAAACATGTCATCTCTCTGCTTGTTTCAGGGTTATATGCCTGATGGCATGCACAAGTCTGCTGAAGGCTGCGACACAAACCCAACATATATTGTAGAAAAGAAGGCAAAACATTTTGAAGATAGCGAGACAACCTCAAAGTCTTGTCTTGATGCAGTGTTCAAGTTACTGGAGACTAGCAGTCACACAAGCTCACAGAATTCGCTGTTTGAATCAGTTCGACTTCTTCAGTCCCAAGTGCTAGAAGAAAGGCATTCTGCAACTCAACTTTGACTTGAAGTCCTATCTCTAAGAAAGATTGCGGAGAACACCAATGAGAACCTCATTGCTAAACAGCTACACCTGGAAGCTATGACCGACATGCTAGGCCGGTCGCACAACCTTGCTCAGCAGTTCCCGCGCAAGGCTAACCTTTCTTGAACTTTCTTGGAAGTGGTCTCGGTTCAGTATTATTTTGTTACGCTGCAATGGTGCCCAGTTTTTGTAATTTGCTTCTTCGTTGCGCTTTATGATCACTGGTGGCGAACTTCGATGCCCAGTGGATGTAATATACCATAAATCCTTTATTGTATAGTGTAGGTTTATTCTAAGTTACTATGCCGTAATTTCTTTATTGTATAGAGTAGGTTTGTTCTTAATTCCTACTAGTTACTGCCATCATTCGCTATCTAAAAAAATCTGATGTAGTCGACCGGGCGGAAACATTCGCCTCTAACGGTCCTGGTTTTTAGCGGGCCACAATTGGGCCGGCCTGCATCTTTCTTGGGCCCGAATGGCCATTGGGGCCTTCACACTTTGCGCCAGGCCCACAACTTACTCCGGCCTATATTCGGCCCAAATTTTAGTTGGGCTATTTGTGGACCCAACGCTTAGTTTGGCCCATGTAGCGTTGGGCCATTAACAGGCTGAATATCCTGGTGGCCTGTTACGGCCCAGAAGAAACCATGGGCCTTTAGCAGGCCAAAATTCATGTTGGGCCCCAATTTTCACTAGTTGTCGACGGGCCTTTAGCAGGCTGAAAGGTAGACCAGGCCTTTTTTGGCCCAGTTATATGATGGGTCCTTACTAGGCAGAAACATATTTCGGGCCTGAGTTGGTCCACTGATATCACGGGCCTTTAAGAGGCCGAAAGCTTAGTACATGCATCAACGTGCCAAATTATACGACAGGCCTTTAACAGGCCCAAAGTCACGTTGGGCTGAACTGTTGCCACCTTTATCACGGGCCGTTAGTGGGCCGGATGTAGCGTCGGACCATATATGGCCCATGGGCAGCACGGGCCATTCCCAGCACTACTAGGAAAAGGGCTATAGCTGATATGGACATTAATGGTGCACCATGTATGTGGTGCGCCACTGCTATATAGTAGTGGTGCACCAGATACAGGTGCGCCATTATTGACATATTACTAATGGCGCACATGGTGTGTGGTGCGCCATTAGTAGTTTTGAAAAAAAATTGTTAGCAGTGGCGCACCAGGGGATAGTGCGCCATTACTAGTTGACATAGTAATGGCGCACCACACACCAGGTGCGTCATTAGTAACTCCCCAGTGGTAAGTCGCCCCCCCTGGACCGCCTTTTCAGTTTTAAAAAAATAAAAGAAAATGATGGAAATGTCAAAAAATAAAAGAAAATAAGTTTCCCATGTGATATGTGGTCTAGTTGTTGGGAAAATTTACAAATATGAATTTCGACTTTATTTGCAAAATCTCTCTGGAATTTAGTAAAATGGGCATAACTTTTGCATATGAACTCAGATTAAAAAGTTTTGTATATGAAAAATCATCTACTCGAAAAGTTACATACGAATTGAACGGGGGGAACCCCGTTCAACATCTTCAAAATCCCCAAAAACCTAACAGAACGAAAGATACGGGGCTTTTAAGATCTAGGGGGGGGGGAATGAAAAAAAAATCAAACTTACTAGTGGCGCACCATTTGCTAGGTGCGCCACTAGTAACAGAAAAAAATTGGTTTAAAAAAATTTGGAATTTTTTTCAAAATATGATACGTAATATGATTGGGAAGTTTGAAATATTTTTTCAAAATTTCATCACACTCATGAACATGAACAAAGTCCTAGACGTCAACAAGGTTTAATAAGATTGATATGATAGATATATCAACAAGTGCACGTGAAGTGAAATTTGGTCTTTGGGGTTGGATAGAACTGCGAAGTTAAGCATGCTCGGGCTGGAGTAGTGTGAGGATGGGTGACCTTCCGGGAAGTTTGACCACAAAGTGCGATTTGACTTGAGATTAAGCATATTGACCTAAGATTAAGCCATAGTGACCCGAGATTAAGAAAAAACAAAAAAAATGAATTTTTTTAAAAAAAATTGAAAAAAAAAATCTTAAAAAAATTAAAAAAAATTGTTAATAATGGCGCACTTCTATGTGGTGCGCTATTACTAAGTCAGATAGTAATGGCGCACCAGATAGGCATAGTAATGGCGCATTATAGGTGCGCCATTACACTACTAGGAAAACCCTATACACAGAACTTTAGCAGTAGCGTGGGTCAAAAAAGCACGCTGGTGCTAATTAGCAGTAGCGCGCCTGAGGTAACCGCGCTGCAGATAAAGATCTAGCAGTAGCGCGTCTTGTTGTACACACGTTACTACTAAAATTCCCACGGCTTAGCCCATAAGCTACACATAGTAGTAGCGATCTATGACGAACCGCGCTACCGCTACGCTGTTTGTAGCCGCGCGTTTTAATATAAACTCGTTGCGGCTAAAGGTTATAAAATTAAATGGAAAGAAAATGGAAAGGTAATTGAAAATGAAATAAAGAGAATAAGGTGAAAGGAAACAAATAAAATGTGAAGAAAACTAAATGAAAAAGGGAAAAAAGAGAAAGGAGTAGCAGTAGCATGTATCAGTGAACGCGCTGTAGCTAAGGTAGCAGCAGCGCTTTTCGCGGAACGCGCTACTGCTACTTCTAACTTAACCACGGGGTTCGTCCTTCCCCACACCACTTTCCCCCAAATCCAACTCTCTCCACTCTCGCCGCCGCCGTCGCCCGTCGGCCGGCGCGCGCTCTCCGCACCCTCTATGCCGCCCAGACCCCCGACTTCAACGCCGCCCCCGCCCCCGACCTCACGCCGCCCGGACGCCGCCCGACCCAGATTCAACGCCGCCCGCCCCGACCTCACGCCGCCAGACGCGCCCCGACCCCTACCTCGACGCGGCCACCATCCATGTGGCCCGAGCCCTGACCCGACCTCGACGCCGCCTGCCCCTCCTCGTCACAGGCACCCGAGGTGAGCACGCCTCCTCCCTCTCCCTACCTCTGCCTAGGGTTTCTTTATATTTTAGTTGCATATTAAGTTTATTTTATTTATAGTAAGTTTATTTTAGTTGCATATTAAGAACTAGGTACTAATTAGGTATTAGAATATTTTTATTTATAGTAAGTTTATTTTAGTAAGAACTAGTTGAATTAATAGAACTAGTTAGTAAGAACTTGTTGCTATTTTTAGTTAAAGCAATTTTCCCGCCTCGGCGTGGGCGATGCCTATCCTGCATCCTCGTCGTCGAGTCGGTGGAGGACGACACCTGTGACCAGATCGGCCATGTCCGGACCTGGCTCCGCTTGGGTGGTATCTTGGAGGCGCTACCTACCGGGGCGAGGTTGGTGAGGAGCCACTGTCGTTGACCGAACCTTCTTTGGTGGCGGTCGCGTGGGCGATGGCGATCCGAGGCTTGAGGACTCCGCGGAGGTGGTGCGTCACCGTGTCGATGAGGAGGACGCGCACGTCCGTCGCTACTTGTTTGCGTTGGAGCACAGAGTCGTTCTCCAATACCTAGCAGGTTCTCGGGGATCTCTTTGGAGCTATGATCCCGTGATGGTTCCTTCTATGTGGGTGTCCACCGCCCGCGCCGATACCGTCGTGTGCTAGGGTTTTAGTTGTATTAGTGATGTTATATGTATGACACTATTTCGTGATGTATTAGTGATAATATTCTATGATGTAGGGACGCATGAGATGATTTACTTTTGATTATTGAATGCATGCTAATTTGAGTCCTATAAGATATTTTGAAATGTATATCTTGTGTTGCTCAATATCCAAGTGGCGGTCATGTTTGCATGTTACACCTCCGAGTGGCCTATGTTTTGCGGAGTGTTGATTCATTTCCGTTCCGGCAAATTTCAGCGCTCGATATGTCCTATTTTAGCAAAGGTCATGCGGATTTTTCCGTGAATTTGGCATGACTTGTGCGAATATGTAGGAAATATCGAGTGCCCGGATTTGTGTGTTGTGTATCCTGGTAGTTGTCTTGATCGATTTTCAATTAATGTTTTAACTATGAACATAGGAAATGTCGGCGACGAAAAGGATTTCGGTATTTGCAAATCTGCGAAGGCGAGCGCTGGCCTGTCTGACGGAATCTTCCTAGATGATGATAGGCGCTTGACATCAAGCTGGGCGAGAACTTGAAGTGGATCTGATGAAGTCATAACGACAAGTCTTTTTTCGTAGCTAAGCATGACATCCGCTTCATTTGCCTGAACTTATATTTTTTACTATTCTACTAGCGTATCCCCTGCCATGCAAGCGTTTTGGTATTGGATAAGATAGGTTTCAGTCATCTTTGCGGAGGTAAAGAAAGTTTATTTGAAGACCGAGCATGGTAATATTTTCCATGCAAAATTATACAATTCAGACGACTACACCTATTTTGGATGCAAAACATGGCGAGCACTATGCAAGACTTATGCATTTGAGCCTGATATGGTTATCACCTTTGATATTAAATGCGGAAGATGATATTGAAGGTAATACCGACATCTGGGTCGATGTGCGACGCCTCTCGTTATACCATTATGTAAGTTTCTCAACCATATTTATGTCTTTGATATTGTTTGTTCAAAATAGTTGACAACTAATTTGTATTGTCGACTTATTTGGTTGCAAGCAAACATGTCCAAAGGCTTGGTAGACATGACCTACTACTGTCCCGAGGCTGAACTAAACTGCGAGGAGCTAAGTCATTATGTTTCATGGCTTGAGGATCTTGATCTGTCAAGGAAAATTTTCTTCCTGGATTTAGAAATGTTAGTCTGAAAGCGTATGCGACCAATAGTGTTCGTAATGAACTACGGTCACATCCATTTAGGAAGGATGGTAAGATTTTTACTATTTGTCCTCATTGCATCTTTTCCATACATTATTTTTGAAGCTAAACTTCATTGCTACGTATGTTACTATCGATGTTCTTCAACAGGACTCCGATGAATGTTGTGCCTTATGGGATCGAGACTAAAGGTACCATGAGTATTATCAGCTTCGCCCAAGATATCCTCAGATTACTTTAGTGCATTGAGATTAGCGACGGATGCTTAATAGTGCAAGACTGGACCAAATATGTTTTGGGGGCGCGAGAGAAGTACTAGGGGCAGCAAACAGAGGCGCTTTCCACGATTAGGAGACAGGTTCATCTGCATGCTCCAACTTGATCAAGGAGGAGAGCTACACATGTTTTATGTTGTTTTACCTAAGTGAGAGCAGCAGGAGTGATTAGCTAGCTAGAAATGAGTTTCAGGATGATGATGTTCTACACTATTACTATGATGATAAAATAGCTAGTGTTGGTAGTAATGACTATGATGATTATTATTAGCTAGTGTTAGTGGTGATTAAATAAATACGGTTGGTGGTAATGACCATGATGATGATTAAATATCTTGTCTTTGGCGGATTAGATTCAAGTGGAGGCAACATGTGGTGCACATCGAAAGTACTACTAGTCCAAACTAGATCAAGTTTGGATTAGTAGTATACTTTGACATGCACCACATATTGCCTCCACTTGAACCTAATCCACCTTCATTGACACCTTGTTATGGACATAATGATGTAAACCTGATAACTAGTATTGTACCAATATTTGTATGATGGCGCATAAATACAATAAAAATAAAAATAAAATAAAAAAGTACTAGTAGCGATGGGCAGAAAACACGCTGCAAGTAGTTACCTTAGCAGCAGCGTGGTAACGAACAAACGCTGCAGCTATTTGTCCTAGTAGTAGCGCGGGCTGGCACGCGCTGCTGCTAAGCAATTGCTGCAGCGCCTTATTAGTAGCGCCTATACCCGCGCTACTGATACATCTAAAACCCGCGCTGCTGCTAGCCTTTTCCCTAGTAGTGTTACTATTTTGTTACTAATGGCGTGATAATAGTGGAGCACCTGTAGTTCGCCATTAATGGCAAAAACAGGTGCGCCACTAATTAGCCATTTCCTAGTAGTGCAGGCCGAAAGACACATCGGGCTGAAATGGGCCCATGTCTACATCGGGCCTCTAACAGGCCAAAATTCACTCGGCCGTAATTGGGCCCAAATATTCGGCGAACAATTAACGGGCCAGATATGGCTTCAGGCCGTAAATGGGCCTTATTAAACAGGCCGTTATTGGGCTGGCCCACTAGTACCTAAGTAAGTACTACAAGCCTTTGACTAGGCCGGACTTTTAAACCTATATGGGCCTTTGTTGGGCCATGCCACGTGTCAACTTATCATAAGCGCCTCCTGTCCAATGAATGGATGACATCTGTCCCAACGGTGAGCCAACACACGTTTCCTCCGGCCAATGACAATTTTACACATGGAAAATCCTCATTGGTCCGGGCTATTAACGGGTTATCGGATCCAAAACTGGACCCGATAGCTTAACGGCGACCCGCTACGGTGGATGCCATGTGTCGGTCACCCTTGAAGAAATCACTTCTATGACACACGATTTATCGTCATGGAAGTGGACACTTCCGTGATGATAATTTTGGTAATGTCATGGAACACTTCTACGACAGCACAGGTATGACTATCTTGATTCTGTCATAAAATCGTCATGGATGTACATGCATGAAAGAAAACGTGACCTACTGTGACAAGCACATATCATCACGGAAGTGTCTTATTTTTGTAGTGGGATGACCACGTGGAGGAGTGGTATGAGGGTTGATTGGTTTGGCTACGGTTTGAGGTTGTCGTTGCTGGAGAATAGCAGGAGGTGTGGATGATCAGAGGGATGCCCTGGCCAGCAGTGGGAGTAGCGCGGGGCGATGAGGCCTGCACGACAGCACAACCGACCATGGGAGGCGGGAGCAGGCGGTCCTGGCGGTACTAGTTTGGGCTGCTCTAGCAAGAATATCAGACATTTAAGAAGCACGACGATCGTTGGATGAGCATCCAATGACCACTTGTAACGCCCCAAGACCGATGCTTCAGAAGACTTCCATATATTCCGGGTTTCGCCGTGTGTTTCTTTTGTGCCTGCTATTTTATTTTTGCATTGCATCATGTCATCATGCCATCATATCATTAATTTTTAAAACTCAACTAAATAAAATCGTATGGATCTTGGTCCATTTAAATCGAGGAAGGGTGACTTCTCTTTATAACATACCCTCCGATATTTAGGAGATATTATAAAAATATTCCATTGTTTTGGAATCACCATAACCCACTTGCAAAATATCACATGTCGTTGGTATCTCAATTCTTGGTCTCCAACCTTGCCCATAAATTATTTCATCATTTTTGAGCTCCATAAAAATCTCAACATTTTGGACACTTCTAAAAACCTTGTTCTAGTTCAAACCATTTGAATTAAATTCAAATAAGTTTGAATTTAAATCTTACATTCGTGCCTCTTTTCTATTTTTCTGGAGCAGCATATTTTTGTGAGTCAGGAAAATTATCCCCATCATAAATCTTCCCCTAACCTCTCTTTCTTTTCTTTCTTTTCTCTGTTCTGTTTTTTATTCATTAAGAGAGAGAGAGAGGGGTAAGCCCAGCAGGCCATCTAGGCTCATCCGCAGCCCAGCCGCCACTTGTATCCATCTGGGCCGGCCTCTAAGGCCCAGCCGCGCCTAACCCTAGCCCGATCCCCTCTCCATCGATCTCCTCCCTCGTTCCCTCTGCCCGCCGCCACGCATCGCACGCATCACTAGGGAGAGGAGCTCCCCGCGCTGCAAGGCCCGAGCGCCTCATCCCCATCCTCCTTCACCCCGTGCCCAATCCCGCTCGTCCCTGCGCCCTCCGGCGAGCTCGGTCGCCCGCGCCTCCTCCCATGGCGCCCGCAACCATGCCTCCGCTGCAACCCCCCCATCGCCAGCCTCGCCGTGCCTCCTTGGTCCTCCCCTTGCTCCCGCACTCCGCCCTCGACGGAGAAGAGAGCCAGGCCGGAGCCCCATCGGCCTCCTCGCCTCCGTCGTGCCCCGTTCCATCAGCCCCGCGCCCGGCCTCCGCAACACCACCTGGAGACCAAATCCAGCGGCCCGTCGCCTCTCTGCCATGAGCACCTTGCGCCTAACCGCTCGACCTTGCCGCGGCGATAGCAGCTTACCGCACCCTCTCGCCGGCCGCCGCGCCGGATCTTCCCGGCAATCCTCCTGCTCCGTTGGCCTGGTCCGCCTCGTCGCCCGTCCTCCAGCGCCGCCTCGAGCTCGTCATCGCCTTGCCGCCTCTGGCATGCAACAGCAGCGTCCACCGTCCCTCGTTGGCCTTGACTCCCTGCCCGAGCCGTTTTTCGTCATGGGCGTGGGGTAGCTGCTGAACCTCGCCATGGTTACATCCAACGCCGCAAGTCCGGCGCCAGAGTACCTCAAGTTCGACTACATGTAACAGCAAGTACCACTACGGCCGGAGACCTCGGATCCGTCAAGTACCCTTTGGATGCGCCAAGTTCCACGACGCCGCATAAGTTTCTTCTTGAACGTGTATGACTACGCAGATTCGCCAAGTACCACGATGACCGTGTACCACTACCGTCGACCCTTGAAGACCCGTGGACGTCAAGTCCCTCGCCGTGACCCTGAACATCTACGAAACGTGAACCACTACTTCCACTACCATCGCCGTGTACCACTACTTCCACTACGACCCGAGAACGTCTACTTCCATCTACTTCCCTCGACGAAAGCGTTCCGCCCCAAAATGCACGCTTCGAAGGTATAACCCCGAGACGACGTCCGTGGACCGAATGCATTTTTTGTATGAGATGCACCCTATGTTTGGACCGTGTCCGAATTGTTCCTTGCACGTTCCTCGTTTGCCATGCCGCCGTCCCGTGGGAACCCGGTAGTCGGGAGCACCCCACCATCTCTAGCATGTTGCGCACATCCGCACGCCTCCTTTTGCACCGGTATCTCCGTGAGCTACCGGAACCGATATGTTGCCGTGGCATCATTTTCGGATTCGTTGCCGTGGCACCCGTTTTGTTCCGCCATGGTGACCCAAATGCTTCATAACATGCTCATGTCAACTTTTAATAAAAATTGCATATAACTTGTATATGTCATCCGCATCATGATAACAACATTTAAATGTTTAAAATTGATGTTTGCACTAAAATTGCTAAATGACATGAGGATTTTCCGGAATTATCGTTTGTTGTTTCCGGCCTCATTTAAACTTGCCTAAATAGGTAGTTTAATTATGCTTCACCCCTTGCCATGTTTAATAACATTTAATATTGTTGGGTCCATAACCGAGAGAGAAACTAAATAATTGATGTGGTGTTTCGTCAATATGCAACTCATTGCATATTGAGCTCCATTTAACTTGTAGTTTTGTTTGTGCATATTGCCATGCCATGCCTCATTAAACCGGACATGCATCATAATTGTTTGTGCATCATGACATGTTTATGCTTGTGTGTTTACCATGTTGTTTGTTTCTTTCCGGGTTGCTTCTCTCGTTAGCTTCGGTTTCGTTCCGGAGTTGTGAGGATTCGTTCGACTACGTCTGTTTGTCTTCTTCATGGACTCGTTCTTCTTCCTTGCGGGATTTCAGGCAAGATGACCATACCCTCGAAATCACTTCTATCTTTGCTTGCTATATGCTCGTTCTTTTGCTATGCCTATGCTACGATGCCTATCACTTGCTTACCATGCCTCCCATATTGCCATGTCAGCCTCTAACCTTTTTCACCCTTCCTAGCAAACCGTTGTTTGGCTATGTTACCGCTTTGCTCAGCCCCTCTTATAGCGTTGTTAGTTGCAGGTGAAGATGAAGTTTGTTCCTTGTTGGAACATGGAGACGTTGTTCCTTGTTGGAACATGTTTACTTGTTGGGATATCACAATATATCTTCTTTAATTAATGCATCTATATACTTGGTAAAGGGTGGAAGGCTCGGCCTTATGCCTGGTGTTTTGTTCCACTCTTGCCGCCCTAGTTTCCGTCATATCGGTATTATGTTCCCGGATTTTGCGTCCCTAACGCGGTTGGGTGATTTATGGGACCCCCTTGACAGTTCGCTTTGAATAAGACTCCTCCAGCAAGGCCCAACATTGGTTTTACCATTTGCCACCTAAGCCTTTTTCCCTTGGGTTCTGCAGACTCAAGGGTCATCTTTATTTTAGCCCCGGGCGGTGCTCCTTCAGTGTTGGTCCAAGCAGGCAGATCTGCGGGGCCACCACGGGCAACTCGAGGGCTGGTTTTACTCGTAGGCTGACCTATCTGGTGTGCCATGAGAACGAGATATGTGCAGCTCCTATCGGGATTTGTCGGCACATCGGGCGGCTTTGCTGGTCTTGTTTTATTCTGTCGAAATGTCTTGTAGTCCGGATTCGAGACTGATCGGGTCTTCGGTAGAAGGAATATCCTTCGTTGACCGTGAGAGCTTATAATGGGCTAAGTTGGGACACCCTGCAGGTATTATCTTTCAAAGCCGTGCCCGCGGTTATGAGGCAGATGGGAATTTGTTAATGTCCGGTTGTAGAAAACCCGAAGTTGATCTTAATTAAAATACACCAACCGCGTGTGTAACCGTGATGGTCTCTTCTCGGCGGTGTCCGGGAAGTGAACACGGTGTTGGAGTTATGTTTGACGTAAGTAGTTTCAGGATCACTTCTTGATCGCTACTAGCTTCACGACCGTGCCTTGCTTCTCTTCTCGCTCTCTTTTGCGAATGTAGCCACCATATATGCTAGTCGCTTGCTGCAGCTCCACCTCACTATATTCTCCTACCCATAAGCTTAAATAGTCTCGATCTCGCGGGTGTGAGATTGCTGAGTCCCCGGGACTCACAGATACTTCCAAAACCAGTTGCAGGTGCCGATGAAACCGTGCAGGTGACGCATCCGAGCTCAAGGAGGAGCTCGATGAAGATCTTGTTCATTGTGTTGTTTCGTTTCAGTTGATCAGTAGTTGAGCCCAGTTGGGACGATCGGGGATCTGTGTAGCATTTGGGGTAGTCTTCTTTTATTTTGGTTTCGTAGTTGGACCTTGATTGTATCTGTATGATGTAATGCTTTACTCATGTATTGTGTGAAGTGGCGATTGTAAGCCAACTATGTATCTCTTTCCCTTATGTATTACATGGGTTGTGTGAAGATTACCTCACTTGCGACATTGCTTTCAATGCGGTTATGCCTCTAAGTCGTGCTTCGACACGTGGGAGATATAGCCGCATCGAGGGCGTTACACCACTGCTGCTAGAATCGTGTGTTGACTATAAGTTGAAAAAGCCTTGCGTACACGTGCTACTTGTGAGCTGCGTTGGGATTTCCTCAAAGAGGAGAGGATGAAGCAGTACAGTAGAGATAAGTATTTACCTCAGTTAAGAACCAAGGTTATCAATCCAGTAGGAGAATCATACAGAACCTCGTTAGCAGCACCTGCAAACACAAAAGCAAATACTTGCACCCAACGCAAACAAGGGGGTTGTCAATCCCCTCGGCGGTTACTTGCAAGGATTAAATCTTGTAGTGGTGGATAATAAAGTAAATTTGAAAACAAAATAAAATAAATAAAATTGCAGCAAAGTATTTTTGTGTTTTATATATGAAAAAGTAGACCATGGGGCCATAGTTTTCACTAGAGGCTTCTCTCTTGAGCACATAACATACGGTGGGTGAACAAATTACTGTTGGGCAATTGATAGAAAAGCGCATAGTTATGACAATATTGAAGGCAATGATCATGTATATAGGCATCACGTCCGAGACAAGTAGACCGACTCCTACTTGCATGTACTACTATTACTCCACCAATCGACCGCTATCCAACATGCATCTATGGTATTAAGTATAAAACAAAGTAACGCCTTAAGCAAGATGACATGATGTCAACAAAGTAAAATCAACTAATATGAATAAACCCTATCGTTTTATCCTTAATGAAAATAATACAGATACCTGTCTTGTCCACTACTTGGTCACCGGGATAGAGCACCGCAAGATTAAGCCCATCACAAAGCACCTCTCCCGTTACAAGATAAATCAATCTAGTTGGCCAAACCAAGCGAATAGATCGTAGAGAAACACAAAGCAATAACAATCATGCATAAAAGATTGAGAAAACACTCAGTTAATATTCATTAATAATCTGACCGTAAACCCACAATTCATCAAATCCCAACAAATACACCGCAAAAGAAGATTACATCAGATAGAACTCCAAGAACATCAAGGAGAACACATAATAAGCCATCTAGCTACTACCTATGGACCCTAGGTCTGTGGTGAACTACTCACGCATCATCGGAAGGAAACAAGGATGATGTAGAAGCTGTCCGTGATCAATCCCCCCTCTGGCAGAGAACCAGAAAAGGCCTCCAGATGGGGTCACAGAGAAGAGAAGCTTGCGGCAGTGGAAAAAGTGTTTCTAGTGGCTCTCTGGTATATTGGAGTATTTTGGAATTTATAGGGGTGGAATTAGGTTAAGAGGTGCCATGAGGGGCCCACAAGCATAGGGGGAGCCCCCCTGGGGCGCGCCCGGTGAGCATGTCGCTCCCTCGTGGCTCTTCAGGTCTTCTCCCGAACCTTCGTGGGTCCCTTGTGGTCCATAAAAAATCACTGTAAAGTTTCATCCTGTTTGAACTCCATTTTATATTGATTTTCTAAAAAGCCAAAAACAAGCAAAAAACGACAACTGGCACTGGGCACTAGGTTAATAGGTTAGTCCCAAAAAATGATATAATATTCCATATAATTGCATATAAAACAACCAACGTTGATACTATAATAACATGTAACAATCAAAAAAATTAGATACGCTGCAGACATATCGGGCATCCCCAAGCTTAATACCTGCTCGTCCTTGAGCAGGTAAATGATAAAAACAGAATATTTTATATGGAATTCTACTTAACATGTCTATCATGTAATCTTTGTTTTATGGTATGAATATTTATATTTGAATGTTCAAAGCAATAGTCTATAATTTGACATAAAGACATCAATACTCAGGCATACCAACAAACAATCATGCCTTTCAAAATAAAAATGCTAAAGAATGCTATGCCTACAAAATCATATAGTCTTGTCATGCTCCATATTCTTAACACAAAATATAAATCATGTACAACCCCGATGTCAGCCAAGCAATTGGTTCATACTTTTTAACGCATTTCAGCTTTTCAACCCCCACGTAATACATGAGTGCAAGCCATGGATATAGCACCATGGGTGGAATAGAACCCTGTTGTAGAGATTAATATGGATAAGAAAAATAGGAAGAAAGTCTCACATTGACGCGGTTAATCAACGTGCTATGGAGATGCTCATCAATTGATGTCAATACAAAGAGTAAGGATTGACATGCAACAAATGCACTAAGAGCTATAAGTGTATGAAAGCTCAAGCTGGAAACTAAGTAGGTGTTCATCCAACTTGGTCGCTCATGAAGACCTCGGGCATTTTAGGAAGCCCATCATCGAAATATACAAGCCAAGTTCTATAATGAAAAATTCCCACTAGTATAGGAAGTGACAACATATAGGAGACTCTCTATATGAAAAACAAGGTACTACTCTGAAGCACAAGTGTGGTAAAGGATAGTAGCATTGCCCCTTCTCTCTTTTTCTCTCATTTTTTTATTTTTATATTTTTTGTTGGGATCTTTTTGGCCTCTTTTTTTATCTTCGTTTTTTCTTTTTCATCCGGAGTCTCATCCCGACTTGTGGGGGGATCATAGTCTCGATCATCTTTTCCTCACCAAGACAATGCTCTAATAATGATGATCATCACACTTTTATTTACTTACAACTCAATATCACAACTCGATAAAACTGAAGCATCTGACTCTATATGAATCCTTTTGGCAGTGTACCAGGATGTGCAATGATACTAGCATAACATGTATGATAATGAGGAACGGTGGCTGAGCCACAAATACTATGTCAGCTATATGATCATGCAAAGCAATATGACAATGAATGCTCAAGTCATGTATGTGATGATGATGGAAGTTGCATGGCAATATATCTCGGAATGGCTATGGAAATGCCATGATAGGTAGGTATGGTGGCTGTTTTGAGGAATATATAAGGTGGCTTATGTGTGATAGAGCATATCATATCATGGGGTTTGGATGCACTAGCAAAGTTTGCACCAACTCTCGAGGTGAGAAAGGGCAATGCACGGTACCGAAGATGATAGCAATTTGGGGAAAGGTGAGAGTGCGTATAATCCATGGACTCACATTAGTCATAAAAACTCACATACTTATTGATAAAGTTTATTACCGAAAAAGGCTTTCGCCCCGCTTTATAAACAAATCAAACCGCCAGGAGCACATACAAGACTAGTTCAACACACACACCCAAATCGCACAAATAAGGTCCAGAGGTTCTGCTGAGGGCACAGCTCAACAAGCCCAGAAACACAACACAACATAAAAAGACAGTTCAGCCAGGGCCAAGGCCGTAGCCGGAGCTGGACAGCAACACACGACTAATCAGGCTCAGAAGGAGGCGGCGGAGGGGGCAGCGATAGACGGACAGCCATCAAGCGGAGGTCGGCGATGAAGGCGGAGATGGCGTCCCGGTCCTGAGGGCGGCTAAGCGGCCGCCAGAGCTGCAAGTAACCAGACAATTTGTAGAGGGCGTCGGTAGAGCGTGGAGAGGGGAGTGCTGAATCACAAGTTTATTGCGAATGGTCCAAAGCGTCCACGCGAGAACCCCAATCTCAAGCCACCTAATGTGGCGAGATGGAGGCGGGGAGGCATGTAGTTCGGCGAAGAGGTCGGGGAAGTTGGAGTGGCACCAATTCCCGCCAATTGCCTCCTAAAGCAGCTCAGATTTAACTGCTTGCAGACACACAGGAGAAGAAAATGTGGTTCGAGTCTTCGGGGGAATCACAAAGGGGGCAGATGCCAGAGCCCAGGCCATTGCGCTTGCGGACCTCAACACCCGACGGAAGCCGACCGCGGATTCACTGCCACATGAAGTCCGAATTTTAAGGGGCAGTCGAATGGACCAAACCGCCTGAAGGGGGGGGAGGGGCGGAGGAGGGGGCGATAGCCGCATAGAGGGACTTGGTGGAGAATTGTCCCGAAGGCTCAAGGTGCCACTGAACCTCATCCGGGCCAACATCGACAGTCGGTTCATGGAGCGCAATACAATCAAGCAGCTCATGCCAGGCGGCCACTTCCAGAGGCCCAAATGGCCTCCGGAACGCGAGGCGCCCTAAGTCAATAAGGGCCTGCTGAACTGAGATTGCAGGGGCGACTGCGATGGAGAAGAGGTCGGGAAAGCGGGCAGCGAAGGGGGCGTCCCCAGCCCAGCGGTCAAACCAGAACAAGGTCGCTGCTCCGGAACCAACCGAGATGGAGGTCCCAATGTGGAGGACGGGAAGCAGCTGGATGACCGACTGCCAAAACTGGGACCCGCCCGACCGCTGGCAGAAGGCCAAGGGTTGACCACACAGGTATTTGTTCCGGATGATGTCTAACCACAGACCACCATGTCCCTGAGAAATGCGCCAGAGCCAGCGGGAAAGGAGGGAAATGTTCATGCGCTTAGAGCACATGATGCCAAGGCCTCCCTGGTCCCGAGGTTTGCGAGATGTCGGGCCAACTAACCATATGATACTTCTGCCTGTTATTGTCTCCCGCCCAATAGAAGCGAGATTGAATTATAGCAATCTCGTGATGGAGGGTCTAGTGGAGACTGTAGAAGCTCATAAGGAATATGAGGAGACTAGTGAGCGAGGAGTTGATGAGGATTGTCCGGGCCGCCTTCGAGAGCCATCGACCTTGCCACGGCTCCATTCACGTTTGCAACTTGGAGACCGTAGGTGACTAGTGAGAGAGGAGTTGATGAGGACTGTAAGGTCCGCCATAGTGAGCCGGGAGTCACTAATGGGCGTTCCCAAGTATGTCATTGGGAAGGAGCCCAGGCGGCAGTTGAGGCGGTTGGCAATGCCGAGGGCCTTAGCCAGAGAGAAGCCCATCACCATCACATCGCTTTTGTCGAAGTTGATCTTGAGACCAGACATTTGCTGGAAGCAGAGGAGGAGAAATTTCAGACTAGCGATGTCCGCATCCGAGCCTTTGACCATGATGATGGTGTCGTCGGCAGTCTTTGGAGCGAGGAGATGCAGTGCCACGGTCGTGAGAGGTGATCCCACGAATATGACCAGCAGCCTTGGCCTTGTCCAAGATGGCCGCAAGAGCATCAACCACCATATTAAACAAGAACGGGGAAAAAGGTCACCCTGTCTCACCACACAGAACATGGGGAAGTAGGGACCAATCTCCCCATTGATGTTGACGGCCGTGCGCCCACACGAAACCATCTGCCTCACCCGAGTTACCCAACGGTCATCGAAGCCTTTTCGCAGAAGAACTTCCCGAAGGAAGGGCCAACTAACAGTGTCATAGGCCTTATGGAAATCGATCTTCAGAAAGACCGCTTTGAGGTGCTTGGAGCGGACTTCATGGAGGATTTCGTGGAGGACCAACACCCCATCCAAAATATACCGGCCTTGGATGAAAGCCGATTGGTTGGGGTGCGTAATATGGTCGGCAAGCAGGGTCACCCTATTGGCGTACCCTTTAGCAAGAATCCGGAAGATCACGTTAATCACCGTGATAGGGCAGAACTGGCGGATGTCAGAAGCACCAGGAACCTTGGGGATGAGCGAGATCGTCCCATAGTTCAGGCGTCCGAGATTGATGGATCCGACGTAGAACTCGTCAAAGATAGCCATGATCTCCGGCTTAGTCACATTCCAGAAGCTCTGGAAGAACTTAAGCGGAAGACCATCCGGCGCGGGGCGAGGATGGGTTCATGCCTTGATGGCCGCCCGGACTTCGTCCTCGGATAAGGGGGCCGTAAGGGCTGCGTTCTCAGATGCGGAGACAAGTTGGCGACCATACCAACAGTCATGGGCTAGGGATAAGCCGCTCCGAGGAGCGGCGGTGAACAAGGACCTATAGAAGCCGTCGACGTGGGAGCTAATGTCCTGCGGAGATTGCAGGAGAACCGAGCCATCCCAAAGAAGGGGGATGGTGTTGCGCCTGCGACGACCATTCGCGGTGGCTTGGAAGTAAGCCGTATTCGCGTCACCCTTTAGGACCCATTTCTGAGCTCTGCGCAACCGCCAGTATGCCTCTTCATCCGTGTAGATGATAGAGAGCGGTCCTCCAAGTCGTAGCGGGAAAGCCACTCCTCTGGGGAAAGGCCATGCACATCGGCCCGAAGATCCAAGGCTTGGATCGCGGACAGCAGAGCCTTCTTACGCTCGCGGAGGTCGCGCCCCAGGTTGGCGCCCCATCCTTTCATGAACTGTCGGACCCGTTTGGCGCAGCTGTGCCAGGAGTCGACAGCAGAAGGCGGGCGAGCAGGGGACAGGGAGAGAGCCCGAGTCTCCACCCACCGGGCACCGACTGCGTCAATGAAGCCAGGTTGGGACAGCCAAAAAGTCTCAAACCGGAGCGGGGGAACCGGCGTTTATCGGCGAAGAGAGAAGGAGGGGCGTGGTCGAGATCAATCCGGGTGATGGCCCGAAGGGAGGTGAGGTAGCAGCGGAGGTCCCATTCCGGGGAAACTAGGACCCGGTCCAGAACGGACTGGGTCGGGGCAGCTTGACGGTTGGTCCAAGTAAACCTGGCACCAACCCGGTCGATCTCACGGAGGCCAAGATCAGCAATGCAGTCGTTGAACATTTGCATAAGGCCGAAGTTGACGTTGGCATTGCTCTTGTCCTCCGCGCACCTAAGGAGGTTAAAATCACCCCCTACAACAATAGGCAGCGATGCCGTCGACACCTTCCGGTGAAGCTCCTCGAGGAAGGAAGCGGATCGGCTGTGATCGGCAGGACCGTAGACAATAATGACCTCCCATTTGAAGTTCAGGGAGCGCTCGAAAAGCTCCATGCTAACGAAGAACTGGCCCCGGTCCATACTACCCACCTCGAATGTGGCATCCTTCACACCTAACAGGATGCCACCAGAATGGCCCGCGGTCCCACTAGACGGGAGCCAATGCCAGGCGAAAAGGTGGGAGCTCAGGCGGTCAAGCTCCGGAAGGGAGAACTCCGTACGCATGGTCTCTTGGATGGCCACAATGTCAATGTGCTCGTCACGAATGTACTCGATGAGTTGGCGGCGGCGGCCATCATGGCCGAAGCCGCGGATGTTCGAAGAGGCACGCATCACACAGCCATTGAGGGCTGCTTGACCCCAGACACGAGATGCGCTTTCTTGTGCGAAGAGCAGCCGTGCGAGATCGGCACGACTCGAAGCTCGATAGCGGACAGGGGGGATTCCACCAATCCGACTAGGAGGAGGCGGTCTCGGGTCCAGTGACTCGGACGACGAGTCAGGAGGCAAGAGCAGGGCTGCTCTAGCAGCAGCCAGCCTACCGTCGAGGATCTCGCGGGTCCTAATGGCCTCGATCTGGGCTAAGGGGGAGCCGACCTCCCCCCTAAATATGATCATGAGTCGATCGCAATCTTCACAAGGTTCCCAAGAGGGATCGACTCGAGAGCAGAGAAGGAACAAGTAGCTGCCGAGGGAGGGACTGAAGGGGTACCTGGCTCCAGGTTCCGTGCAGCGGCACGAAGCTCAGCCCGCTCGCGGATGGGCAGCACCGGGCAGCCCTCCGGGCGTGCCGCGTCCAGCCGAGCACTCCGACGAGAGGCAGTCGCCGGAGAGGAGGCCGAATGGGGGCGCCGAGAGAAGGCCACGACGCGAGGAGGCAGAGGGGGAGCAGCAAGGGGGGTGAACACCTGGGACTCCTGATCCAAGCCAGAGCCCGCAGCGGGGAGAGTCAGAAGAGCCGCGGTCGGAGAAGAAGGCGGCGATGGCATCGGTGTCGGGGAAGACGGAGGTGAGGTCGAGTCGATGACGAGATCCGTCCGGGCCCAGGAGGGTCGGGACGGCCCAGGCGCCGTGGCGGAGATGGCGAGGCGGCGGCTGGGCGGCAATGAGGTGGCGTCGGTGGCGGGGTGACGCCCCCGCCACCGCTGAGTGGGAGGGCAGGTCGAGGACACCGACCGGAGAGGCGATGCCCATGCAGAGACCGGCCAGCAGGGTCGGCGGAGACTGGGGAGCGCGGCGAGGAAGCGGGGCAGACGACCAGGCCCACACTGGAAGCGTCGCTGGCGGCAGGAGACACGGCCACCGGGTCGAGGGGGGCTCGAGGGAGGGGGCCGTCGCGACCTGGCGCCCATGCCCCCCGTCGGCCGTGGGTGAAGGCGATCGGGACTGCGACCTAGAGGCCGAGTCATCCGAGCCCTCACCGTCCTCGGACCTGCGGGCGCGGGGGTGGTGTCTGCCGTGATAGTCCCTCCCGGCACCCGGGTTACCGCCAGGAGGCCCATCGTCGGTGAAGCGAGGACGGCCGACGTGGTTGGGAGGCTCGGGGGCGATGCGGAGGTTGTAGCCCTGGTCATTGAAGAAAACACGGACGGTGACGTGGAGCTTGGAGGAGTCTAGACACTTGACCTTGACCGGACCTCTTCCTCCTTGCGGAGTGAGAGCTCGTCGACCACCACCACCTTGCCCAGGATCCGGGACATCTGGCAGATGACGAGCTTGGAGCGGGCGATGTCAGGGAGGCCACCCATGAGGAGCCAAGCAGTGTCCAGGACAGCCACCGAGGGTGCGTCGAGGACCGGCTCGGTGATGTCGACGACGAGCTGGTTGAGGGCGAGGGTGATCCGGCCACTACGAGTGGCATAGCCGTAACTTATGGTGTCGGGGAAGATGACGGTGAAGATGTGGCCGGCAGTGGGAGTGACCGCCCAGTCCCACTGGCGATGGTAGAGGTGGTTGATCTCAGCCTCGATCATCTTCGGGGATGCCACCCCGTAGACCACCGTAACGATCGCCTGGAGGGAGGGGGTGGGCGGGGGGAGATCCAGGACCTCGAGATTGAAGAACCAAAGCCCCTCGATGCCGTGGCCGTACATCATGAGCTCAGACGTCACAGGGCGGTCTCGGCACAGGAGAGCCGGATGACCAGGATCCGAGCAAATGTAGCAGCACTGGGGGTTGACGCAGTTGACTTGCGAGTGACCCGGCACCCCGCAGTTGAAACACGGTGGGTGAGGGAGGTTGTAGACGGGACCCGGGGCGACGGAGGTGCCCGGAGCCAAGGTCGGAGGGGCGGCCGAGTTGCCACGGCCCTGGCCTCGATGCTTCTTTTTCTTGGCAGGGCCTTGGCGGCCGCGAGCGGGAGCGCCGCCCGAGGTGGCAGCTGAGTCAGGAGCCGAAGGGCCGGTGGTGTGAGGCGGCACGTGCCACAGGAGGCAGCGCGACGGCCGGGCTTGGGCGCTGAGGGGCGAGGCGCAGCAGCGAGGCGGAGATGGGCTGCGGCCCCAGCGAGGAGGCGGGAGGGCGAACGGCGAGCTGGGCGCCAGTCCCGAGGTGGCTGGGCGAGGGCGGGGCGCCCCGCATCTCATGGCGAGCCGAGGCGGCGGTCGTCCCAGCGACCTTCCTTGAGCTCATGAAGCTTGCGCGGAGCTCCTCCTCATGGCGGAGGGCATCGGGGAGGGGCGGGAGGTCGCGACGGTCGTCCGGCGGCGCAGGGGCGGGCGCCCGTCCTCCCAGTCACGCGGCATGGCCGGGCACGAAGAGGGAGGGGGAGACGCGGAGGAGGGGGAGGGACGGCCGCAGGAGGGCTCGAGGGAGGGGCGAGGTCGGAGCGAGCAGCAACCGACGAGGCGGTGGGAGGAGGGAATGAGGAGCAAGGGAGGCCTCTTGGGATCCAGATCGACCGCCCTAGGGGAGTGGGCCTAGGGCACGGGCGTGGCCCAGGAGGGGTCAGCCGGCCCAGCTGGGGGGGCGCGGGCCCAGGAGAGGGGAAGACCGGTTGAGCCGGTGCGCGGCCCAAGATGCCAAGGCCCAACGGGCTACAGCCCAACAGGCGGGCGGCAGGCGTGACCCGTAGGGTTTCCCCCTGGGGCGTGGCGCCTACCAATGCCGCCGCCGGCGTGACCGAGGAGGGGGACAGGGGCGCAATCCGATGGGAGAAGCCGACGTGGAGTCACAGAGCGGAGGATCCAAAAGAGGCTATGAAGGGGCGGAACGGTTTCGAGCGGGCGGGCGGGGCCGCAGAAGACAGGTCGCGACGCGCCGCAGGCAGCATCGGGGACAACTCCGGCGGGCCGCAAGCGGCCGGACGACGCCAGGACGAACCTGCGCCGCCCCGCTCGGAGCGGCCGACCACTCCCCAAGACCGGAGGCGCCAACAGCGAGCTCCACCAGCCCCCAAGGCGCACCTTGCAGCCCGGACGCCCGAGACGAGCTCGAGGGCGAGGTCTCGCGATCTGGCGGCCATGAGCCGGGAAAGAACCCGCACGCAGGAGCTGGGTTACCGCCCAGCAGGACTGCATAGCCTTGATCGAACACGGAGGCCGTGGAGGGAGGCGTCGGCCGGAGGGAAGGTGGCTCGTCGGTGCAATCCGCCCAGTGAAGCGGAGATGCAGCCAGGCGAGGCGAGGGACCGCGGAGCAGGGGCATCGCCGAGGTCGTCAGGCGGGAGGGACCAGCAGGTGGCGGGGATCTGGTGACAGGCGGCCCCGAGCACGGGAGGTGGCGGCGGCCACCAGTGGGAGAGGCGGGCGCGAGTTCAGAGCGTCGCCATCAGGCTCCTGAGAAAGTTTATTAACCCTTGAAGCAAAGTACTACTATGTATGCCCCTAGGGGGAGGTTGGTAGGAGTTAAGCATCACGCGCCCACGACCTCCACGCAAAGGAAGACACGCAATAGTAAATCATGCTCAAACTTCTTAGCATAACGAGCAACTATACGTGCATGCTTCGGGAATCACAAACCTGAACACCAATATTCTTACTAAACCACAATCATTCACTATTACCTCCCACATATTACCATCTCTATATCGCAAAACTATTGCAAGGAATCAAACATATGAAATTTAGTGGTCTACAAGTTTTATGTAGGATTTTATGACTAACCATGTGAATGACCAATTCCTGTTGACTCTCTAAATAGATATAAGTGAAGCATGAGAGTTCAATTCTTTCTACAATATACTTGCCCATGCTCTAACAAATATAAGTAAATCAAAAGAGCATTTTACAAATGACGGTTTTCTAAATGTAGAGAAACATGCATTCAAACTTCAAATGATATAAGTGAAGCACATGAAGCATTCTATAAAGCCATACTCAAAAGATATAGGTGAAGTGCAAAGAGCATTCTATAAATAAACCAAGGACTATCTCATTACCAGCATGGTGCATTATTAAAAGAAAAATAAAGAACACATTACGCTCCAAGAATTTACACATATCATGTGAACAAAACAAAAAAAGAAACATACCGATAATTGTCGAAGAAAGATGGGATGCCTTCCGGGGCATCCCCAAGCTTAGACGCTTGAGTCTCCTTGAATATTTACTTCAGGTGCATTGGGCATCCCCAAGATTGAACCCTTGGCTCTCCTTATTCTCCTCATATCGATATCTCCTCGATCTTCGAACACTTCATCCACACATAACTTAACCGGACTTTTTATTAGAGGGGTTAGTACATATAACATCAAATCCCATCATGTCCTGCTATAACATTATTGTATAATTATGATCAAACATTACCCACTGTATGCTATCACACTTCTATGGATCCCAAGTCAACGGGGCTCAACAGATTTTAAACACAAGCAAATAATGAAACTATAACAACAATATGTGAAAATAGGACAGTCTTTAAAGTTACAGATGGTACATATACTTCTGTAACTCAAAACATTCTGAAACATTAGGACAACATAAACAATTTGCATAGCAGTACTGTGTAAAAATTTCAGAATGTTTGCACGTTCCAGTAAAAAAAATGTAAATTCACGCACTACAGCAAAAGGTTCTGTTTTTTGCACAGCACACACCAAACAAGCAATTGAAACATCCTAAAGGCAAATCTTGGCACATTATTTTTATAATGCAATGGATTTGTACAAGGAGATATTTTTTTTGTGTTAAACTTCCATGAAAAATTCTACATTGTTTACATGAGCATGAACATAAGTGTTCAAGGTCGACCCTCACTTCTCCAATGCATAACCTTCCAATCGCTTCTCTTTTTGATAAATTTTTTTGGCTCCCCTCTATATTTTTTATTTCTAAACTTTTTAAAAGCACATAAAAAAAATAAATGACTCTCTAAAACTTCCGGGTTGCCTCCCTGGCAGAGCTTTCTTTAAAGGCATTAAGCTAGGCATAAAGTGCTCAAGTAATTAATCCACCCGGATCGCAAGGTATATCAAATCCAATTTTAACTAACGATGATTTGTCATTTAGTAGTGAGCACAAAGCAACATATATCATGTAACAACGAAGTCTAACTCTCTTTCTATGCATCGGCATGTCATAAAAGGACAATTCATGCACACATAATAAGGGTCGATACATGTATATCATATGCGGAAATGTAGTTGCTCTCTCATAATAATTGCAATTAGGAGCAAAAAGCACATGCCTATCATATTCATCAAAATCATCATGTGTAATGGTACGCAAACCCATCAATATAATCCTTAATAAGCGCAAACTTCTCTGATATAGTGTGGTTAGGAGAATTGAAAAATATAATAGGACTATCATGTGTGGGGGCAATGGCAACAATTTCATGTTTAACATAGGAACTATAGCAAGTTCATATCCACAAACATCATTCATATTGGCATCATGGCCACAAGCATAGCAAGCATCAATTTCATCAAAAAGGGATATTTCAAATGAATCAAAGGGATCATAGCAATCATTATAGCATTCATCCTTCGGTAAGCATGAAGGGAGATTAAATAATGTATGGGTTGAAGAGTTACTCTCGTTAGAAAGTGGGCACGGGTAGCTAATCCGGACTTTCGCCTTTTGTTCTTTGCTCTCCTCCTCATCTTTTTCATCTAATGAGCTCACAGTTTCAGCAAATTTTGTTCCATAGTTTCCTACAAAATATTAATCTCTTCTTGGACAGCGCAGACTTTCTCAATAAATTCTTTAACATAAGCATTAGAATCATAGTTTTCATAGCAATATTTAAGTATAAAAAAAATTCCAAATTTGTAAAGATTAACATCATACTTTTCAATCATAGAAGCAATTTCATAGGCACCCTTAAAATAAACAAATTCTTCAATTTGTTCAATATCATAGTAGTTATAAACACCTTTGGCATAAGAAGATAAGGTTCCATTATCCTTAAACTCAGATTGGAAGGGAAGGTGGCTTTTAGGGTCTTCAGAACAACAAGTAAGATCATGTATTTCGCATAAATTCCAAGCATAGCAATACAAATTATTAGTATAATGCCATAAGAGTTTCCCTTTTTGAGATAAGCGGTGTTGAACAAAGTAAGCATGCTCATTTAATGATTTTCCCTCAAACTAAGCTAGTTGGGTTTTCAGCACGAGCATAAAGGGGTCGGATATGATCTATGTAGAAAGCTTTAGTAGTATGATAGATTTTGGGTGTGGTTCTTCAACCATTGGTTTAGCAGGTACAACTATTTTTTTTGGTATTTTATGTTTCCTACCCATAACTAAGATAGAAAACAAGAGCACAAAATAAAATCTACTTAGTGATAAAGGAAACAAGCACACACGATAATATTCACCCCACGCTATTGCTCCCCGGCAATGGCGCCAGAAAAAGGCCTTGATAACCCATAAGTAGAGGGCATCAACTTTAGCTTTTTCGACAAATACGAGTGTCGAACCCAACGAGGAGCTAAATGTAGGATTTATATTCCCTTCAAGTTCTATCGACCACGAATACAATTCTATGCACACTTAACGTTCGCTTTACCTAGAACATGTATGAAACTATTTTATAGTTTTAGGATAAGTTTGCAAGAATAAAACGAGATGTACTTAGCGAGAATAAAACTACGAGTAATTTTCAAGATAATAAAAGTTAGTTATTTAGTAGAGAGCTTTTGTAACACAAGAGAAAGATTTGTCCCTAGGCAATTGATAACTAGACCGGTAATCATTATTGCAATTTTATATGAGGGACAGGTATGAGCTAACATACTTTCGGTACTTGTATCATATGCACTTAGATTGGAACTCTAGCAAGCATCCGTAACTACCAAAGATCATTACGGTAAAACCCAACCATAGCATTAAGTATCAGGTTCTCTTTACTCCCATACGCAACAACTCCCTTACTCGGGTATGTGTTTCAGTCACTCACGCCACCCACCATAAGAAAATCATGAATGTATTGCAACACCCTACAGTGGGAACCCCTCATGCTTGCATGACACGAAGGGCACCATAGGACAGCACCAAAATAAAACATACAACTCAAACCAATCACGATCATCAATCAACCCGTAGGACAAAACAGATCTATTCAAACATCATAGGATAGCCATACATCATTGGATAATAATCTATAGCATTAAGAACCATGTTTAAATAGAGAATTACAGCGGGAATAGAGAGTTTACACTGCTGCATATAGGGGGACAGAGTTGGTGATGATTGCGGTGAAGTAGTTGGTGTAGATCACCGTCATGATGGTTGCCCCAGCGGTGTTCCAGCACCATTGGGAGAGAGGGTGAGAGAGCCCCCCTCCTTCTTCTTCTTCTTCCTTGGTATCCCCCTAGATGGGAGGAGGATTTTCCCTCTGGTACATGGTCGCCATGGAGGCAGAGGGGCAGGAGCCTCTCTGAGATTGGATCTACCTCTCTCTCTCTCTCTCTCTCTCTCTCTCTCTCTCTCTCTCTCTCTATTCTCTTCTGTTTCGTGTTCCTGTTTTTTGGACCTTCACTGTTTCATAAATTCTCGTAGATCCGGTAACTCTGATTGGGCTGAAATTTTAACATGATTTTATCTGGATATTAGATTTCTTGCAGCCGAAGAAGGGCACCAACCGCCTTATACGGGGCCCACAAGCCTGCTCGGTGCGCCCAGGGTAGGGGGTGTGCGATCTGAGCTTGTGGCCCCCTTGGGCATCGTCTCATGTTGATTATTTTCCCCAAAATCATATATATTCCAAAATAAATCTCAGTAAATTTTTATCGCATTTGGACTTTGTTTGTTATGGATATTCTGTGAAACAGAAAACGTGCAACAAACAAGATCTGACACTGGGCACTAGATCAATATGTTAGTCCCAAAAATAATATAAAATGTTGCAAAAAGTATATGAAAGTTGTAGAATATTGGCATGTGACAATAAAAAATTATAGATACGATGGAGACGTATCATCAGTTCAAATAAAAGACTTTTATACTTCATCTCTATGAAGATCAATTATTCGATATACAAAGCAATGCCACACACAAGAGGATTTATGAGTCTTCTCAAGATGTTTAGCTTTAATGCTATAGATCTCAAACTTCAAGATTTATCATGAATAAACCATCACAACTAGAGGTTTAGTCAAAACATATTCTCATAATAATTCGAACAAATATTGTTTAAAACTTACAAAAATATCCATCGCATAACCCATAGGATAATGCATTACATAACTCCGAAGAAAAATCACTATTATTTCAGTTCTAAGATAAATCTTGAATATTAACTAAGACATGACTTTGATGGTCTCTGAGTAGCGATCCCATCACCATTCCCGACTTGTATCATGACTTCATTTCTTCTCTCCTTGTGAGCTCTCTATAGTCCTAGCTGCAAGTTTAAAATGCTTCTGTAGTTCAGGATCCATGCAAGTCAACATTAGGCACTGGACTGAATCATAGTCATTACTACGAGTAGTGTAAGCAACAACTTCTTATGGTGTTGCATCCTTTCCAGGAGCATCACCTAGGGTCTGATCCAACATGTACATCTTAGCACTCCTAAGAACAAATCTCAGGTTCTGTATCCCATCCATACAGTTTCCACCATAGCTGCAAACTTTTTTCTCAAGCATAGGGGCTAAGTTGAACATACTGCGAGCCATTTGATCTATAATGACAATCACACAAATAATTTAGACATAATTCATAATTAGTATTTTCACTAGTGTTTAACCAAATTTTAATATAAAGTGCATTCCCACTCAAATCAACATCTCTCATAACTGATAGTGAGTAACTCAAGATCCTAATCTTATTTTTAGTCATTGATGTGGATGCTACTTCTTGAGCTTGCATTGATTTTTCCCTTGAAGAGGAAAGGGTGATGCAGCAAAGTAGAGATAAGTATTTCCCTTAGTTAAGAACCAAGGTATCAATACAGTAAGAGGCACAAGCAAGTCCCCAATATATGTACCAGTACAAACTAACAAACACTTGCACTCAACGCGAAAAGGGGTTGTCAATCCCTTCACGGTCACTTGCAAAAGTGAGATCTAATAGAGATAGATATAAAAGATAAGTAAAAGGTAAAATAAAGTAAATATAAATAAATTGCATCAAGGTATTTTTGGGATTTTGGTTTTATAGATCTGAAAATATATGATGGAAAATAGACCCGGGCCATAGGTTTCACTAGAGGCTTCTCTCTTGAATAAAGAATATGGTGCATAAACAAATTAGCATTGAGCAATTGATATAAAAGCGCAAAGTTAATTATGTCGATATCTAAGGCGATGATCATGAATATAGGCATCACGTCCGTGACAAGTAGACCGAAACGATTCTGCATCTACTACTATTACTCCACACATCAACCGACTCCTGCCTACATCTAGAGTATTAAGTTCATAAGAACGGAGTAACTCCTTAAGCAAGATGACATTATGTAGAGCGATAAACCCAAGCAATATGATATAAACCACATCTTTTATCCTTAATGGCAACAATACAATACGTGCCTCGCTAGCCCCTCTGTCACTGGGTGTGGACACCGCAAGATTGAACCCATCACAAAGCACCTCTCCCATTGCAAGAAAAACAAATCTAGTTGGACAAATCGATAGATCGAAGAGAAATACAAAGCTATCTCAATCATGCATAAAAGAGTTTACAGAAGACTCAAATAATATTCATAGATAATCTGATCATAAATTCACAATTCATCGGATCTCAACAAACATACCGCAAAAGAAGATTACATCGATTATATCTCCAAGAACATCGATGAGAACATTGTATTGAAGATCAAAGAGAGAGAAGAAGCCATCAAGCTACTAGCTATGGACCCTTAGGTCTATGATAAACTACTCACACTTCATCAGAAGGGCAACAACACTACTAGGAAAAACCCTAGTAGTAGCGCGGGTTTTGAGGCTATCAGCAGCGCGCGCAGCCGCGCTACCAATAAGGCGCTACAGCTAACTGTTAGTAGTAGCGCGGTCTGTGCCCGCGCTACTACTATCGACTATATCAGCAGCGCTTTTCTGGAACGCACTACTATTAGTTAGCTGTAGCGATTTTCTATCCCCGCGCTACTGCTATATCTTTCATCATTTCCACCCCGTTTCAGCTTCAATAAACTGCAATTTCCAGATACTAGGTACCACTAGATATCAATTTCATAAAGCATTATAGGTACTAGGTAGTATTCCCTCGGTTCCAAATTGCTCATCATGGTTTTAGCTCAAATTTTAACTAAGACCACGATGAGTAATTTGGAACAGAGGGAGTACTAGATAACAATTTCATATATACTCAACATGCATCCTCAAGCAGTACTAGGTGATATCGACGACGATCATCATATGTAGTTCTAGATGATATCGACGACGATCATCATATGTAGTTCTACATGATATCGACGACAATCATCATATGTAGTTCTAGATGATATAGCCACACACACATATGTAGTTCTAGATGATATCGACGATGATCATCATCCTCAAGCCTGGGCGGTGGGTGTTCCTGATAGTAATTAGGATGGCCTGTCCAACACGAAGATTCTTGCCAACGAGGAATCTCTTCCACCCAACCGAGTTTAAGTGTGTGTGACCATCTGTGTCCATATGCGGTAAGTACAGGTGGTGACGGAGCCCCTTGCGGTAAGGCGTAGTCCAGCTGAGCCTTCTTCATCATGATCGATACCACAACTCACAGATAGGTTCTTTGGAAATTTCTGAATAAGAAAAACATCTCAACTAATAAATAGCCTCGCACATACTCTTGCAAATATATTTCTATTAAGTCTAGATTTATACACTATCAAAAGACATAGTACTACGCATTTGTACTAATTAATCATGAATTCTACTAATAAGCATGTGATCAGACTCTACACTAAAGCATATTATCGACTAGATTCCACAAAGCATATCATTGGACTCTACACTAAGCATATCATCGGATTCACTAGGCATATCATCGGATAATTTGCAGTTGTAAGTATGACAATAAAGCATATATATATCATCAAATTACTACAGTCAGTATAACATACCATTTCATGCCGATCGACCATGGTACTTGTCAGGCGGGTCACGAATGGCACCCCGACAAAGTCATCACGTGGCAGAATTATGTCCCATAGGTTGCACACCTCCTCCTCGCTTAGCCTCATTCTTTGAGCTATGATGGATTCATGAAGTGGGTTCTCATCATATTCATCGAGTGGGTCCTCATTATCTTCATCATCTTCGTCATCTTCATCATCTTCGTTATCTTCATCATCTTCGTCATCTTCATCATCTTCCACCAGGTTGAGATAAATGACATCCAGCTTGGGTCTTTTTGCTCTGAAGGAGAAGCTGATCAACTCACCACCAGTAAGACGCATGCGGGCGAGGAAATGGGCCCATCCATCTCCTACAATCTATGACATATTGCGTCCTTTCTCTACCTCCATAGTGTACGTCCCCCAAGGAGCCTCAAATGTCACAGTGTCTCCTGTCAGCTTGTTGAATTTCAACCTCACATTGCATGGGACGATCTGTGTAAAAAAAGCAAAATGACACAATGCAATAATGCCAACACTAAAAATACAATAGTAGTTCCATTTCATCTAATTTCTTACCGCCGCATGAGCAGCTTGCCGAACAGCTTGCCAGTTGGAAGGCTGCTAGCGCACCTTGACTTGCATAGTTGACATAGTGGTGGTGGTGGTGGCGCCATTTTCCTAAAGCAATATGAGCAAAGGATTAATGATCCACTTCGCAGGAAAGAAAAACAGTAGCATGTGATATTTCTGGTTCTTCCGCGAGAAGCAATTTGATGGACAATTATAATCCTAAGATCTAGTAATATATTAGATGACAAGGTACCACCTACCAAAGCATTTCGGTGGCACCTATTGCCAAAAAATCTTTTCACAAATATCTACCAAATCAGGGTACCACCTACTAAGACATTTCATCTAATTTCCCCCTATTGCCTAAGATAATTGATTAAAAAAACAAGTGGCAAACTTAACTAAATTGGCACCTACATTTTGCCAAAAAATAACTTATTACAAAAAACCAAAAGCATCTACCTATCCATGTATAAAAAAATAACAATAAATGGTGCATACTAAATCAACTAAATCAACTAGCCTACTAAATCAACTACCCTACTAAATCAACTACATCAAAATGTTCTAAATCAACTAAATCAACTAGCCTACCAAATCAACTAAATCATATCAACTAAATCAAAATGTTGCATATGAACTAGCCTACTAAATTGAAATGTAGCAGGAAGCAGGAAGGCGCAGCGAGGAGGGGCTAGCCGGCGGCGAGTGGAGGGAGGACGGAGGATGAAGGTGGAGCGAGGAGGGGCCGGCCGGCGGCGAGTGGAGGGAGGACGGAGGAGGAAGGCGGAGCGAGGAGGGGCCAGCCAGCGGCGAGTGGAGGGAGGACGGAGGAGGAGGTGACGGCGGCGCAGAGGGGCGACGGGGAGGACCGGCTCGAGATCTAGAGTGTGTGAGTGTGAGTGGATCGGATAGAGTGGAGGGGTGGGAGATGGAATGGCTTAGCAGTAGCGCGCTGCAGAGAAAGGCGATACTGCTAAACTACCTAGCAGTAGCGCCTTTCACTAGAACGTGTTACTGCTATGTGTCAGCATGTAAAAATAGAAATCAAAAATACATTGATCATCAATGATCTTTTTGTGTACAATCTGATTTGTCAATATGAGTCTTCAGCGGTTTAGGAACCGGTGAAGACTCATATTGCGTCCACAAATTCTACACATAGAGTTCAATGAATATCAAGTGCTTGTCAAAGTTTGAGAAGTAACATATTTAAGGTGGTAGAAACTCTCTTCACGGAGCGTGGTGGGACTAAATTTTTGTAGTAAACCAAGCAGTAGCGCTCATTGGTGAAACGCGCTTCTGCTAGCTTCCCTAGCAGTAGCGCTCCTCGTGATAACGCGCTGCTGCTAGAACTAGCCTCGCGGTGGCGTCGTGGGAACTATAGCAGTAGCGCGTGTTTGAGCGGGCGCGCTACTGCTATATTTATTTCAATAGCGAGTTTTGTTTGCGCGCGCTACTGCTACGTAGCAGCAGCGCCTTATTTTAAAGCGCGTTCCTGGTAAGATTCTGTGTATAGGCTTTTCCCTAGTAGTGCAAGGTTGATATACAGGCCCTCCATGATCGAATCCCCCTCCGGCAGAGTGCCGGAAAAGGCCCCAAGATGGGATCTCACGAGAACAGAAGCTTGCAGTGGCAGAAAAGTATTTTTGGTGTGCACTCTAACGTAAGTGGAATATTTGGGAATTTATAGCGGTGGAGTTACGGTTGGAAACTCTCTGAGTGGCCCACAAGCCTAGGGGGAGTGCCCCTAGGGCTTGTGGCCTCCTCCAGAAGCTTCCTAGGTTTCTTCTGGTCCAAGAAAAATCATCGTAAAGTTTTATTCCATTTGGTATTGATTTTCTGTGGAAGCCAAAAACAAGGAAAAACAGCAACTGGCATTGGGCACTAGGTTAATAAATTAGTCACAAAAAATAATATAAATAGCATATTAATGCATATAAAACATCCATAACAAATAATATAATATCATGGAACAATAAAAAATTATAGATACATTGGAGATGTATCAAGCATCCCCAAGCTTAATTCCTGCTCGTCCTCGAGTAGGTAAATGATAAAAACAAATTTTTTCTTATTGTGGCATGAATGTTCAAATGCATAAGATTCAAAACAAAAGTTTAATATTGACATAAAAACAATAATACTTCAATCATACTAATAAAGCAATCATGTCTTCTCAAAATACCATGGCTAAAGAAAATTATCCCTACAAAATCATATATTCTTGCCATGCTCTATCTTCATCACACAAAGTATTTTATCATGCACATCCCCAATGACTAGCCAAGCCATTATTTCATACTTTTAATGTTCTAAAGCTTTTTCAACTTTCACGCAATACATGAGCGTGAGTGTCACACCCTGGTTTTCATGCCACAACACTTAAGTCAATAAATCATGCTAAACTGTGGTTTGACAAAAACTTTTGAGTGTTCGGGACTTTGATTGATTAGATTTTTGTGTGTTGTTTGCAAGTTCTCTAAAAATCAAATAAATCCTCCAACTCTTATACTCCTTCTACTTGATCCAAAAACTTTCTTCAATTATCATGCCATGTGTATAGGACATAATAGTATTTTCTTACAAAAGTATTTTTGGCCAAAAAAGTATTTTCTAAACTAGGTTTTCCAAAAACCCGTGAATTGAGACTTGAACTACAAGTACTTAATTTAGGGCATGAAAAATCTTTCAAAAATTATATTTGACTCCTATTAGATAAAGGACTCCCAAAACCCACAAAATATAATTTTAGAAATTATTTTCCTATTTTATTTAAAGACTTTTCTTTAGGACAGAAATGGTCTTTAATAGGTTAAAATTATTTCATTGTTTCAAAAATATTTGAGAAAATTTAGGGAAACTCATAGGACATATAGTGTCCATATATAAGAGTTTCAACACATGGCCATTTTCAAAATATTGGTCAAATCCCTCAAAAACCCTTTATGGATATTTCAAGCTTTTGAAATATTTACAAAGGAAATTTTCTGCATTAATTCCAAGAAAATTCTAGAATGTCACATATGACATATTTGATGATCTTGAAAAGCCTCATGCCTTGAAGATCAAGAAAACATCATCAAACCCCATCAAAACCATTTCTGTCCATTTTGAAGTTTGAGCAACTTTACATTGTCAAACTTGTCCAAATGCTCTCAAACTTGGTGCACATGCTCAAATGGTGTAATTATGCACCTAGAACATATATCGCAAGTTGGAGAGAAGGATATCTTGATCAAAGTGCCCCAAAACCCTTTCTGACCAGATCCAAATTTGAACAACTCTACATTGACAACTTTTTACTTGTGACCTCAAATTTTGTGGACAGCTCATAACCCCAAATGATGAGACTACACCAAGTGGTGAATCAAGGAGGAATGATTTGCATGACTAAATCTTGGAAAAGCCATATCTGTTGATTTCTTGGGTTTACAAAAGTTGCATTGGCTACTTTGCCCAAATGAGCTCAAAATTGGTGAAAATCCCTAATTATATGTGCCATTTCACCCTGTGGAGTCGCATGCCAAATGGAGTTCATTTGCTTAACCAAACAAGCATCAAACACCTTCTGCCACTTTACCAAAATTCCATTTTTCACCTCTTCCACTAATCTTCATGGGCTCAACTTTGTACCACAACTGCTCCTGACCCTCTTCTACCTCCAGTAAGTCTTGCTAGCCCCCAGCTCAATTATTGGGGGGGGGGGTGAAAACCCTCATTTCCCTTCTGGACAGCATCACTTCTATCCTTTCTCACCTCTCCTTCTTGCTCCAGCGCCATCCAAGGGATCCAATGCCCTCTCCGCATTTTTTACTCCCTCCTAGACCTGCTAGACAACAAAGGGCGCGCCCACCTTGCCTAAAAAATGGCATGCCGGCCATTTGGGAGCTCTGGAGCGCGCTACAGTGCGCTCCCGCACTGTAGCCGCCCCCTGCCAAGCACCTCCGGCAACCTCGGGCCTCCCCAGCGCGCCCGACGAGACGCCTCAGCGTCTGGGATACAGCACGCTGTCGGCCCCCTCTAGAATCTCTCTCCTCTACCCTCTATGAGCTCACCCGAGCGCGCCCATGGGCGCTGTCCATAGTGCATCGCGGCCGTGCCCATATAAGCCCCTCCTGACCTCTTCTCTGGCCTCTCCCCGCTCTCCCTCTCCCCCAGCAACCTCTCGGACACTCCCTCTCTCCCCCTCGTGGTCTCGTGCCCCCTCCATGGCTGGGTTGCCACCGCTGTGCCCCGGACCAACCCGAGCCTTCACTGCTTCCCCCGCTCCCTCTGATCCCTCTCGAGGACCCCCAAGGCCTCCAGTAACCTCCCTGCCCTTGATTCCTTCTTCACCACGGCCGAATTTCCCGGCTCCACCCTCACCTTCGTCTCCCTCTGCCCCGGCCAACAGAGGGCTCGCTGTCGAGCTTGCCGACGGCCCTCTCGACCGCCATCGGATGCGGTAGGACCCCCTGAGCTCTCCGGCGCCCGCAGCCACGTCGGGGACGACACGTGTCGCCGGCGCGGGGCGACGCCCGAGCCTCTGCCTCCCCAGCCGTCGCCCGTGCGCGAGGAAGAAGACGACGCAGGGCGAGGGGGATGGCCCTGCAGCTGGGTCCCACGAGTCAGCGACCCGCCGGCGGCCACGTTATTTAAGTGGAGGCGGGTTCACGTGTTGGCGCCTCCCCACACCGTTGGCGCGTTCCAAAAGTGCGCCATCCACGTCGCCTGGCGCATGGCGCGACAGAGCAACTGGGCCGGCCCACGGATATATCTCGCCATGCGCGCACTATGAGGATAAAAGTTTTTTTTTCCTTTTTCTTTTTCCAATAGAACTTCAAAAATTCATGAATAATTCAAATGGAGTCCAAATTTGATGATTCAAATTTCTAATAGCTCCATAAATCCTGATTTATCACATGGTGCTATTTGCACATTTTTTCAGAAACTTTCTCTTCAGAAATATTTATCAAAATCCTATTTTTCTATTTCTGTGTTAAACTTTAGAAAATCGAAATTGATCCAAATGCAATGATTCAAATTCCTAGATACCTATATGTTCCTGACTTAGTTTTTGAACATTTTTTACCAATGCTTTCTGTACCACATCAAATATTGGTCTATTTATCCATGTATAGCCAACTTTGCAGTTCCCTAGGAATTTCATTTGGACTCCAAATCCAGTGGAACCAATTTCTAAATACTTCTAAAATCATGCCTTTTTAATGGGTACCTTTACTCATTTTTATAAAAAGGCATTCTGTAGACAATTTGCAGATCCATTAAATCCCTTATATCCTTCATATTGAAATGTTCCAAAATATCCACTTATCCAATTCCATTGAAATCACTTTGGTCATTCCTCATATGACCAGAGGTATCCTAGAAAATTCAACTTCATATTTTTAGAGCACATTTATTCTTGGCTTGTTGTGTTGCTTATTGTGATTGTTTCCGACGTTAGTTGACAAAGTAGACGGAGTACTTGGAGAAGGACCAGAAGATTTCAAGACTCCGATGAACCAGGCAAGCAGCCCTTTGGCCATGATGAACCATTTTACATCATAATAGCATTTTCGTTGCTTTACTGAGTGCATGATATACCTTGAATGGAAACCTTGCTAGACTTGCCTCCGTTGCATACTCCATTGATACTTGCATTGTTCATGACTCTACCCTTTCTTATAGTTGTGTTGGTGGGTTGTAGAAATATGCTATAGTAAATGGCTACGCAAAGTGGGTCAGGGTTATGCATGGAAAGAAACAAGTGTGGTTTGACATACTTGCAAACAGCTCCAGTTGGTGCCACTGATGCCCCTGGGAGATGATGATGAACTAGGTCACTACTTGGTGGATAAGTAGTGTACCGAGGCTTGATAAAAGTGTTGTTTATAGACACGCATTAGATTTAAGATTTGTCGACCGTCCCAACCAAACATGCGCGACCACTCTACCCTTATATGGGAAAGGGCATTATTGATTACCTAGGCCGATACTAGCTTGGAGCCCGCATTACTAGTGACGGGAGAGTCATTGTTGTGCTCTCTCGGGACAGGGTCGTGCCAGGTAGGGCGGCCATGACTATTTTCACAGGGCACCGAACACAACGTTGGTACCCCGTGCTTGTGGTATGTGATGAATATGGGAG
Organism: Aegilops longissima; assembly: GCA_021605205.1. Taxonomy (NCBI): domain Eukaryota; kingdom Viridiplantae; phylum Streptophyta; class Magnoliopsida; order Poales; family Poaceae; genus Aegilops; species Aegilops longissima. The sequence goes on along the minus strand of CM038677.1, from coordinate 411,231,827 downwards.
CGAGGCTCCACAATTTTAAGATGTGAAATGTTGGGCACGGGGGTTACTACCAATCGAGTGGACTCTATGTCAGTGTCGTCTAGGGAAAGATAGTGATCGGGTGCTTACCCCGGGTACCTGAGTTACCGCGGGTCGTGGATGACACGGAAGTTCCCCGGATCTTGTGGGTAAAGTGTGCAACCTCTGCAGAGTGTAAAACTATTCGAATAGTCGTGTCCACGGTCAAGGACAGTTGGGTGGTGCTGCTTACACAATGCCATATGTTTCTGGTAAACAACACAGTTTGGTAAATCTGTTGACGTGATTCGTGAGGAAGTCACGATGAGCTTGAACATGAGTTGTTCATAACTCTTTCTCGATGTTGATGTCTGTAACTTCCTGATACTTGTTGCAGACGCATTCATATCCTTGATAAATGTTGATCATACTTGCATGAGAAAATCTTGTTTTCCGCAAAACTGCCGATTTAGTAGTAGAATCTTGCATAATTATTCTGTTCTCACTCTTGGGTTGCTTGCGAGTAAATTCAAAGTACTCATTGGCTTGCCACTCGTTATTTTATTGGCCAGGCATGAAAGAACATGATATAATGAAGAGTACCTTGGTGACGAACTTGCGAGCTAGGACGCTTCCCAGTCAGAATGCCTGTAGGGTTAAGGTAGATGGCATGGGTCCAAGTTATCGACGAAGATTCCGCTGCGAAGTTATACTCAAGACTCGACCATAATGGTCATAATTTATGTAAGACGGTATGTATGGATGTAAGACTCTTGTTATGCAGCTTATGTGTGTTCAGTGAGCAATGATCTTTGGGATCACTGTACACGTGCATTCTGTGATCCCGACTTATGAGTCAGGGTCCCCACAGAGCTGGAATCAGAGCCATCCTGAATGTAGGAAGCCTTAGCTAGCATGGTTGTTAGTTACGTTCAAACTATTTTCAAAACTATTACTAACTTTGAAAAACTATCAACACTTCTCTTCCCTTCTGAGTTTTTCAAAAATTAAGATATATTTTCCTTATTGCTCTCTTCCCCTTCAAAACTTTTGCAAATGGTCGCTAGTACCTTTAAGCCCCTGACCACTAGATTCCCTGTAATCCTCGTGGGTAACCGAGAAGGAAGACGTCTTGCCAGACATTCACCCACACCTTCTGAACACGAGCTTGGCAACACCACGACAAGATGGAAAATACCTTCTCAATGATTGAGGAAACCAAGACTCGGAAGATGGTGACACCCTTGACACTGCCCCAAGATGATGCGACCTTAGCCTATGATGATCAGGGCATAGGAAATGCAAGATCATGATATACATCACTAATAGAGCAACCATGTCCTTATCTTTGTTGCATCGGCAACCACTGGTGGATGAGAACCTAGGCATTTGGTCCGCCTCGCTATAGTGAGCAGGAAAACGGTTCTCTTCATCCCCCGCTCTCGGTGACGATATTGTCAACAATGTGTCCGATGGATTGGACCTCTATTATGCCTTGTTAATGTCTTTGCATAAAGGATTGCCACCTGGAACCGTCGACACCTTAAAAAGGCAAAAGTGATCATCATGATTAAGAAGACAAGAGAAGATCAAGGCAATGCCAGCCACGAGGAGCCACCTTCACCCCATCACCTCATCAGGCGAGAATTTGTTGAAGATTCTTCAGGCTCAACCCAGATCGTTTCATCAAACCAGAGACATAGCAACACCTAAGGAAAACTCAGAAGACTGCACGAGGCACAACGCACGACTACTGAATCCGAGAACCCCTAGGGTAGGATGAGTCGTGTACCCTGAGGGAGTCCTAGATTAGGGGGTCTCCGGACAGCCAGACTATATCCTTTGGCCGGACTGTTGGACTATGAAGATACAAGATTGAAGACTTCGTCCTGTGTCCGGATGGGACTCTCCTTGGCGTGGAAGGCAAGCTTGGCAATAGGGATATGTAGATCTCCTCCCTTGTAACCGGGCCCGTACCTCGGATCGACGCCATGAGGAGGTCGGCGTGCATAGGGGGTGCACGGATGGCTCTTTCCCGCGTTAAAGCCTATTGGACGGATATGGAGGCCAATATTATAGCGGCCCAAGATCCGGCGGGGGTCCAATATATGGCCGAGCACTACTTGGCGCAGGTCACAGAAGGTGTCTGCCTAATAGAGGCGCAGTGCTCGAAGAATGTCTTATTCGAGTGATGAATCGAATCATTGTAAGAACAATGTTATTTTGGTTATAAGGCTTATATTTATACTTTTTGCCCGAAAGTATTATTGTGTCCCCTGTGCGGCCGTTGACATATATATATATAGATATGAATGTGTAATCCAAAATATAGCAGTCGTTGGCTTCAGCCCGCACGCAGACAATGCCGGGGTGTTCGCGAAAAATATGATTAATCACACTTGATCCAACGTCTTGGTCCATTAAGGAGGTGATCGCACGTCGAACTAGGCAACCAGATTATATAGCTGTAACACTTTCGCTTAGCCATGGGAGTCTAATGTTGGGGCTACTATTGTCGGCGTTCTGGGAACGGGGGTCCCCAGACTTGCCTGCCTGCGGCCTGCGGCGTGGCTCAAAGGAGGCCTAGGACAGCCCATCTTCATCAACACAAGCTCAAGACCCTCGCGAGGGGCCAAGCCTCGCGGGGCGGACGACCAGGAGCTTCCTCAGGCACGGCCTCGTCAGGCTGGCTCATGAGGAGGCGGAGAGTTCAAGGCAGGGTACCTCGCGAGGTGCCCGTGGCATAAGCCATGACGACCAAGGGCGCCGATCAGGCGCCAGCCCGCAGCATGGCGTCCTCCTTTCCTCTTTGGTGCAAAGGGAGCAAGCGCAGCGCGAGCATCAAGCAAAGGCATCCGTTTGGTGCAACAAGACCAAGACCAGCCCCAACGGCGGAAGGAGTCATCTTGGAGCCCAAGCAAGCGTCATCACGAGCCTTTGGCGGCGAGGACCAACTTTAGTCAGGATAAGTGTACCCGCTGTTCCCCTTCAAAATGGCCAATTGTTGGCGCCCTTCCCGCTCAATATTTGGGAAGAGGCCCAGGGCCTTCGCCTATAAATAGGAGTAGCCACACTCGGAGTAGGGGACGGTCGATAGGAAGGAGATCCGGCATTTGGAATCCGGAGAGAGGGAGAGATAGAGACCCGATCCTCAAGCTAGAGCGACGAGACACCACTTAGTAGTTCATCACACCCACCAAGAACAGACCCTCGCGAGGCTGTCCTTCCCTGTACTGTTCCTCAATAGCCCCAGAGGCAATCCACCACACCACAGACTAGAGTAGGGTATTACACCACAACGGTGGCCCGAACTAGTATAAATCTTGCGTCTCTTGTGCTGTTCTTTCTAGTAGTTTAGGTCCCTGCGATTGGTGAGTGCGAGGCAGTGGAGGTTGGATCTCCGCGCGCACCCCAGAGTTCGAACCTTAAGGGTCTGCCGGAACCCGAAATCCGACATTTGGCGCGCCAGGTAGGGGTGCGCCGGAATCTGCCTTTCGTCGCCTCGTTCTTCCCCGACCACCGCGACCATGCCTGACGCTCGTCGGGCCCGCACCGAGCGCCGAGCCGCCCTCGCCTCCCATGTCGCCCAGACGGCTCCCGTCGGCGGGCGCCCTCGTCGTTCCCCGTCACCTGCCATCAACACCGCTACCGACCCGGCGGGGGACGGGCAGCAAGCATCGTCCCTGCGCTCTTCGGCGACCTCAGGGGAGGGGCCGCGCGGCTTCCTCGACACCCGCTCCATCGTGCCGGTTCCTCCGCTCGTCGCGGCCCTCCTGGGCGGCTCGCAGGCGCCGCCTTCCAGCCGCCATGTCAAGGCATTCGTCCGCCGGGTCGGCGCCGCCTCCACGCGGCAGGGGGCTCCCTCAGGCCGGACGGAGTCGACGGCCGGGCTGACCTTCGACTCTCAAGACCACCCCACCAACTCGGCCGGCTCGGGTGCGCTCCCCATGCTCTGCACACCCACAATCTGCCAGGTGGCCGTCACTAGGACCCTCATCGACGGCGGCGCTGGCCTCAACGTACTCTCAGTCGAGGCCTTTAACCTCCTCTGCATACCCAGGGAGCGGCTGCAGCTCAGCCGGCCTTTTTCGGGCGTAGTAGGGGGGTCATCCAGCTCCTTGGGGCAAATCCGACTTCCGGTGACCTTCGGCACCTACGATAACTTCCGCACGGAACTGGTCGACTTCGACATCGCCCCCATTAGCCTCCCCTACAATGCCATCCTTGGCTATCCAGCACTGGCCAAATTCATGGCCGCAACCCACCCGGGGTACAACCTCATGAAGATGCCTGGGAGCAGCGGTGTCCTCACTGTTCCCGGGGATACTGAAGGTGCGCTGCAAGCGCTCAGGCTCACCCTCAAGACGGCGGCAGCAGCGCAGCCTACTGATGCGGAGGCCCCCAAGCCCAAGGGGGCTGCGCCGACCAAGAAGAAGCAGTTGTTCACTCAAGACAAGGCGGAGACCAAGAAGATACCTGTCGATGAGGATGGGTCCACAAACGCCACCTTCACCATAGGCGCCAACCTCGAGCCAGAACAGGAGGAGGCCCTTTTCAAGTTCCTGCGTGCAAACAAGAAGGTGTTCGCCTGGGAGCCCGACCAGCTGGCGGGGATCCCATGGGGCGTAATCGAGCATCACCTTAACGTGTGCCCCAACGTGCGTCCAGTGAAACAGAAAGCGAGAAGGCAGTCCACTGAAAAGCAGGCCTTCAACGTCCAAGAGACACGCAAGCTAGAAGCCGCGGGGGTTATTCGCGAGGTCCGATACCCAGTTGGCTGGCCAACCCGTGGTGGTGCCAAAGAAGGGAGGAAGGGCGCATGTGTGTCGACTTCACCAACCTCAACAAAGTATGCCCGCAGGATCCGTTTCCGCTCCCTCGCATCGACCAGATCGTCGATTCCACCGCCGAGTGTGACCTGTTATGCTTCTTGGACGCCTTTTCTGGGTATCACCAAATCAAGATGGCGGTGTAAGACGTGGAAAAGACGGCCTTCCTAACCCCGTGTGGAGTGTACTGCTATACATGCATGCCATTCGGGTTGCGCAACGCGGGGGCAACCTTCCAGCGGCTCATGCACATCACCTTGGGCCCACATCTCGGGAAGAATGTGGAGGCATACATCGACGACATCGTGGTAAAGTCTCGCGAGGCGAAGACCTTGATACAAGACCTGGAAGAAACCTTCGCGAGCCTCAACGCGGTGAGCCTGCGACTCAACCCGGAGAAGTGTGTGTTTGGAGTTCCCTCAGGCAAGCTCCTGGGTTTCCTCGTGTCCCACCGAGGCATTGAGGCTAACCCAGAAAAGGTCAAGGCAGTGGAAGACATGAGCCCACCAAAGACCCTCAAGGAAATGCAAAAGCTCACGGGGCGCGTAACAGCGCTGGGCCGTTTCATCTCCCGATTGGGGGAGCGGGCGCTGCCTTTCTTCCGGTGATGAAGAAAAGGGCCCTTCGAGTGGACCAAGAGGCCGACAAAGCGTTCAAGACCTCAAGAGGTACTGAACAACCCTCCGGTGATGGTGGCCCGCGCCCTCGGGAGCCCTTGGTACTCTACCTGCCGCCACTCCCTACTCCGCTAGCGCTGCTCTGGTGGCAGTTAGGAGGAGCGCGAGCCAAGACCACAGCTGCCACCCGAGCTAGGGCAAGACCGAATCGAAGGAACTAGCGAAGCCAAGACCACCGCAATGGAAGAAGATCACTGTCACAGCAGAGCGCACTAAGGGCGGGGAGGCCTCCCATCCGAAAGCACCCAGCTTCGGGGCGCCGTCGCCTCGGGAGGCACCCAGCTTCGGAAGACGCCACCAGCACCGCGCCCTAACCTCGCCGAGCACCCGTGTGCCTTCGGCCAGCAGTTACGGATCACGAGGGCACGGTACCCCATGCCGCAGAAGCTCCTCCTCGCCTTGTTGTTGTCTTGGCGCAAGCTGCGACACTACTTCGTGGTCATCAATCAAGGTTGTCTCAAAGATACCCCCGGAGAGGGTGCTCAGAGCCCCAACTTCGGCGGAAGGGTCACCGAGTGGAACATTGAGCTGCAAGCATTCCAGCTCGAGTTGATCGACCAGAGTCATCAAGGGGGCCGTTGGCAGATTTCGTGGCCAAATGGACAGAAGCACCGGGCCTCAGGGCCGGCGAGGATCGGTCCCTCTCCCCAGGGAGCGAAGCGCCAGAAGGTTGGGTCATGTACTTCGACGGAGCGTTCTCCAGACAGGGCGTTGGGGCTGGGGCAGTGCTCATATCTCCCGCTCAGGACAAGCTCTACTATGCCGTGCAGCTCCGTTTCCAGCATGGCGAGAAGGTCTCCAACAATATAGCAGAATACGAGGGGCTGATAGCGGGTCTGAAGGCTGCCGCTGCCCTAGGGGTGAAGCGCCTTACCATCAAGGGCGATTCGCAGCTCCTCGTCAATTTCTCCAACAAGGTGTACGAGCCAAGGGATGAACACATGGAGGCCTACCTTGCGGAGGTCCGCAGGATGGAGAAATAGTTCTGGGGGTTGGAGCTGCAGCACGTGCCCCGCGACACCAATCAAGAGGCCGACGACATCGCCAAACGAGCCTCCAGGAGGTTACCCCAGGAGCCGGGCGTCTTTGAGGAACGGCTCTTCAAGCCCTCAGCCCTGCCGCCGTTATCAAGCACAGCACAACCTCGGGAGGAGCTCCCACAGCCACCAGCCTCGGGAGCCCCAGCCTGTGGCCCGGCCTCAGGATCACGCCTGCTCCTGACAATGGAACCTCAAGAGGAGTGCTGGATCACGGAGCTCAAGAGTTACTTAACGCGTGGGACTTTGCCGGAGAAGGAGGAGGAGGCAGAGCGCGTGGCGCGGCAAGCCACGGCATACAGCATCATGGATGGAGAGCTCTACCGGAAACGATCGAACGACGTATCCCTGCGCGCATCACCAGGGAACAGGGGAAGGAATTGCTGGCAGATATACACGGCGGAGATTGCCGGCACCACTCATCATCACAGACCCTTGTCGGCAAGGCGTTCCGCAGCGGTTTATATTGGCCCACCGCGCTCAATGACGCTATCGAACTCGTGAAGGCTTGCGAGGCTTGCCAGTTCCACGCCAAGCAGATCCACCAGCCCGCAGGAGGCCTGCAAACCATCCCCCTCACTTGGCCATTTGTGGTCTGGGGGCTGGACATTCTGGGCCCCTTTCCTCGGGCGCCAGGGGGCTATCGCTACCTCTACGTCGTCGTGGACAAATTCACCAAGTGGGCCGAGGTCGAGACCGTCCGTGCCATCCCCACTGGTTCTGCGGTCAAGTTCATCAAGGGCATCGTGAGCTGGTTCGGAGGGCCGAACCGCATCATCACCGACAACGGTTCGCAGTTCACCAAGAACCTTTTAAACGCGTCTGCGCTAACCTTGGGACGCAGATATGCTACGCCGTGGCGCACCCCGCAGCAATGGACAGGCCGAAGCGGGCTAATGCAGAGGTCCTGAGAGGCCTCAAGACCAGGGCGTTCAAGAAGAAGCGGAAGCTGCGGCGAGAGGCTGGTACGACGAGCTTCCGTCGTGTTGTGGTCCATCCGCACAACCGCAACCAAGCCAAGCCGAGAGACTCCTTCTTCCTGGTCTCACGGGCGGCGGTCCTCCCTCACGAGGTCAGCGTCGATCCGCTGGTCTGGCGTTCGATGAAACGTTGCAGGATGCCATGCGGGGGACGGCCCTTGTGCTGGGGGAGGAGCGCCGTCGAGAAGCTGCGCTGCGAGCGGTGAGGTACCAGCAGGCACTCCGGCGATACCACTGCCGCAACATCCGCCCCAGAACTCTCGAGGTAGGGGACCTCGTGCTCAAGCAGGTCCTCTGTGGTGGGACTGCATAAGCTCTCTCCCATGTGGGAGGGCCCATTCAAGGTTGTTCGTGTTTCCAGGCCAGGCTCCGTGCGCTTGGAGACTCAAGAAGGAGTACCTATACAGAACGCGTGGAACATCCAGCACCTCCGGAGGTTTTACCCCTAAAAGGCCCCGAGCACGTGAAGAAGGCGAATGCTGTGAAGCCCATCTTTTGGAGAAGGCCACGAGGCACATGAAGAAGGCGAATGCCCTGTGAAGCTCATCTTTTGGAAAAGGCCACGAGCACTGTGAAGAAGGCGAATGCTGTGAAGCTCATCTTTTTGGAAAAGGCCCTGAGCCTGTGAAGAAGGCGAATGCCTGTGAAGTTCATCTTTTTGGAAAAGGCCCTGAGCCTATGAAGAAGGCGAATTCCTGTGAAGCTCACCTCTTGGGAAAAGGCCCAGAGCCTGTGAAGAGAGCAAACGCCCGTGAAGCTTGCTTCCTAGAAGAAAGGCCCGGAGCCTGTGAAGAAGGCGGACGCCTGTGAAGCTCGCCGCCCGTGACACTCTCACGTAATAATGAGTTGGGGTTGTACACGCCCCGGAGTCTCAGGAGTGCCGGCCTCAGGCCCTGGGGCTCCCTCCCACGCCCAGTGGCAGCACTTAGCTCCGCGTTGGTGAGAAGACGTCGAAGACTAGACTAGGTGCCGGACGCGGCTTTTTCATTTGCTTTCTACAGTTGACTGGTTATTCTCATTTGGAGTTCTTATCGAAACTATCGCCCCTTTTCTTTTGGTCCGTGGTTCTTCGATCTTTTTCGCCCTCCTGCCTCGATTTCTCTTGCGCGGGGACTCGTGAGGCAGAAGCCTCGGGAGCCCCCGCGAGCGTTCCTGCCCCTATCGCTCAAGTTTTCACGGCCCTGGTCCATGGTGGAGCACCCTCCGACCATGCCTCACGGGCAGCACAACGCGAACACGGGGCCAGGGTCGGTCGCCCCCGCGGCCACGGCCGAGGTTCACTTGCGAATGGGCGCACGGCAGAAGGGAACAGTACCAGGATAACAAAAGCAGTACAATAATTAAACGGCGTTGCCCTAAAACGCACCCCCACGGGGCCACACATTGTTCCCTTTTTTATGCAGGAGAAAAGGAAGGAAAAGGACAGAAGCAGGTGAAGCACGCCCCGTGCCGGCTCTCTTGGAAGGCCCGAACCTCCTCCGGAGCTCAGTCGGACTCCATCTCGCGCTTCACCGGGGCGTGGCAGCGAGCGGACCCGCTGCCACCCCCCAAGCAGGCGCAGCAGCGTGGGGGCTGACCGCGGCCGCTGCTGGAAGAATCGCCACCCGAAGAAGAGCTGGTGAAGCGTGAGGAGTCGCGGGCATCGCCAGCCGCCCGCGCGCTGCCCTCTCCGCCCGCGCCGAGGCTGAGTCCTCGGCCGCGGTCGTCGTCTTCAGGGCAGCACCCCATGCGGCGGCCGTCTTCCCCGAACACCCTCACGTAGAGGGTGGCGTCGCCATCATACTTGAAGTGCAGGGAGCACCGGCGGCGGAGACCATGCGTCGGCCTCCACGATCACCGGTAATCATGACCAACTCCGCATGCAGGGACTTGTCAAATCCGGGAGGTTACCGAGGCATTGTGGGGGAGCAGTGCGCACACGTCCAATCAACCGCCACGCGGCGCCCGAGGCCGCAGGCTGTTAGGGCCCGCGACACTTCGCACTTGCCCTTTCGCCTCTCTGCTCGGCCAAGTTCGGGCGCATCATGGGCCCGGGGGCTACTGTCGGCGTTACGGGAACGGGGTCCCCAGACTTGCTCGCTGCGGCTGCTGGCGTGGCTGAAAGGAGGCCCAGACAGCCCATCTTCATCAACACAAGCTCAAGACCCACGCGAGGGGCCAAGCCTCGTGGGGCGGACGACCAGAGCTTCCTCGAGCACGGCCTCGTCGGCTGGCTCATGAGGAGGCGAGAGTTCAAGGCAGGGTACCTCGCGAGGTGCCCGTGACGCAAGCCATGACGACCAAGGGCGCGATCGAGGCGCCAGCCAGCAGCAGCGTCCTCCTTTCCTCTTTGGTGCAAAGGGAGCAAGCGCGGCGAGAGAATCAAGCAAAGGCATCCGTTTGGTGCAACAAGACCAAGACCAGCCCCAACGGCCGGAAGGAGTCATCGTGGAGCCCAAGCAAAGCGTCATCACGAGCCTTTGGCGGCGAGGACCAACTTTAGTCGGGATAAGTGTACCCGCTGTTCCCCTTCAAAATGGCCAATTGTTGGCGCCCTTCCCGCTCAATATTTGGTAAGAGGCCCAGGGCCTTCACCTATAAATAGGAGTAGCCACACTCAGAGTAGGGGACGGTCGATAGGAAGGAGATCCGGCATTTGGAATCCGGAGAGAGGGAGAGATAGAGACCCGATCCTCAAGCTAGAGCGACGGGACACCACTTAGCAGTTCATCACACCCACCAAGAACAGACCCTCGCGAGGTTGTCCTTCCCTGTACTGTTCCTCAATAGCCCCAGAGGCAATCCACCACACCACAAACTAGAGTAGGGTATTACACCACAACGGTGGCCCGAACTAGTATAAATCTTGCGTCTCTTGTGCTGTTCTTTCTAGTAGTTTAGGTCCCTGCGATTCGGCGGGGTACGAGACTGTGGAGGGTCGGATCTCCACGCGCAACCCAGAGTTCGAACCTTAAGGGTCTGCCGGAGCCCGAAATCCGACAACTATGTAGCCCCTGGTACCTTCGCATGTATCCGAATACGGGCGCGTGTGTACATGACCGGGAAATGGTCCTTCGTTAATGCGGAAGGATCCTAAAGATTCCGATAAGTCTTCGAGTGGTTGAACAATCTCTCGCTGCATCATGACAGTCAGTGTTCGGCTTTCTCTACTGAGGTGCTCATCCGGAATAACCAGGGCACAATCGCAGTAGTTCTCATTTGGCCACCTTAGCCGATTATAACGGAACGTAAGGCGGCAAACCCAAGAGCCGGGCAAACCCAACATTTGACCAAAGACATGATTCGGAGCTGATGCATATAAGGCCAAACTCGTGACACCGAACACTCCTGAAGGTATTCGGACTTTATAACAGGTGATGAGCTCAAGAATGCCCATTCATTATAAACGCTGCGTTTCCAGGTACATGCGTTAATCTGTCGTGGCGAAATGCCAAACACGGCAGTATCCTCTGTGGGTATGGAACCCATGGGATGGTTAAACAACAAGAGGCAATAGAAAAGGTTTACACAGGGGCTTAATCTAAAAAGAAACCTGTTGAACGGGGCCCTGCTGCACGTCGGCGCCTTTGTCTCCGTTGTGCTATATCCTGGAAGGGTATCGCGCGAACGTTGTCTGTGGAAAAAGGAAAACTCGTAGAAGAGTACAACGTGAGTATGCGATGGATAATTAAAAGTGTAAGATGTTGGCCTGCCCCTAAGGTTGAGCCAATCTGTGGGACTGTATTAAGTATTTATAGCCCCTGGTCTCCACTATGGGATTACATATACGGTGCCCTAATTCAATTTTATCCGGGCGACCGGACTCGTCTAGCCGAGTCTGTGGTCTTTAATGACCAGTCATGTTTTCTGATGTTGGAGGCCGCTTATAGTCCAGTCGCGAGGGCCATCGTGTGTTCCTCTGCACGTGACGAGCACTCTGTTATTCCGCTAACGGTGATGACGCCCCGTGGACCGGGCATCTTGAGTGTAAGGTAGCCATAGTGCGGTAATGCATTGAAACGGGCGAAGGCCGTCCTTCCAAACAATGCATGATAGTTGCTTTGGAAGGTTGCAATGATAAAGAGTAGCTCTTCGCTTCTGGAGTTGCCTGGAGATCCGAATGTTACCTCCAATACAACGGAGCCCCTGCTGTGGGCTTCAATGCCTGGTATCAGCCCTTCAAAGGTGGTGTCGCTTTGGTTAATTCTGGATGGGTCTATCCCCATCCTGCGGATAGTGTCCTCATATATTAAACTGAGGCTGCTGCCGCCGTCCATGAGGACGTGGGTGAGATGGTATCCGTCGATTATTGGGTCAAGCACCAAGGCTTCTGATCCTCCGCGCCGAATACTAGTTCGGTCGTCCAAGTGATCAAAGGTGATTGGATAGGGCATCCAGTGGTTAGGTGTGAGTACGATGGGCTCTACTCTATGCGCGCGTTCGTGCCTCCTCATGGATGTGTGAGTCGCGTGGATCATGTTTACTGTTTTAACCTCTGGCAGGAATTTTTTCTGTCCCTCCGTGTTCGGCTAGCGAGGTTCATCCTCGTCTTCACTTGGTGTTTCCCTTCCCTTGTGTTCGGCATTTAATTTGCCGGCCTGCTTGAAGACCCAGCACTCTCTATGTGTATGGTTTGCAGGTTTGCCAGGGGTGCCATGAATTTGGCATAGTCTGTCTAGGACTCTATTCAGACCGGACGGTCCCTCTTTGCTGCCTTTAGATGGCTTATTTTGCTGATTAGGTCGAGAGCCCCTGAATCCGGCATTAACCGTCGTGTTATCCGGGCTCTCTTCCTTGTTTTGGCGTCGTGGCTTCCCGTTGCCATCCCTTATTTCGGATGTGCTGGGGTCGCTGGTGCCTTTACGGGCTAGCCTGCTGTCTTCTCCCGTGCAAAAGCGGGTCATAAGGCTTGTTAGGGCTGCCACTATCCATGGCTTTTCTTGGCTGAGGTGTCTGGCGAGCCACTCATCACGGATGTTGTGTTTGAATGCCGCTAAGGCTAAGGCATCCGGACAATCAACAATTTGATTCTTCTTAGTGAGGAATCTATTCCAAAGCTTGCGGGCGGATTCTCCGGGTTGTTGGACTATGTGACTTAAGTCGTCAGCATCCGGAGGCCGGACATAGGTCCCTTGAAAATTGGCCCTGAAAGCGTCCTCGAGTTCCTCCCAGCTCCCAATTGAATTTTCGGGGAGGCTTTTCAACCAGTGTCGAGCTGGTCCCTTTAGTTTGAGGGGGAGGTATTTGATGGCGTGGAGGTCGTCCCCACGAGCCATATGTATATGCAGGATAAAATCCTCAATCCAGACACCCGGGTCTGTCGTTCCGTCGTATGCCTCTATGTTCACAGGTTTAAAGCCTTGTGGAAATTCATGGTCCAGTACTTCTTCGGTGAAGCACATTGGTTGAGCGGCCCCTCTGTATCTGGGCGTGTTGTGGCATGCCGTCGGCTGTTGTTGTGTCTGGTGTTTATTCCGGACTGGTATGCGATTGGCGTAATCATTTTGGTGACCATAGTCCCTCGTCGGGGTGCGTCCTTTGGATCCGTAAATGGACCTGGCCGCGCCAGCTTTCTTATTCAGGTGTTCACGTGGATCGTGGGTGGCGTGGGTAGCCGCTTTGTTGGGGTTATGAAGTGGCACGGCTTCGTCATCGAATTCTGGCAGTAGCTTGCATTTTGGATAGCTCTTTGTACGGCGATCATTGCCGTATCTTTCTTCAGTGTCTAGCACTTTGTTCCATCTACGGTTGAGCGTTTCCTGTGCGGCTTTGAGCCGTTGCTTCTGCTTCTTTAGACTTCTTGCGGTGGCCATAAGCTTTCTGTGGAGGTTATCTCGTTCCGCGTGTTTTTCCGGGATTGCATATTATCCGGCCTGTTTTCCTGTGTTGGTTCGGTTTGATGACCTCGTCCGTCGGGATCATTATCCTTGGGCGTCTGCTCCGAACTGTGTTCGGGGTGGCCTGGTTCGTCCTGCTCCATCGCTGGATCGATATGGTCGTTGTTGCCTTCGAAGTTGATTGTAGTATCCATCCCTCTGGCGCTCTTGTCACTATTTTTACTGTTGCTGGACTTAGAACAGCGTCTGCGCCGTCGCTTTGGCTTTTGTCCGGGGATTTTATCGTCCGGATTCTCGCCTTTGTCCTCTTTGGGCGTATTCACCATGTATACGCGTGTGACGAGGGGAAGTTCGCACCCCATAGATTCCGTGATCTTCTCCTCGCATCGTTGTCCATACCGCCGATGTCTTCGAGTCGAAGTCGCACGCGGTTAAATCGCCGATCGTGGCTATGAAGTGGTGGTGGTGGGCAACGAATTTCTTCGTCGCCGCTTCCCACTCGAACCGGACGTAGTTTGGCCCAGAAATTTCTGTCAAAGAGAGAGTTGTCAACGAGTTCAGCATGTCGCCAAAGGGCGAGTGCTGAAAGATGTCCGCGGCGGTGAACTCCATTACCGGAGCCCAACCTGGCTCGACCGGCTGAGGAGTGCGCGGACCGGACTCAACATCCGGATACGAATCCGGGGGTCCGGAGTCGTAGGCCACCACAGAGGTAAGGCCCGTGTTCAGCTCCACCGCGGATAATTGTGCGACCTGTGGGGCGGGGTCCGGCCCTCCGTCCTCAGGCAACGCAGCCTGCTCCGGATTTAGGTCCGAGGCTACTGCGGGGGTGATACCCCGAGCTTTGTCCGATAGCAGGTCTAAGCCGTGCTCGTCGTGACTATCAGGTACCGTGTTATTGACGATGGTTGAAGGAGCCATCGAGCCCGAGAGCGACGACACAGAGGAACTCCCCAATGAAAGCACCAATGTCGTTGTCAAAACCGGCGGATCTCGGTAGGGGGTCCCGATCCGTGCGTCAAGGCTGATGGTAACAGGAAGCAAGGGACACAGATGTTTACCCAGGTTCGGGCCCTCTCGATGGAGGTAAAACCCTACTTCCTGCTTGATTAATATTGATGATATGGGTAATACAAGAGTAGATCTACCATGAGATCGTAGAGGCTAAACCCTAAGAGCTATCCTATGATGGTATGATTGTAATTGTGATCGGCCTTCTAAGGACCAACCTCTCCGGTTTATATAGACACCGGAGAGGGCTAGGGTTTACATGGAGTCGGTTACAAGGAAGGAAATATAATATCCGGATCGCCAAGCTTTCCTTCCACGCCAAGGAAAGTCCCATCCGGACACGGGCCGAAGTCCTGAGTCTTGTATCTTCACGCTTCAATAGTCCGGACGTTGTACACAGTCCGGCTGTCCGGATACCCCCTAATCCAGGACTCCCTCACCGGCATTTGGGCATGCTCACCTAGCTAGAGTGTGGGTCACTTCAGAGCCGTTGAGGGTGATGCGCTGGCGTTGGCTGGCCACGCACTGATGCAGATCTAGATTGGCAGCGGAGCCCTACGATGTGGTGAACGAGACCGTTGGTGAAGCCCCAACGGCCTCAGGGGGCGGAGGTGCGATGATGTGCTCGGTGAAATAGCCCCGATGAGGTGGGAGACGGCGTCCGTGAAGTGCACCTGATGCGGTGGAATTCGGTGTCTGTGAGGCACGTCAGTTGCGGCGGCCGACGTTGTCGGTGGACCACCCCGTGCGGTGGAGGAGGGCGTAGATGAGGTAGCTCCAGTGCGGTGGTGAAGCGCGACCGTCGTCTTCGTCATCGTCTTCCGACATAGAGGTGGGGAAAGAGAAGAGATGAGGGGCGATTTGAACTTTGCTTGGGTTGGCTTGGCCTCGATCGACACACTCTATACTCTCTCACGCAGATTGTCGATCTAGGTCAGCCCATCCAAGTCGTCCGCACTCTTTCGACCTCATGGCGGGCTACTCTTGCTCTCTCTCTCTCTCTCTCTCTCTCTCTCTCTCTCTATCTATCTATCTATCTCTCTCTCTCTCTCTATCTCTCTCTCTCTCTCTCTCTCTCTCCTCGCTCGCTCGCTCTCTCCCTCTCTTTCTCTCTCTGTATGTCTCGATTGACCTCGCTCTTTCTCGGACACAAACGATATATCTCCTTGTCTGAGCCCAAATCAACATATTCATATTGTATACTCTCTCATGCACATTGTCTATCTAGGTCACTCTCTCCAACCCGTCTCACTCTTTCGATCACACGACGACCCACACTCGCTCAATCTCTCTCCATTTATATATGTAATCAATTGACCTTGCTTCCTCCAATGCACAAAATATATCTACATGTATGTGGCTGGATCATCTCTCAAGCTCTATCTTATAGCCCTCACCCTTCCCAAAAGCTCAATCCGACAATATCTCTCCAGAGCATATATATCTTTTCAATGAATGTCAGACCACACTCACTATGTCTCTCTATCTATTTGTCTCTCGATTGACCTCGTTTTCTCACGCCGTATCTTCACACATTGAAGCTACCTCTCCATCCCTCGCAAAGCCGGAGCTATTTACATTGCGAGGGGGACTCCAACGTTGGATTAATTTGTGTAGGGATTTATTCCGGTGGGTTTAGATTATATTTTCGTACCATTCGGCCCACAACTACTCCGAACACCGTTGCAACCGTCGCACCTCCCCCAATTGATTTCCCTCTGGCTCGGTCAACGCTCTCTGGCACGTCCTTTCTCGCCTTCAACGTCGCACCATGGTATTATTGCAAAAAACTCTGTTGTTCTCTTTAATTACTACAAATAACCTACAAAACCACACACCGATAGTCCACCTGGAATGGAACAAATTTCCACCCACAAATTAAAGTGCTACAAACTACATACTGAGGGGCCCACCTGTCATGAAACAAATTTGGACCCATATACAAATTAAAAAATAAAGCATGAGGATCGAACATGCGACCAGGGCCTTCAAGCCGCACGTAAATAGGCAACATACGTAGAACAACAATGTTTGTTGTACCCCCCTTTGTTCATATAATGTTTTTATATTACCACATCCTATTTAATGGATAACATGTATGTAACATCCCAAATTTTAAATTTGGAATGTTATACATAGATCATTCATGCATATCATATTTCATTTGCATATTTGCTTTGCGATCCTAGAAATTCTAAGCAACTCAAGGACCCACGGAGAGAGTTGGGGATTTCATCGTTTTCATATTGAATTTTATCAAATATTGAAACAAGGGTCATTTGTTTTAATTATTTTTCTCCCTGAAAATATGTCATATCAAAATATATGAGAGGGGATAATACGACTTCCCCAAAATAATGAGATATTGGAGGAAAAATATTAAAAACAAATCAACATTTTATTTGGGTTTTATTGCTATTTTATTTGAATTAGGAAAAATACGCGTCTTTCAAAGTTGCATTAGAATCCTAAATAAATGTCCACCTTGTCTGGTAGATTTTTAGAGGACGGGGAAAATTTATTTCAGGATTTTTGGAGTCCGTTTAGCATTTCTTTTCTTCATTTTTCTGTGCGTTGGAATATTTCTTTTTCAGAAAAAAAGTGCAACCGCCTTACCGGGCCGTGTCCGACCTGGACACCAACCCGGCCGGCCTCTTTATAAGCTGGAGGCCCGAGACCCCGCAGCCCACCAGCCGTCTCGCCGCGCCTCCCGAACCCTAGCCGCCAACCCGCGCCGCCACCTCGATCTGCGAGCCGCCGCCGCCGCCACACATCGCCCAGCCATCGCCGCGCGCCACCGTCGCCGCGCCGCCACTCACCACTGCTGCCCGGAGCCGCCGCCCCGCCGGATCCTGCCACCGAGGTAGCCGCCGCCGCCGCCGGTTTTCGCGAGTTGACCGTCGTTTTTTTGGTTAGTTCAGTTTTTTTAGAAACCCTAGATCTGTTTTTCTTTAAAAATATATCGGTTCGGTTTTTCTCGGTTCGGTTAAATTGCGGACGTTCGTCTGTACGTTCGATTTTAATGAACGCCGCTCAGCCGTTAGTTACAGACAGCGAACGTTCGTTCGTTAGCCTGTTCGTCAGTTTTTCTTTTTCTAGGGTTTTTCGCGATTATTTTCGATCGAGATTTCTGACCCGATTTTCGTTTTAGTTTATCTTTTCGCTCGTTTATTAGAATCAGGCAATTCAAGCGCCTAGATCTTCGTCTCGAAGCCCTCTTTTTGTTTAATCAACTTGAACAAGATTTTGGTACTGTAGAATTTGACTTTAGTCCAGATTAGTAATCGGATCTTGTTTCTTTCGCATTTTGAGTTTTGTTGCTCCGTTTGATTTGATTCTTTTTGCAAACCGGAGTTATTCAGTTGAACTTTCTAGTTAGATGTTCTTATTTGAGTTTACCCGTGCATCTATGATTGATTGCTTATGTATGCTATTGTTTGTTTGCGATAGAATTCCCGGAGTGCGAAGCGTGCTACTACGAGTCTCTAGGTTTTGCAGATCGTCAGCAAGGCAAGTAACACAAGCCTCATACTTTTTTCCTACCCACTTTTTATGCATTAGTTCCAATCCTCAAACACTGCATGATTAGGATGTGATTAACTTGTGGGTATTGGGAAGTAGATGATGAGGTAGAACCTATTGCCCTGTTTATTATCAAACCCTTGGGAGTTACTTCTACGTATGCTTATTTGCTATGCTATGCTCGTAGACGTGGTTTGGTTTGAGTGTATCCATGATAGATGTGAGATTGTTAATTAATGGTTCAACTTAAGGTGGTAACTTTAATACACATCTGGGTGGATTGCTTGTTTTGGGCACCTGGGGAATCCAGTGTTGTCCTAGGAGATCCCGGGGATATACCGCGTGATCCTCCTACGGTCCGCCACCCAGGCTCAAAGGGATCGTGAGATATTTCATGCTAGAAACTTCTGTGTGCAGCCACAAACCATTATGGGCTCTGGCATAGTTGATTATGCTATATGACCTCTTGAAGAGGTGGACTAGCAGATGTAGGGGAAAGTAGGTGTACCGGTCCACCCGGAGTAAAGAGTTAATGTTTCAAAGACTGCTTTCTGGCCATCCGCTTCTCAAACACCATGTAGAAAAGTAGAAATCCAACGGAGGAGATCGAGTCTTGTGGGGAGAAGTGCTAAACCTCTCAGAGAGTGTACAATCTAATCATGGTTAGCCGTGTCCCCGGTTATGGACATCTTGAGTATCTAGTACTTGGACTATCCTATTGTATCTCATCACTCTAAAATTAAACTGTTGGGTTGATGATTGTTTTCCTTAATTGGGATTGAGATGGGGGGTACCATTCTCGATTGTTCAACCACCATGATAGTTAAATAAAATTTATTCCTTTATTGTAGGAAAATTTGGCTTTTCAAGAAAACATATTAACCATTACACCTCCACCAGCCATATATGCATGTAGTGATAGTATTCATTTGTTCATTGCTTTACTGTGTTACTTTGCCAGCATATTCCATGTGCTGACCCGTTTTCGGGCTGCAACATATTATGTTGCAGACTTTCCAGACGATGAGTAAGGTTTGCTAGGCCGTTGTCGTGCACTCAGCTATGCCATTGGAGTTGGTGGACTCACTTTATCTTCCAAGCCTTTCGTTGTTATCTTATTTAGATGGCCTTAAGCCATATTTATTGTAATGAGTTCTCTTTTGAGACATTCGATGTAATAAGTGTGTGATTGCACTCTGTTATAAATCCTTCGAGTACTGTGTGTGTCAGCATTACGGATACAGGGATGACAGTTATGCACAGAGATTTGACCGTCTGAGGTCAGATCGCTACAATGTAAAATAATTTTTAGTACATTAGTGGGACTGGCTCGTTAGCACGTAGTACTATTCGCCTTCACTTACTGGTGGGTTCCATGTGTGCTCTCTCTCTCTCTCCTCCCCTTTTGCGTATAGACGCACGGGCAAACACAAAGAACTCGCGGGCGATGTTGCCGTTGACCATATCTGGACGTGTTCACAAGTTACGACACCAGTTTCATGTACTAGTAGTACTAGTAAATGTGTACGTGCAATGCACGTTAATTTGGAAGTATATTAAGTGCATGTGGATATTAAGTAGGATATTATTTGCGTGTTATTATGTGATTAGCACTATTTTTGGCATGAAAATAACTGCACGCTAAACGTGTTGAGCGCTTGACATTGAAGTAGTCTAGGTTGTTGGAAAAGAAGGGATACATGTGGCTTGATGATGTTTTATATTTAATTTGATATGGCTCTAGCAGAACATTCAATCGATCAAACCATAGATTTCATTCAGTCTGACTCCGACTTTACATTCATACGACGATCGATCTAAAATAAACATAAATGATAAACGTTCGGATTTTAAGCATGGCACTCCGAACGTTTTTCATGGCAAATTTAGATTATGCGGCGGCGGCGGGGGCGTCTTCTGGTGGGAAGCGGCTCCTCTGCCGTGCTCTGTGTGTCGTCGGGCCACTTACCGACGGCGACGGCGGCGTCTTGCGCCGTTGTTGGCATATCCTAGACGTTAGCCCTAGCTTCAAGGAAGGCCACAATGTTCTCGACTTCGGTCTCCAGGAGCGAGTCAACTGGCGGGAGGAGGCGACTGGCGTTGTGCAAGGAAGCGGTCGACGGTGGCCATCCATGTTGCTGATGGGGGCACTGGCAGCCGCGCGGGGACAGCGCTGGCAACGGCGCGGCGGAGACATTCGTGTGCACGGGCACCGGCATGGGCGCGCACGTCAGTGCACGCGCAAGCGCATGCGCTGGCAGGTGTACGGGCGCGTGAAAGTCGGCGGGGACCTCGTGGAACCTGATGTCTACTACGCAACCTTCTTCTTGTAGACGTTGTTGGTCCTCCAAGTGCAGAGGTTTGTAGGACAGTAGCAAATTTCCCTCAAGTGGATGACCTAAGGTTTATCAATCCGTGGGAGGCGTAGGATGAAGATGGTCTCCGTCAAGCAACCCTGCAACCAAATAACAAAGAGTCTCTTGTGTCCCCAACACACCCAATACAATGGTAAATTGTATAGGTGCACTAGTTCGGCGAAGAGATGGTGATACAAGTGCAATATGGATGGTAGATATAGGTTTTTGTAATCTAAAAATATAAAAACAGCAAGGTAGCAAGCGATAAAAGTGAGCGTAAACGGTATTGCAATGCTAGGAAACAAGGCCTAGGGTTCATATTTTCACTAGTGCAAGTTCTCTCAACAATAATAACATAATTGGATCATATAACTATCCATCAACATGCAACAAAGAGTCACTCCAAAGTCACTAATAGCGGAGAACAAATGAAGAGATTATTGTAGGGTACGAAACCACCTCAAAGTTATCCTTTCTGATCGATCTATTCAAGAGTCCGTAGTAAAATAACACGAGGCTATTCTTTCCATTCGATCTATCCTAGAGTCCGTACTAGAATAACACCTTAAGACACAAATCAACCAAAACCCTAATGTCGCCTAGATACTCCAATGTCACCTCAAGTATCCGTGGGTATGATTATACGATATGCATCACACAATCTCAGATTCATCTATTCAAACCAACACAAAGTATTTCAAAGAGTGCCCCAAAGTTTCTACCGGAGAGTCAAGACGAAAACGTGTGCCAACCCCTATGCATAAGTTCACAAGGTCACTGAACCCGCAAGTTGATCACCAAAACATACATCGAGTAGATCACATGAATATCCCATTGTCACCACAGATAAGCACATGCAAGACATACATCAAGTGTTCTCAAATCCTTAAAGACTCAATCTTATAAGATAACTTCGAAGGGAAAACTCAATCCATTACAAGAGAGTAGAGGGGGAGAAACATCATAAGATCCAACTATAATAGCAAAGCTCGCGATACATCAAGATCGTACCACCTCAAGAACATGAGAGAGAGAGAGATCAAACACATAGCTACTGGTACATACCCTCAGCCTCGAGGGTTAACTACTCCCTCCTTGTCATGGAGAGCGCCGGGATGATGAAGATGGCCACCGGTTATGGACCTCCCCCCCTCCGGCAGTGTGCCGGAACATGGGCCCCGATTGGTTTTCCGTGGCTACAGTGGCTTACGGCGGCGGAACTACGTACCTATTCTGTTTTCTGGAGGTTTCAGTATCTATAGGAATTTTTGGCGTTGGTCTCACGTCAGGGGTGGTCTCCGGGTTGTCCATGAGGCAGGGGCCCACGCCCAGGGGGTGGGCACGCCCCCCACCCTCGTGGGCAGCCCGGGACTCTCCTGGCCCAACTCTTTTGCTCCGGGGTCTTCTTTTGGTCCATAAAAAATCGTCAAAAATTGGCACGTCCATTGGACTCCGTTTGGTATTCCTTTTCTGTAAAAATCAAAAACGTGGAAAAAACAGAAGCTGGCACTGGGCTTTAGGTTAATAGGTTAGTCCCAAAAATCATATAAAATAGCATATAAAGGCATATAAAACATCTTAGATGGATGATATAATAGCATGAATACTTCATAAATTATAGATACGTTGGAGACGTCTCAGAACCCCGTGGCATCAAGCTCGGTGACAATGTGCGGCTCCCAGCCCATCAATCCACGGGGATGGGCGCTGGCGCAGTCGGGGAGACGGGAGCTGGAACGGGAGTGGGGACAGGCGCGGCATCTTCCCGCAAGGCCGGTTCAAGCTCGTCCCAAAGCTCCTTATGTTCTTGAGATTCCGGCTAGGTGTCTTCCTCAGGAAACTGGAAGACTGAGGGCAGACCATCATGATGCGGCATGGCGTACGATTAGGTCAGGCTGGTTGGAGGTAGACGACGGGAGAATCGAGAGGAAGAGAGAATATTGTAGAGATACCGGTAGTGCGGGGTTGATTTTAAACTGCGGCGCCGACGACATTAAAAGTGGGAGCAGTTGGGACGAAGGTGGGCGGCGGAGCCTGGTCAAAGGGCTCGCCTCCCGGTGAGCCTGAGCAGCGGTCTGCTTACACGCCTCCTATCAGCCGGCGCAGCGGTCTGCTCGCACGCCTCCTGTCGACTCACACGCTTGCTCGAACGGCACCTGCTGATGAGAAGCGGGACTCGTGGCGGCACGTAAACGCCCATGGTTTCAATAGTGAAAGCGTTCGCCTTAACGTGACAGGTCTTTATTCCAAAATACCTTGGCTCTTCATTTGTGCAACTTCACATAAGCAGCCTGTCTCAAATTGAAGAAAAAAATTATGTAGGAATGTTTGTGCCATATCACGTAACCATGCTCGGTTTCATGAATTTCTGATCACTTTTGGATTTTCTAAATTTAAAATCCAGGATTCAAAACAATATCATAACCTGCATCATGCAATAAATTTTTAAGCGATACATCTTTCCTGTTGTATTTCTTAAGAAAGGATTTGGTCAAACATTTTGCTTAGTTAGACTTCAGACAAGTTATATATGTAGAGAAAAAGGACAATCCCTCTACACCAGTGCATTGCCTGATATATTAAGTCAAGTACTAGGCATGAACAAACGGGCTCAATTCTGTGCTCATCCTGGTCTAGTACTCCTATTAGTACTGGGCAATGCAGTTGACAGGTGACCTTGGGTAGCGACGACCGAGGGAATTGAACCGTGCTCCGCACGGTAGGTAACGTTGTCTAGTTACTAAAGCATCCCTCCATTGTTCATCGGTAGTCACTATGAACCGGGGACATGAGGGGAATTTCCTAGGGGTGGAATTCTGGCCGCCAGATATTTCGACTCAAAACGCGGAGGCTCGACTAGTTGGGGTTGGCTAATGTGCGTACCACGCATGCCACCAGAAGGACACGAGCCCGGTTTTTTTTTAGGATCAACACGAGCCAAGGTCTGGCTGGTACGCCATTGGGTCCTACCATTCGAGTATATGAAATGAATCTTTTAAATTGTTGAACAAATCTATGTGTATTACAATGCCCGTATTTTCCTTGCAAATAGTAATCTCAACGTGGTAATTGATTTATGACGAGTTCTTGAATTAGAGTGAGTTTGTGATATAGTGATCTCAACGTGGATTTCACATTTCATGGTATACCTAGTAAGTTTTTCATTGCAAATTCAAATTTAAAAGATGAAGGGTATGGTGGTGAGAAAACTTTGTATGTATCAAGCATATGACCACACACACACACATACGAACACAACAACAATCCAATAAGTATAGTGCATCTATTTTTCCAAACCATGCATGTATGACATGAACTCAAAAATACTCCTATTGTTCCTAAATATTAGTCTTTTAGAGATTTTAACAAGTGACTACATACGGAGATAAATGAGTGAATCTACATTCTAAAATATGTCTATATACATCCGTATGTGGCAGTCCATTTGAACTCTCTAAAAAGACTAATATTTAGGAACGAAGGGAGTAAAATGTAAGATATGGTTGAGAGAAGGCACTGGCACATGGAAGATGGAGTCCATTGTAGGCTTTGCCTCTTGCAGGCTAGAGAAACCAGGGATCACCTATTCTTCAACTGCAATTTCAGTGTGAGGGTCTGGAATTATCTGCAGATTGATTGGTCTCCTGGCTCATCCATGATTTAGCTGGTTACTCAGGCAAGGAGAAGTTTTGATAAGCCTTTCTTCTCTGAAGTGGTTTTCATTGCTTGCTGGAATATTTGGATCATCAGAAATGCCAAAGTGTTCAGAAATGAGAGGGCTAGTTTCAATAAATGGAGGTTTTCTTTTAGGCATAATATTAGCCTAATGCAGCACCGAATCAAATCTTCTTACAAGGATGACTTGCTTAAATGGATCTCTTTCCTCCCCCCTTAAGATAGTTTTGCAAGACTCCCTTTTTTACCTTGTACTCTGGTTACTCCTTGTAATCAACTTGTTGTTTTACTTCCTTTATCAATAAAGTTTTGATATGTTGTGGGGGTTTTGCCCCACAGTTCACAGTCAAAAAAAGGGAGTAAAATGTAAGACATGCATGGTCCTCAATTCAATATTCAAAATGAACAGGAAACTGAAACATGAATATTAAGTCTAGTGCTACAGTACACGCAAATGTTGTGTTTAGGTGGAGCTATGTATATTGTCGGGGGTTAACCCCTCGACCTTAGATAAAATTGTGAAGCTGTGTTTAGAATTGTTTAGATTATATCTGTCCCCACCCTCCCAAACACCGATTGGTTATGCACCCCCCCTCCTCCCCGGGAGAATATCATGTGCCCCCACACCTTAGATGCTATATACTGATACGAGTTCCTTGGAGCTTGTAGATCTGAGATATAGGAGCTCACAGGATGTCTTGATATTTTTACAGGAAACCTTGATAAGTTTGAGAATTGCACACAATTTGTACAAAAACTACTCAGATGCCCTTGGATCCCATATCCAACGACTCAAGTCAGATCACCGTAGCATCTAAGATGAAGGAGGACATCATATTCTCCTATATGTAAGAATATCATGTGCTACCACACCTTAGATGCTTTGGTGATACAAGCTCTTCGGAGCCGTTGGATTTGTGACCCAACAACTCCTCGGTGGTTCGAATTTTTTTGGCAGAAAAGCCCCGAAAGAGTTCGGACACTGCTTACAAGCATAAAGAATGCTCAGATGCCATTGGATCTTAGATCAAACGACCTCGAAGCTCGTATCACCGTAGCGTCCAAGCTGCGAGAGCACCTGATGTTTTCTCGCACGGGAGAATATGAGGTGTCCCCGCACCGTTGATTCTATGTTGATACGAGTTCACGGAGATCTAACGGCTCACAGTAGGAGGTTTGAATGTTTTTGCAATATACGCCTGAGAGAGCTTGGGAATTGCGCAGAAAGTACAAGTACTACGCATGTGGCATCTGATCGCAGATCATACGACCTAGATGCTCGTATCGGCTAATTAAGCTACGGGGAGCACCTAATATGAGCAATGGGGAGCCGTTGGTTCCAAGATGCAGTGGTACACATGAGGCCTAAATGTTTTATTTACAAAAAAACCCTTGGAGAGTTTGGAAATTGCGCATAATTACAAACACTACTCCCAAGCCATTGGATCTCAGTTCCAACGATGTAAAAACTCGTATCACCATAACATCTAAGCTGCGGGGTGGATGTGATATTATGCGCCGCTATCATTTTTGTTCGTAAACTTGCAAAATACGTGTAAGTCGTGCCGTTACTTATCTAACCGCAGAAAATGTTTGTTCAAAAAACCATCCTACACTGAAATATCGGAACAACACACGGGGGTCCCACCTGTCATTGATCAAATTTGGACCTAAAACTAACAAATCTGAAAGACGAGATTCGAGCTGGCAACCTGGACTACAAAGCGTAAGTCGATAGCCTAAAACAAAAACGGTTGTTGGTTTTTGTCCCATAACTTGATTTTATACAATATTTCGCTGAGTAGAGTAGAGGGAGTGGCTCGTCAACACGTGCTTGACCATTGACTCACTTACTAGTGGGTCCCAGGTCTGCGATCTCTCTCTCCTCTCCATCGTCTAACCTTTAGACGCACGGGCACACACGCAGAGCGGCGCTAACTTGCCGTGGTGTTATTATAACTAAAAAATGCTTGGAAAGTAGAAGAATCGCCTAGAACAAGAGACGTTGTGGCTGGTCGAGACAGAACTAACCACACCTGTCCTCCGTGCCATGCTAGCATGATGAAGCTATGTGGCTAGTGGGGTGTTTTCGACCGACTAGCTGGGTCCCAAGGTCGAACCATAGGTAGTACGTCTGATACAGTATAATTTTACACGCACATTTTCCCTCCGTGCCGAGACGTGGCACACCCTACCGCGCGGTTTCGGGGTCCTCCAGGGTGGTGCACGCACATATTCTTCCTTGCTGAGACGTGGGACACCCTACCGCGCATTTTCTGGGTCCTCCTCGGTCGTAGCACCGAAGCAACTAAACAAGTCATCAAATCAAGAAAAAGACCACCTGTCCCACCGAGTACATCAATGAAGCACGGTGGCTAGCTAGTTGGGCTAGTGTGACCGATTAGCTAGGCCACAGCCACATTTGTTTTTTCACCCCTTTTTTTATCTCCTTGCCGACAGGTAAATTTAAATATCCACCTCGGCGTTGCTCTGGTCTTTGGGTGCGGCAGGTGCGACAGGATTTTTTTTTGATTGACGGGAGCAGGCGTGGCAGCATTTTTAGTTTTTGATTGACGGGAGCAGGCGCGGCAGCAATTAGTCATGATGACTCCGCTTGTAAAACCCATTGCTCGCTGATGTGAAAAGTTGTCGACTGGTGTTTTCCCATGGTGAAACCAAAAAATTCACCCCGCTCCTCGGCTGGCTCCCTCCGCCTTCCCGTAGATTGCATTGCCTTTCAGCCGTTTCGCCCCCTTTGCTTCCTCTCCCCATTCCATCTACCTGGTGCCATGGCAGCGCAGCAGATCATGGAGTCTGAGGTGAGGCGCCTGACACAGGAGCTCCAGGCCAAGGATGCGAAGCTCAGGGCCAAGGACGTGGAGCTCCGTGAGCACAAGGAGGAGAGGAGTGCCATGCTCCTCAGTTATGTGCGGGAGTTCACGGAGCTTCAAAAGTAGCAGGCGTCCACCACAAAGATGCTCGAGGCGTCGGCGGCGTTGCTGTAGAAAGCCAGAGATACGATAGGCTGACAGGGGAGAAGGCTGGAGCGCGAGCGAGCCGATTGTGACGAGGTCCAGGATCGCCTCAGCCACTTGGTGGACCAAGTTGCCACGCACGTGTTGCGGCTGTGCTATACCTACCGTCGTGCCAGCGCGACCATGCCGTCCGTCGGGCTAAACCCGTTCGACCAGCCCGTCGACTTCAACAAGCTACAGCTTCCTGACTTGGTCTCCTTCTTAACCTATATCTCCGAGGAGCTGAGCCGTCTCCGCGTGATGGTGGGGGAGGAGCTGGACAAGGAGGGGTTGCAGGCTTCAGTCGTCGTTGCCGGGCAAATCCTCTCAGGGCTCCGTCACCGGAATTCATTCGTGCCATTGGACGCCACCTTTGACGAGCTAGCTCCCGTCGACCGGGAGCGGGCTCTACGGGCGGTTGCACCATGCATCACCAACGTCGTGCGCCTCAAGAAGCAGAGGGACTTCGGTGGTGTTTAGGCGTCCTCTGCATGGGCATGTCCATATCTCGGCGCAACATGACCATTGGATCAAACACAGACGGTGCAGATCGGACACTGTAGCACAAAGCGTGTGGGTGTGTTTGGTTGCATTCTTATCTCAATATAGTTGTTCCCTCTTTGTGTATTTGTGGTAACCTACTAGTGTGGAGTCATGCACCCTTCATGCACTCTGCCAACCACCCAAAAGTGCGTTGAGAAGGGAACTTTTGCTCCCATCCCGGGCACCCTTCATACACCCTACCTAACATTAATTCATGCTTCATATGGTTCAAGTTTCGTGGAGTACTTTAGCACCATACTCTCCGTGCGCTGTAGACCTAGTTCTGTTAACATTGATCTCATCGTTCATTCTCGACCGGACAGTCGAAAAAGCGATACTATGTTACATTACTGTTCATATAGTTGACATACGCACAACATCATTTGTTGTCATCATATCTTACTACGCTAGCAAAAAGATTATGTAGTACTGACGTATGAACCACTGCACATGCCTAGTAGAAGGAGCATTGTGTATGTTCAAGTGGCTGTCGTGTTTCGCACTCCTTTGTCGTAAGAGTGGAAATGCTTGTTGTAATCATTTTTTTCTTTAGAAAAATAGTGGACACGCTCTACCGTGGGGATCCTCCTCGACGGTCGTCGGGAACCTTGCTACTCACTTTCGCTGACGTGTGGGACAGCCAACATAGGGGTCCACCAGCCATGCACTAAATTACTCTGTAGTAGAGTGCCCAACTGCATGGTAGACTACCCCGATCGAAGCGCCGCAGTAATGCCCAATGAGTCGTCAAATCACAAAACCCCTTCCTTTCCAGCAGTAAGTTGGACGGACGAAGCAACGATCATTTCACTCTTCTCTCTCAGCTTCCTCTCTTGAAGAAAACCCCCACTCGCTTCTCCCTCATCTTGTTCCTCATTTCTTCAAGAAAACCCCGACCTGCTTCTCCCATTGTTCTACTCTCCCAAAGAAGGAAAGGTGAGCGCATCAATGGTGTTGATTCTGGCCAAGGCATATGAAACATATAGAAGATGTCCAGGATAGTATATTTATATGTGAAATCTCTCTTCCTTCAATATTCTTTCATGAATTGTTCAAGTGACCAATACAATGTTTGCTAACCTTCAAAAAACTTACCACCTCTACTTCTTATATTTGAAGGCGTTACTCCCCATGGGAAAGGCATATGAAACATATATAATTTTAGATTTATGACATTCAAATCATTCAACCATTTACTCATAAGATATAAGTGAAGCACACGAGTAAATGACAAACTACTCCAAAAACATATGAGTGAAGATCAATGAGTAGTTAAATAATTATGTAGCTTTGTGAAGACTCTCTCTCATTTAAGAATTTCACATCTTGGTATTTTATTCAAACATCAAGCAAAAAAATAACATGACATTTCAAGGATAGCACTCATCATGTGAAGAAGCAAAAACTTAGGATCAACCGATACTAACCGATAGTTGTCAAAGAAGAAAGGTGGGATGCCAACCGGGGCATCCCCAAGCTTAGACGCTTGAGACTTCTTTAAATATTATCTTGGGATGCCTTGGGCATCCCCAAGCTTGAGCTTTTGTGTCTCCTTAATTCCTCTCATATCACGGTCTCCCTAAATCTCAGAAGCTTCATCCACACAAAACTCAACAAGGACTCGTGAGATAGGTTAGTATAAAACCATGCAAAACCTTATCATTCTCTACTGTAGCAAATCACTAAAGTTATTATTCAACATTGCATACTAAATGCCTCTGCATATTTAATAGTCCTATCCTCAAATAGAATCATTAAAGAAGCAAACATATGCAAACAATGCAAACATAACAGCAATCTGCCTAAACAGGACAGTCTGTAAAGAATGCAGCAAGATCCCTAATTCCCTAGCTCCAAAAATTATGAAAGAAAATTCCCACTGTAGTAAATTTATCAGAGCTTATTATGCAAAAGGTTTCAACATTTTATCACATTCTTACTTTTCTAGGTAATTTTTGCAACAGCGGTAAACTTTCTGTTTTGAAACAGCAACATGTATACTTGCAAAATAAGCATGGTAAAGGCTATCCTTGACATTTTTATTGAAACTAGAGACGCAAAACATTATTCTAAATAACATCAAGCAAATACTAACAAAATAAAATGACGCTCCAAGCAAAACACATATCATGTGGTGAATAAAAATATACCTCCAAGTAAAGTTATCGATGAACGAAGACGAAAGAGGGGATGCCATCCGGGGCATCCCCAAGCTTAGGTGCTTGGTTATCCTTGAATATTACCTTGGGGTGCCTTGGGCATCCCCAAGCTTAGGCTCTAGCCACTCCTTATTCCATAGTCCATCGAATCTTTACCCAAAACATGAAAACTTCACAACACAAAACTTAACAGAAAACTCGTAAGCTCCGTTAGCGAAAGAAAACACCACTTCAAGGTACTGTAATGAACTCATTATTTATTTATATTGGTGTTACAACTAATGTATTCCTACTTCTCTATGGTTTATAAACTATTTTACTAGCCATAGATTCATGAAAATAAGCAAGCAACACAATGAAAACAGAATCTGTCAAAAACAGAACAGCTGTAGTAATCTATATCAAACGTATACTTATGGAACTCCAAAAATTCTAAAATAAATTGGTGTACATGAGGAATTTGTCTAGTAATCATCTGCAAAAAGAATGAACTAAATATAACTCTCCAGTAAAAAGTCTTAGCTAATCTCGTGAGCGCTGAAGTTTCTGTTTTTTACAGCATGATCATAAAGACTTCACCCAAGTCTTCCCAAAGGTTCTACTTGGCACAAACACTAATTAAAACACAAAACCACATCTAAACAGAAGCTAGATGGATTATTTATTCCTAAACAGAACCAAAAGGCAAAGAATTAAAATAAAATTGGGTTGCCTCCCAACAAGCGCTAACGTTTAACGCCCCTAGCTAGGCATGATGATTTCAATGATGCTCACAAAAAAGATAAGAATTGTAACATAAAGAGAGCATCATGAAGAATATGACTAGCACATTTAAGTCTAACCCACTTCCTATGCATAGGGATTTTGTGAGCAAACAACTTATGGGAACAACAGTCAACTAGCATAGAAAGGCAAAACAAGTATAACTTCAAAACTTTAAGCACATAGAGAGGAAACTTGATATAATTTCAATTCCTACAAGCATGCATTCCTCCCTCATAATAATTTCTAGTAGCATCATGAATGAATTCAACAATATAACCAGCACCTAAAGCATTCTTTTCATGATCTACAAGCAGAGAAATTTTATTACTCTCCACATATGCAAAATTCTTCTCATTCGTAATAGTGGGAGCAAACTCAACAAAATAACTATCATGTGAAGCATAATCCAATTGAAAATTAAAATAATCATGAAAATTTTCATGGTTATCTTTATTCTTTATAGCATACGTGTCATCACAGCAATCATCATAAATAGGAGGCATGCTTTCATCATAATAAATTTGCTCATCAAAACTTGGGGGACTAAACATGTCATCTTCACCAAACATAGCATCCCCAAGCTTGTGGCTTGGCATATCATTAGCATCATGGGTATTCAAGGAATTCATACTAATAACATTGCAATCATGCTCATCATACAAAGATTTCGTGCCAAACATTTTATAGATTTCTTATTCTAGTACTTGAGCACAATTTTCCTTTCCATCATTTTCACGAAATATATTAAAAAGATGAAGCATATGAGGCCCCCTTAATTCCATCTTTTTGTAGTTTTCTTTTATAAACTAAACTAGTGATAAAACAAGAAACCAAAAGATTAAGTTGCAAGATCTAAAGATATACATTCAAGCACTAACCTCCCCGGCAACGGCGCCAGAAACTGCTTGATGTCTACTACGCAACCTTCTTCTTGTAGACGTTGTCGGGCCTCCAAGTGCAGAGGTTTGTAGGACAGTGGAAAATTTCCCTCAAGTGGATGACCTAAGGTTTATCAATCCGTGGGAGGCGTAGGATGAAGATGGTCTCTTTCAACCAACCCCGCAACCAAATAACAAAGAGTCTCTTGTGTCCCCAACACACCCAATACAATGGTAAATTGTGTAGGTGCACTAGTTCGGCGAAGAGATGGTGATACAAGTGCAATATGGATGGTAGATATAGGTTATTGTAATCTGAAAATATAAAAACAGCAAGGTAACTAATGATAAAAGTGAGCACAAACGGTATTGCAATGCTATGACACAAGGCCTAGGGTTCATACTTTCACTAGTGCAAGTTCTCTCAACAATAATAACATAATTGGATCATATAACTATCCCTCAACATGCAACAAAGAGTCACTCCAAAGTCAATAATAGCGGAGAACAAACGAAGAGATTATGGTAGGGTGCGAAACCACCTCAAAGTTATTCTTTCCGATCAATCCATTAGGCTATTCGTATAAGTGTCACAAACAACCCTAGAGTTCGTAGTAAAATAACACCTTAATACACACATCAACCAAAACCCTAATGTCACCTAGATACTCCAATGTCACCTAAGTATCCGTGGGTATGATTATACGATATGCATCACACAATCTCATATTCATCTATTCAACCAACACATAGAACCTTAAAGAGTGCCCCAAAGTTTCTACCCGAGAGTCAAGACGAAAATGTGTGCCAACCCCTATGCATAGGTTCATGGGCGGAACCTGCAAGTTGATCACCAAAACATACATCAAGTGAATCAATAGAATAACCCATTGTCACCACATTATCCCACGCAAGACATACATCAAGTGTTCACAAATCATTAAAGACTCAATCCGATAAGATAACTTCAAAGGGAAAACTCAATCCATTACAAGAGAGTAGAGGGGGAGAAACATCATAAGATCCAACTACAATAGCAAAGCTCGCGATACATCAAGATCGTATCACCTCAAGAATACGAGAGAGACAGAGAGATCGAACACATAGCAACTGGTACATACCCTCAGCCCCGAGGGTGAACTACTCCCTCCTCGTCATGGAGATCGCCGGGATGATGAAGATGGCCACTGGTGAACAGGGTCCTGATTAGTTTTTGGTGGCTATAGAGGCTTGCGGCGGCGGAACTCCTGATCTATTCTGTTCCCCGACAGTTTTAGGGTATATTGGTATATATAGGAGGAAGAAATACGTCAGGGGAGCCACGAGGGGCCCACGAGGGTGGAGGGCGCGCCCAGGGGGTGGGAGCGCCCCCTGCCTCGTGCCTTCCTCATTGATCCCCTGACGTGCACTCCAAGTCTCCCGGATTGCTTTTTTTCCAAAAATAACTTTCCCGAAGGTTTCATTCCGTTTGGACTCCGTTTGATATTCCTTTTCTTCGAAACACTGAAACTAGGAAAAAAAAAAGGAACTGGCACTGGGCTCTGGGTTAATAGGTTAGTCCCAAAAGTGATATAAAAGTGTTTAATAAAGCCCATAAACATCCAAGATGGATAATATAATAGCATGAATACTTCATAAATTATAGATACGTTGGAGACGTATCACACCCCGCCGAGACTACCGCAGACAAGCTCAAAGCCATTGCCCTGTCCAAGTCCCCCTCTCCGGGATCCCTCATTAAGCAAGTCCAGGTAATATCTCTTCTTGATGATCTTTTTCTCGATCTTGATCGTGTTTTTCCATCTAACGCGCAGTACTAGTACTATTAGTACAACTTTCTGGGTAATCTTGCATGTGATTTTTGTGTGCCAAAGGACGGTTCTAAATTCCTCTTTTGACCAAAACATGCGAGAGGTTGACACTGCTTTCTTATAGATTACTTTCAACTACTTTATGAACATCAATGCTACCTTTGAAGAGGGTATATTTGCCTCAGTAACTTGTGTTATGGATATTGCAAGTAATCCCTCTGCTCTCATGCCTTTGAAGACATGTTCTAGTGTCTTTGTTCACTCATTTATGTGCGTATATGTAGTCATATATGGAGTAAAATATCGAATATCATCTTATATTTCTGAACGGAGGTAGTAATAAAATATATGGTTTCTGTTTGAATTAGAACCAGGTCCGCGGTGGAGATGAAGTTCTCAAAGTCATGCCGTGTGAACTGGAAGACCCGAGGATGAGTTCTACTGCTAAACTATCCAGCTGATGTGTCCTTGTCGCCACATGTCCTGAACTAGTGTTTTCCTGTAGCATTGTTGTCAGGCGTGTTCTCGAGGCTGTACTTGACCACAACAATTTCCTGGCTGTGCCTTCGATTACGAAGGGTGTGGTTCTTGTAAAGCTTCCCGACAAATCTGATGCGGCATGTCTCCATCGTCATGTTTATGAGTGGAAAGACCACTCTGTTAGGTTCTCCAAGGTTGACGAGATGGTGATGGTGCTGGTAGACATCTCTTACGAAGTCCATGGCCTTGTCAGTTATGCGGGGTTCATCCCGTAGGTCGGTGGCAAGAAATAGTCTATAGAGTTTAATTAGTGCAACTTTTCTTGTCTATAGTAAGTACTATTGTTCAGTACTTAATTTGTGTTTGTGAACCTTGTATTGTTTAGTACCGCCGCTTTTGGTGTGTGGTGAGTCCTGAGAACAGACTATGTTAATGTTTGTCCACTCAGTTCATTTTGTATATTTTGAAGTATCCAGATCATCTTTTTTGTGAGGACGGTTTATAAATTATGGTTACACTCCAATATCTGTATGCATTGCAGGGTTTATCGCACCCACCAAGATTTCCAGTCCCATGGATGTTCAGTCCATATGATTTGTCACGACCTTTGGACTATCCTGCTTGTGGGAGTAGGCTGGGACCCTGCATGCAACGCATAGTTGGACGATCAATCTTCTGTTTAGTACTTCAACATAGTGATTTCCTGGTAAGGATTCACTCGTGTCACATCAAGTAAATCTTATTGATTTACTGTCTAAATCTTATTGATTTAGTGTCATGTTTTCTTTCTTTTGCTGCAATTTTACGATGCAGGTTTTGCCATGTGACATTCATCACAGAGTAAACCATTTGGTTTGCTCTACGATGGATATTTTTGCAGGTTTCACTTCTTATGTCGTGTTAGTAACGAAGGCACTGTCCATCACTTATATTACTGGAAAAAATTGGATCATTCTGTTGTCTGAGTACAAGCTGAATCCCTATGATGAATTGCAATTTGGTTTAACAAACACGCCACAATTAGTCCTTCTCGCGTTTAAAAGAAATGAAGAAAAAGACTGGATCACGGTCACGAAGCCTACTCAAGTTAGAAAGCTGGTCATAGCAGACCAGACACGATCGCCGCTGTCTCGCACATCGGTACCACCTTCAGCAATGGATCGAGCACTGGCAGTTACTCTAGCACTGACAGTGGCAACATCTCAGTATGATCCAGCTGAGGATTGGGCACCGACCGTGTCAACGGATCAGGCTGATCTACCGGAGCATCGAGCATCGACACCGACACCTGCTCCGACACCGGCACCAGCTCTACAAGGATCACCAAATCCAGCAGCAGCAGCGGCACTACCAGCCGCACCAGCTCAGGCACCAGCAATGACTTTGGCACCTGCACCAACACTTGCACTTGCATCTGCTCCGGCCCGTGCAGCAGCAACAGAACCAACAGTTGCACCGGCAACAGACTGGGTCGCAGTTCGCACTCCATATACCAAAGTCCTTACAAAAACTGACATGTCCACCTTCTTGGTAAGCATTGGCTGCCCAAGTGCTTCATTCTTTTTTCTTTCCATGTTCACTGTGTTGATCTAACTGTTTGTGTATGTCTTCTTGTTTGCAAACAGAGAATTCCTAGAGCAACGAGGGAGTCGTTCAACAATCCGGGCGACCGTGGCCAAGTTTCTCTTACCATGCGTAGCCTTGGTGTGAATGAACCTACTCAATATACTGTAAGTACAAAAGATGGTTGCATGATGATTGATACTAAAGGATGGTCAAGGTTTAAATCTAAATCATATCTTGCGGTAGGGGATGATGTCAAAATCAAACTTTCTCGGCAAGGAGAGCTGGTCCAAATCAACTTTGAAATTCTTCAGTAGTAGCACGCAACTGCTGAACTGATCTATCCTCCGAGAGATTTTGATGTAATAATCTGGCATGGTGAAACAAGTGTCATGTGTGTATAAGTAGTACGGCAGTATTATTTATCACATGGTATATCGTTGATAGAATTGCAACTCTGATTGCTGGTTAGGAACTGTCATTCGATTTCATTCTAACAGCTACCATGCTTTACTCAATTTTGCGTATTCGCCTTGCGACCGCATCTAAAACCAGCGTTGTACCGATCGGTTGCTAAGGTAGAACATATGGGCCCCCAAACATGCAGGCCCATCGGCATGTGGCCCAAAGTCCAGAACCGTGAGCCTGTCTGAGTATTATATTCTCAGCTGAACCCTCGTAATGCCCGTGCGTTGCACGTAACATCAAGATGCATTTGTATGAGTATTTTATCTTGTGAGATAAAAGGATGAACGAGGGAAGGCCTTATTTGCAAATGTGGAGAGGTGTGTGGGTACCTTTTTGCAAAATTGCCATAGTTTCCTTCCTATCCGTTAGATATAAATCGGACGGCCTATATTGCAGGATGGCAGGCACACCATCATCACCAACTCGTCTATATTGTGTTAAAAAACACAGTTTTTATAATTATATATGTTATGTATATTCCCCTTGATTTTTCTTATGTATAAACTAGCACACATGCCCGTGCGTTGCAACGGGATAATAAAATTATATGCATCTGACTCGATATAAGAATGGATCAAGACCCCCACATGTCTGTATTCTCTAGTTCAACACGACACCCTTTAATTAGAGCCAAACAACTATATTATCTTTTATTGGAATATGCCCAAAATTTCCTTCAATTATAGTTAACCAGCACATTTTGTTTTATTTGCACATGAAAGCTACCACCGTCAATAATTTATGGTGTCCCTTATTCTGAACAAACCGCCTTAGCTCGATATGTCGGATGCAGAGCAGGCCAAGTATGGGAGTGATTGAACTCACGACCTCAAAGACCTGACCACATGTTGCTAACCACTCAAACAAACGCGAACTCCAATGGTCAGCGTGAATATTTAAGAATATACTCAATGTCAGAATTGGATCATTTTTTTTTCATTTTCTGAACTTTTCAAAAAATGTTAACTATGAATTGCTTAATATACTTGGCAACATGAACAATTTTTTTAAGAAAACCATACAATTAAAAAACACGAACAAAAAAATTGAACGAAACATTATTTTCGAAATTCTTAAACATTTCTTAAAAACATGAACCTTTTATAGAAGTATGAAGACTTTTCATTTGTGAACAAGTTTTGGAAATGGGAACATGTTTTGAACGTTCAGAAATAAAATCTACAAAATGTGCTTTCAATGCAAAAATTATTTTCAATTTTGAACATCTCACTAAAACATTAATAATTTTCAAATTTGTAACATTTTCTAAATGCAGTTTCTAAATATTGAACAAAATTGGAAAAACCCAAACATTTTTCTAAATTGTAACGATCATTTTTTAAATTGTAAACTTTTTTTAAATAGGAAGACAATTTTGGAATTCATAACATGAACTTCGGAATCTACTTGGCAGCATGAACAATTTTCTAAATTACAAATAGTTTTTCTTTTGAAACTTCCATACATTTTTGAAAAAAAAGAACAAAAAGGTTAAACGGAGTATTTCTTGACATTCACGTACGTTTCTTTAAAACATAAACATTTTTAAAAATACGAACGTTTTGAAGTTTTGAACAAATTTTAAAAATAGGAACATATTTTGAACATTCAGAAGAATTTTAGAAAATGTGTTTCTTTAATGGAAACATTATTTTCAATTTATGAACATATCGGTAAACCAAAATATTTTTCAAATGTGCAACATTTTTCAAATGCATTTTTTAAAATAGTGAGCAATTCTAAAAAATACACACAGGTGAAAAAATGGTATTAATTTTTAAAATCTTGAAAAAATTAGGAACGACAAAAAAATTCGAAACATTTTCTAAAATAGGAACACATTTTTGGAATTCGAAATTTTTGCCGAAAAATTGAATAAGAAATGAAATTGCGAACATTTTTTTAACTTTCGAATTTCAGAAAAAAGGAAAAAATAAAGTTGAAATGGGAAAAATAAAAAGAGAGAAATAGAAGAGGAAAAATAGAAACAAAACATAGAGAAAATGGGCGGCCCAGTCTTCACGCCATGTGCGTACGTTAAACTATCTGCTGCCCTGTGCAGGAAATAGGTTTACTTATTGCTGCGTGTGCAGGAGAAAATGGGCTGACCTCACTGGGTCGTAGCGTGGGCGGCCCATGTACGTTATGCTAGACAAATCTTTTTCTTTTGCTAACATACGGACGTAGAAAAGTTTAGTACCACCTCGGATAGAAAGAAGAAATTTTTTGGCGGTGAACGGATGAAATAATTGGAGAAACGCACCTTGCTTTATTAGTAGGTATAGAGTTGTGATATAAAAGATTTTTATATTTCTTACAGAGGGAGTATCTCTCTGTCAAAAATATATTTATGTGTAACTAGTTACTCCTGTCTTTCTACTTCCTTTCGCTGATATGTGGGGCATCCGACAACGGGGTCCACGTGCCATATGCACAAAATTAGAGTGCACAACTGCACGGTAGACACACCCCGGTCGTAGCGCCACGGTAATGTCCGTCAAATCACAAAAAAAAACCCACCTTTCCAGCTTTAGCAGTAAGCTGGAAGGACGAAGCGGCAATATTTCACTGGGCCTGAATCCCCTTCTCCCTCGTCTGCTTGTTCGGAGAAAACCCCCGCTCGATGATTGCATATGGTTTTCTCATGGAGAACCTGGTACAAATTCTTCATCCATCCCCGATAAATCCAAGTCCCTTGGTCGCGGGTAATCCTAGGATGGCAGCCGCCGCCGTTGATGCATTTTTCTTCCTACTGAATCTAGTCTGTTTCATTTGCAGTGCCCAAAGTGCAAGGACCCTACAGGTTTATGCGCCCTTGTCGAGACGCCACACTTGTTCCTTCTCATCCTAACATAGGATTTTAAAACGTGCAAAGTATGTTCTTAGAATCCTCTTTTCTATCCGGGAGGGTGCGGTTTTTTGAACATGTTGTCGACTAATTTGGAAATTTGGATTGCTATATTTGGATAAAAGGTACTAGTACCATGGTCAACACTAACGTGAAGGAGGAAATTATTTCTAGATTTGGATAGGGAATACATTGTGTTCTCATATTATTTTTCCTGCAGTGCATTCCTTGCTCTACCAGAACACATGTACTCAAGATGCTTGGCCTTGCCATAACTGAATACACCAGTTTAATCGTCATAGTGAAGACAAGCCATGGATATAAGTTTCGAGTTGGGTTCATGAACCAAGAAGATCGGTACTTTTTTATGGCCGAACTTGGGTAAACTTTCTCAAGTGTTACAGACTGAAAGTTGACGCACAAATGTTGATGGAAATAGCAGAACCTGGTCTCATCTTCACTACGATCTTCCACCCCGACGTCGTTATAATTGCTCATCCATGTTAGTTTTGTATCTAGTTCTTTCTTGTTGCCTCGATTACTTCTTAATCCACTTATTCTGTCTAACTAATCACAATTTTACTTTAGAAGTAACAACGAATCTCTCATGAAGATGCTACTTCGAACTAATATTTTCTTATAATTGGTGGCACGTGTAGGTTTTTTCAGAGTTAAGTAGGCTACTCGTTTGTTATTCTGTAAGAACTCGGCTGTTACTGATGGCACTAAATTTGACTGGGACGACATCCACAAGTTCCTACACTTTATTGATCGTCTTGAGGTCCTTGTGGGGCGTTTCAATGGTGGAAGGCCACGTGGGATATGTGTGCCACTGCTGCACTCGTTGACCAGGTCCAACTGTGTCGAGAAACTTATGGTACGAGCTGTTTTCTGTTATATATGTTGTTCATAAACTCTTGCTTATACACAGTTTTACAGTTGTGATCTTCTTGAAACAGAAACTGCCCAGTTCTATTGTTCCTATACAGATGCCTGACCACGGTCGGGTCAGACTTGCGCTTGGTCACAACATGATGTTTATCTCGACCTACTCCATTCCCCTTGGAGGTGAAAAGATACTTATTCATGGGTGGTCTCAAATAATGAAGGCCCTCCCATCTTGGAGAATAGGACAGAAGATTATGTTCCTGCTTTTCCATGGCTCTAAAGCGAATATACTGTTTATTGACCACATTGCGAGATGAAGCCGCTTTCAGAAGGTTGTGGATGCGCGGGGTGGCGCCTGGGCCTTGTCCTGGGGCTTGGTAGCCTCACCCTTGGTTAACTGTAGGCAAAGTACCACTGTTCAAGGCATGTTTTGTACGGTTGAACCTGTATATGTACTCATACTGCTTTCAGCTATGGTTGTTAAGTGCCCCTGCTGGTTTAAGTTAAGGTTGTTAAGTACTCCTGCTACTTTTACAGTCTGTCGTGTTTCTTCAGTCCTGTCTTCCTCCAGCCACCAAAACCAAACCAGCGCTGGCGGGGCCGCCTGCTTCCGCCTCCCACGGCTGGTTGCGCCTCAGCGCACGCATCGCCGCCCCACCATCTCCTAAATCGTTAACGCCGATGTCCGAGGCCTCGCCATCGTCCTCCGCGCGCTATGGTGCACTCGCGCAGCGCCGCCCTCTTGCGTTGTCAACATGGTCAACAAACAACAGGAATCGGCATAGGACTGTACATGGAGAGGATGACAGTAGGGGCCCACCATGTCCATGGACGGACGCAAGGAAGTTCGTCTTTTTTGTTATATATACTCCATTGTCAGTGTATGGAAAAAAGAAAATGCTTCCTCCTAGTGGTTTCCTGACATCTGGGACCCACGACATTGCCAGCGTATATAGTCGATAGACAAGAGAACAACACCACAAGATCGGCTGACACCTAGGACGTAGCTCCTCGAGCAGCATTTTTTTTGTTATTGTTGAGACGGAGCAGGGTTTCAACTGGGTTGTGGCCCGTCTAGCCCAGGCTTATATTTTATGTTCACCATATGACCAGTCCAGCTTTTTTTTCTTTGTGAAAATGAGCCTAGTTTATTTTTTCTGAAGAATACCCATCCAGGCCTACTTGTTTTTCTACGCCCTGATGGGCTGCAACTCTTTCAAGACACCTGCAAATCTTGAAAGTAATATGAAATGGGTTGTAAATATAAAAACAAATGACAAATTGGCAATTAATTTATAATTTCTGAATTTTTTCACATTTTAGATTCCTATTTCACTGGGCTTTAACCTAAATTAAATATATCTTCAAAGTACTTTAAATCTGGCTCGACATTTCGGTATTGAAAATAGTTTGGAACCCACAGAAATATACAAAATTTCGTTTAAATTTTTAACCCTGGCCCTAGCCAACAAAAAAATGGACTGCAATAAATTGCATAAGAAGTTGCAATGAGCTATATATAAATTATTAAAAAATAGGGAATGGTCTGGCTTGTGGGCCTATTAAGTTGACGCGTATGCAAGATTTTTTTACTTATTATATACGTCAACAAACGATTCTAGCAGACGTAATCGTTGGATGTCAATCCAACGGCCGTCGTGTTTCTTCAATCTCTGATCTTTTTGCTCCAGCCGCTAAATACAGCGCCCGGCGGACCTTTGCTCCGCCTCCGTGGTCGGGCTGTGCTGCTGCTTGTGCAGCCTCACATCCCCTACTACTCCCACCATTGGCAGGCCATCCCCTACTCACCCACATCCCTCCTTTGTTGTGGCTTCGCCCGCCGGGTCATTCCTTCACAGGTCTCGCCGTCGTCCATCGCTACTGGTGTTCTCGGCACGGCGTGGTCAACGTTGTCAACAAACGACAACACTGGAAGAGGGATGTACATGGAGAGACTGACAGTTGGGACCCACATGGTCCATGGCCGCATGCAAGCAAGTACCTCCTTATTACGCCAAAAAGAATGAATACTCCCGTTGACAGCTCGGACCCACCACCTATATCTTGGCACGCAAGGAAGTGACTCCTTATTACGCACAAAAAAATGAATACTCCCCTGCTAGCTGGGACCCACCATAGAGGGAGCCTGACTTGTGGGCCTACTAAGTTGACGCGGATGGAGGGCTTTGTCAACTTAGTCAACAAATGACTCTATCACCAGTGACCGTTGGATTGTTAACAACCATCTTGCTCCAGCCATCCAAACCACCGCGTGCTCTTGCCTCCCGTGGCCAGTTGTGCTGCCATGGAGGCCTCACCACCCCTACTACTCCCACCGCTGGCCAAGCCCTGCGGCGACGGCAGCCTCACACCGCAGCCGAAGTGGTCAACCCACGTACTCCCCTCCGTGTGGAAATCCACTACCGCGTGCCTGGCTCCGCGTCGTCCCCTTCCTAGGCCTCGCCGTCGCCCACCGCCCTGGTGCTCTCGGCGTGGCGTGGTCAACGTGGTCAAGGAATGACTTCCATCGGAACAGTACTGTACGTGGAGAGGCTGACAGCTGTGTCCATGGCAGCAGCGAGGAAGTGCCTCCTTATTACGCGCAAAATAATTATTCCTCCACCTAACAACAGGGACCCACCGGAAAAGCCACTGTATTTTGCGGAAAAAAATGTTTCCCCCCACCCTGACTGCTGGGACCCACCAGCTACATCTTTGCACGGAAGGAAGTGCCTGACAGTCAGGACCCACCTAGTCGAAGCGTACGTAACGTTGTCATTCTAGTCGCGAACGTGTACGTACATACGATTGGTCTATCTGCAGGCTACAACGACGAACTGTGGCCGTGTAAGGAAGGGAACGTGTCGTAGTATAGGCACGCACGTGTCGTAGTAGAGGCGCACACGTAGCATGTACATGTACGTACATCGGCCGGGGTGCAAGAAAGAAAATACGGCCATGTGTGTACATATGGGCGGGGCCTCGAATGTCTACTTGCGCATATGGACGACCAGGGCTCGTGTACATGGCTGGGTGGGAACGGAGAAGTTGCGCCGTTGTCATGTTAATGGGGAGGCAACCGGCTGGGTCGGAATGGAATGCTTCGTCGTGTTCATCGGGAGCCATACGGCTTGTACGGAACAACCGATGGAAACGAGGCCTGGCGTACCATAGAACGGAGGAAACGGCCTTGTATTCGACCGGCCACGGTCGAAACGGGGTCCTATTCATCAGGAGGGGTCCGGCGTACCGCAAAACGGAGAAAACAGACTTCTCTTGGACCTCCTACAGTCGAAACGAAGTCCTGTTGATCGGGAGGGGTGTGGTGTACCGCAAAACGAAGGAAACGGACTTGTGTTGGAGCGCTACGGTCGAAACGGGGGTCCTGTTCATCAGGAGGGGGTGGCGTACCGCAAAACGGGACTCCACGGGATACTGTTCATCTCCACTGTCGACCTCCTGCAGCTTCCACGGGCTCGTGTTCATTCACCGTCGACCTCCTCCAGCCTCCATGGGCTCATGTTCATCCAACGCCAACCTCCTCCAGCCTCCACCTGCGACTGTTCATCCACGAGCTCCTTTTCATCCAGCCTCCACTGCGCGCTCCTCCACCGGCTACTGTTCAACCAGCCCTCCACGGGGTCCTGTTCATCCAGCCCTCCACGGGGTCCTGTTCATCCACCCCCCAACCGGCTCGATCGCGGTCCTGTTCGTCCAGCAGCAACACCACGGGGTCCTGTTCATCCACCCCCCCCCCCACCGGGAACTGTTCATCCAACCCCCCCCCCCCAACAATGCTCACTGTTCATCCAGAGGCAGCATCGACCGGCTTCAGATTAGCAGCAGAGCGAAGAATCACTCGGGTTCGATTAATGACAGGGATCGATCGCTCGGGTTCAGTAACGTTGCTAGTGCAATCACTCCGGTTCAGTTAGAGCCCAATGCCTCGCACACATGCACGTACGTATGAGAGAAACGCGCATCGCTTGGCCCCCGACCACCCACCGTAACCGGGAACTCCCCCGATATTTTCGTCGCCCTCGCTTCTACCACGGTTTTTTCCGTCATGGACGACCCAAAGAATGTCATGCAATTGCGTCTCCGGCCCGCCTAGGATGAAAAGCCCATTTTCTATCATGATTTTTTGTCATAGAAGTAGGACCCCACCACATCTATGATGACACCGGGTTTTGTCACAATTATTGTCATAGAAGTGTCATAAGCATGATAGAAAAAAAAAATCGGCCCAAAATGTCACGGATGTGTCTTTTTTTGTAGTGTCCACTATCGCGTCTTCCCGGCTCCGAGTGGTTCCGTTCCTAGGCCTAGCCGCCATCCACCTCCTTGGTGCTCTCGGCGCGGCGTGGTCAGTGTGGTCATTGAATGACATCCATCGAAAGAGGATTGCATGCGGAGAGGCTGACACATGGGACCCACCATCTATATGGTCGCACGCAATAAAGTGTCTCCTTATTATGCGCAAAAAATGCCGCCCAAACAACTGGGACCCACCATCTACATGGTCGCACACAAGGAAGAGTCGCCTTATCACCCCAAAAATGATTCCTCCCCCTCACAGATGGGACCATTAGCTACATATTCGCACGCAAGGAAGTGCCTCCTTATTATGTGCAAAAAAATACTTCCTTTCACTGACAACTGGGATCCACTAGCGACATGGTCACACTCAATAAAGTGCCTCCTTATTATGCGCAAAAAATGATTTCCTCCTGATAACTGGGACCCACCAGGTCGAAGCGTATGTAGCGTTATCTATCTGGTCGTAAACATGTATGTACATACTCGTTGGTATCTCTCCAACGATGAACCATGGCCGAGTAAGGAGCGGCACGTGTCATAGTAGAGCCCCGACACAGCATGTCACGCAGTCCCGTCTAAATCA
This sequence comes from Aegilops longissima, assembly GCA_021605205.1. Taxonomy (NCBI): domain Eukaryota; kingdom Viridiplantae; phylum Streptophyta; class Magnoliopsida; order Poales; family Poaceae; genus Aegilops; species Aegilops longissima. The sequence goes on along the minus strand of CM038677.1, from coordinate 411,187,606 downwards.
TCTAGATGTATGTACAACCACAATGCAAAAAATACGGCCATGTACATACAAACGGCGGGGTCTCTAACGCATACTCATCCATATGGCCAGGGCTCATGTACATCAAGAGGAAATGAGGCAGAGGCAATGGACGGTTGCACTGCATGGTGGGGGTATGCAGGAATGGCTTCCTATTCATCGGCAGCCAACTGGCTAGGTCAGAACGGATGAAATAGCGTCCTGTTCATCGGTTGCCAACCAACTAGATCGGAATGCGTCTTGTTCATCGGGAGCCAACCGACTTGGATGGAACGGCCAAAACGGGGTCCTCTTCATTGACCCCCATCAGAGTTTTTAAATACATCAGTTTTCTAAAATATAAACCTTTTTAAATTCGTGTTTTTTTCAACTTTATGAACTTTTCAAATTCGCAAACATTTTCCAAATTTTTGAACCTTTTCAAATTCACAATCTTTTTTCAAACTTACCAATTTTGCATATTCATGATATTTTGAAAGGCAACAGTCAATTTGGTCACCAGTCAACTGGTTAAACATTGTTACGCAAGTCAAACGGTTAATCATGACAAGTGAAGGTCACGTAAATGGGTTAGGCCACAGGGAGCGGCAGTTCTTGTTCCTGGCACTACAAGCACTAATGTGGAGGTACTAGTGAACCATACGGGTGCTAACCTAACGCCCTGAATAGGGAAGACACACGCACCCCCCCCCCACTCTCCTTGCACAAGATTTTAGGCCGACCTATGTGCGGGGCGGGATACCCCTTTTCCCCCTTTTTCCTTCTTTAACATAAATTAGGACTTTAAGAAATTTCAAATTTAAAACAATTTCCGAATTTAAAAAATGTTAGCCTCTTCATTTTTTTCTTCTTTAACATAATTTTGGGAAATATTCGTGATTGTGGGAAAAAATGTTCATGAATTCAAAAAATATTTATGAATTTCATAAAAAATGCCAGTGAGTTTCAAAAAAGTTCACTAAATTCGAAAAATGTTTGTGATTTTAAAACATGTTCACAAGGTTAAAAAATGTTTGTGAGTTTGGAAAATATTCACGACCTTAAAAAATCGGTAGTTTAAAAAAATATTCAGGAATTTCAAATTTTAATCCTGAATTCGTATTTTGTTTTCCCAAATTCAAATAAAGTGCACAAACTCAAAAAATGTTTCACCAAGAAGAAAAATATTTACTAATTGAAAAACTGTTTGTGAATTTAAAGGGTTCATGAATTTCAAACCAAAGGTTCTCGTATTCCAAAAGAATCACGAGTTTCGAAAAAGTAACTCTGAATTTTAAAATAAAATGAAATTAAGAAATTGGTCACGATTTTTTTAAAAAAATCTCCAATTTGGAAACAATATTCATGAATTCAAAATTTGTTCGCAAATTACAATAATTATTCATGAATTCAAAAAATGTCCGTGGTTTTGAAAAAGTTCAAATATTAAAGGAAACTGAATTAAAGAAAAAAGGGAAAAAGGAAAAAAAGAAAGAAGAGTTGTTAAAATAAAAAGAAATAAAAAATGAAGCGAAAAAACAAAAATAAAGTCGGTGGGAAAAAACTAGAATGGTCTGGCCAAAACATAGGACTTGGCACATGTGAGGGTACGCGATAGGTCATGCAAAATAGTAGCCCCGGAGACATGGGTGCCGCCTTGCATGGTCAGTTTGGATTTTTTTTTGGTATTTAACACTGACTTTCTACTGAAGGATCACTATCTCGGCTGGGACCCCTGCCTGCCGGGGGGCCAGGGTGGTTTCCCCATTTGCCCGGCCTTTGGTCGGGCTTGCGGTCAAGTCGACGAGACATCGGCCATGAAGCTACTCCACACTCAAGCCCATGGCTGATTGGTTGCTCCTATTCCGTGACCTATGCGCTAAATAGGAAGGAGATGTGCACCCTTTTTCCCTCGCATGCGCTTTTGGGCCGGCCCATGTGCTGGGTGGGACGCTGCATTTTCAATTTGTTTTCGTTTTCTTCTTTTTTCTATGTTTTAGTTTTTATTTTTAAAATAATTTGGAAGTAAAAAGTTTCAAAACTTGTGATTTGTTTTAAAAACTGTTCGCTTATTCAAGAAATAAACACGAATTCAAAATATGTTCATGAATGTCAGAAAAAATCATGTGTTTAAAAACTATTCACTACTTTAAAAAATTGTTCGCTAGTTTGGAAAATAATTAAGAATTCAATAAAATGTTCACGAACTCAAAATTTCACAATCTTAGTAAATGTTCATGAATGTCGAAAAATGTTCATGAGTTTGAAAAATGTTTGTGCATTTCAAAAAAGTGTTTGCATGCTTGTTAAAAAGGTTAATTATTTTGAACATTGTTCTTTAATTCGAAAAATGTACATGAACTCAATAAAATCTTCTCGAATTCAAAAAAACTATTCATTAATTTCAAAAAAGGTTCACTAATTCAACGAAGATTCATGAATTTAAAAGAATTTTTGCCAATTCCAAAAAAAATCGCGAGTTTTGAACATGTCTGAATTTTAAAAGCTTTTGCAAATTCATGAAATGCTCATAAATTTTAAAATATATTCAAAATTTTAGAAAATATGTTCGTGAATTTGAATTTTCTCATGAACTGCAAGAATTTTTTGCGAATTCGAAAAACTCTTCAGAACTTCAAAAAATCATGAAACCAAAAAGAAAAAAGAAAAAGGAAAGATGAGAAGGAAAATACCAGTTCAGGGAACGTTCTAGAACCTTCACAAACAGTTGGTTGCCATACAGTGACCTAATCGCCAAAAAGCCCAAAATGGGTCGGCCAATGCACAGGACTTGGCGCACGAGAGGGTACACTCTTGGTCACAATGCTCACCTCTTGGGAGGATGCCGTAACGTTCTAATGAATGATGGGTGCTCACCGTCGTCGATGGGGTCGATGACAGTTATTTTTATGTTGATCACACCTAAGTTTAAACCAGTTTATTTCATAAAAACCGAGATATCTGATTCAATATCACTAATGACTAATGAATGCAAAGGATTCAAAAATCATATATTTATTTTGTTTCCACAGCAATGGGGCTAAACATGGACGAAATGAAGCATATACATGGAAAGGAGTAAAGAGGAGATAAGGAGGATCAAGTAGGAAGCGCGGGGGAAGCAACAAAGCACAAGACAACTTCTCATTTGAGTGTATGCGCTCGTATGAACTGCAGCGGAGCCCCCTGGTCCAACCCTACAAATATCATAAAGGGGCCAACGCCAAATAAGCTAGAAAAAAACGCCGAGACATCCATCTTCGTCATCCACACCAACTCTAGCCACCGCCATTTTCTCATCTCCATCACCATAGACATCTCCGCCACCATAATATCATGATGATCCTATTCGCAAATATATGGTTATAAGATCAAGTCCTCATACCCATGCCTATTTTTATTATAAGTGTTCAACTGTGCAACTTGATTTTGATCCGGTTCGAAAACTGGAATTTAACTCTCTTGCAATGCTTGGTAGAAACCCTAGCCTCAAAGGTGCACTTCCTCTCGTGGGTAAGATAACTCAGAGTCACCTATGGGGAAAAAGCAAGAATCTTTTTTGCTCCTTTACCGGATCACTAAAGGACTAATCAGCAGCCTCCACTACCAACTGATTTGCCGCCCCTATCCGTGCAGATGGGGGGGACGTCTTCATGCCTTGCACCCTCGCAGGTGACTCCATAGTCTTCTATATCCCAATTATAGGACATGCACGCCAACATAATGGCTGCTATGTGCTTGACAAAATGCCTCACGGGCTCACACCTTTTATCAAAAGAAGGTGAGGAGGACTAGCAGGACCACAAGTTCGAAGAAGATGGAGGCAACCACCTCACCGGAGGGAGACATGTCTGGCACGATGTTATTTTGGTTTTTGAGTCAGGGATAGAGATGCCGATGCACTCGCTCTGTTGCTGGCAATCTGATTGATGTTATAGTCTTTGATTCCCCTTTCCTAGGATGAAGAATGGCTGTCTCCCTGAGAGGAGAAATAGGATAAAGGTGCCCACCATGGATTTCATAAGCATCTCCATTGCTTTGAGCTGCTTGGTTTTCTTGTTGTGATACAACTGTGTGCTTGGCTATATATGGTGGTGCATGTAATCCGGATATATTGTACGTATGGGGTTTATGGAACATTAATAGCTGGTTTTCCTTGCTTGCTTCATGTAGCAGTAAAAACTAATTTATGAGGTTTCACTTATAATGCGAATATTAGGATTTCATGGATGCTTCTTGATAGCCTTCCTTGTCGCAACCTTAAGATTTTTGAACCTTTCATCCACTGATTTAGGTACTTGAGGATAAGGAATCTTAAAACAAATGTATTCTGACCTTTTCATATTAGCACATTGGTCAGGGAGGGCACGCTGCACGCATAAGAGATATCACTGATGGAATTCAATTCAATGATGACCTCCGTGTGAGGTGCACGGTAAGATGAACTTCGTCAATTGTTTTGCCTTTTGCATCTCGCTTGAAGTGTTTGTGGGGGCTCACCTTCCTGTTTTGGTTGTAGGACAATGGGGGTCATGTTGGAAATATGCCCTAGATATTGTATTATTATATTTCCATTATCCATAATTAAGAGTTTATATTTCATGCTATAACTGCTATGATCCAGGAATATGCGATTCTGTGGAAAACTCATATGCACATATGGAATGATAAATGGTCTAACAATAGATTCCTGGTCCAGCCTCTAGGACTGGCTCACGTGTTGTTGGTGATCACATTTTTTGGATCTTAGGATATCGTTAGGTGCAACGATAGTCCTAAAAACAACATTGAGGGTATGACGTTAGTAAAACAATCATATTGAATCGTCCCAATCTTGTATGGTATACTTTGTGATCATATCATCTGAAACCATCTCTTATAACACGAAGTGTTAGCATTGTACTTTTGTTCCTCATACCATGAGAGTGTCTCGGTTACTTCTTACCAGATGGTGGACCTTGGGGTTGCACAAATGTCATATGTAACAAGGTGATCATAACAACAACTTTTAGATTCACCGGAAAGTTTGACAAGTGAACGAACAACCCGAGAGTGGGATTTGATCCTCCAACGATGGAGATATGTTATTAGGGACCTCGTGGTGTGACGACATCCATCATTGTCTGGCCAGACATAGGTGACTACGTCACGGGGATGCCGGAACACGTCAACGAGAAAGAAGAACAAAACCGGTAACAGGAGCAACGGTATAGTGGGCATGGTGATGACCCAAGAGGATACCGATGAACACCGGGTTTAGTAAAGTATCGCGAAGCAAAGGGAACATCACATGATAACCAAAGGTTCACTCGAATATCATTCGTGTAATCATAGGGACTGATATGGATGTCCATGATTCTGCTATCGGTCTTTGAACGAACGGGTTTCATTCATGTCTATGTTTTACCAAACTTACGGGGTCACAAGCTTAAGGTAATCACGATATGCTGAGAGTTAGTGGAACAAGAATGATGAGAATATAGTTTCGAAATAGTTCCATTAATATCCGGAATAGTTCCGAGAGGTTCCGGAAGCGTTTCGGGGTCACCGGAAGGGTTTCGGTGAATATGGGTAATACCGGGTATTACCAATTAATTAAATAGGTGGGAAATGTTTGTGGGGATGTTAAATATATATATATATATATATATATATATATATATATATATATATATATATATATATATATATATAATTCTCTGAAATTTTTCAAAGTATTTTATATATTAATTAAATATCAGCGGGCCTTAAAAGGCCAAGAAGCGGAAGGAGACTTGGGCCATAAAGGCTCAAGTGGAGGTGGCTCTCCCCCTTTCCTTGTGTTTGTGGGGGGGGGATCCTAATAGGGGTGGGAGTTGGACTCCCCCTAGGCCGGCGCACCAAGGGAGGACTTTCCTCCCTTGGTGGCTACCCTCTCCTCCCTCCTAAACCTATATATACTAGAGGTTTTCCACCCTTTTGAGTACAAGTTTTTGGGTGCCTCATCTAGTTGATCCAGTTCTAGTTCTAGTTGGTCCTAAACTAATTAGAGCTAGCCCTAGACACCTCTAATCCTCATAATTAGAAGCCCAGTGTGGTTCTAGTCTCCTCCCTCTAATTCTCCGACGAGAATTAGCTCTGGACAGTGAAGCACTGCCGGATCGTGAAGACCGTACACTTGCAACCAAATAGAGAGGCCGTGCTTTCAGGTCTTCTGTTTGAGGGGTCGTTCGAGGGCGGTTCATGGGATTTTCATCATCGTTCGAGGGACTTCGAGCATGATCTACACTGACTCTTCTTCTTCCACTACACTCCGGAGTTAGTAACGATCGTTGATCCCAACCCTTATGCATCTTCATATTGATCTTGGTGATCGTAGGTGCGTTTTTTTTGTTTTCTACTATGTTTCCCAATAGTGGCATCATGAGCAGGTTTATGAGTTGATGCAGGCTGCGATTTAGATCGTATCTTATATGTGAGGGTTGATGTTCATACTATATGCTTCCCACGAGTGTTGCTTCAGTCCAGTTCATCGGTAGAATGATGTAGTTTTGCTACAAGGTTCTGACAATCGATTGACTCTGGGTGTCGACGATCTGCTAATAGTTCCTTGGGCTACATCATAGTCGGGAATAGTGAACCATCGCGTATACAAGAGGGCGCCGAAGATGGATGATCTTCTAGAGGATCACGCGTATTGATGAAGTTTAGTGTGGGGGACGAGACTTTTAATTAAGTCTCTCTTTCACACTCCCCGAAACTTAATCTAGCATCAAGAACATCGCCTTGTTGTGCTTGCATAGGTAGCAAGTCTTAATCATTAAAACTGGTTAATCATGTAACTAAAATTTTGCTAATACTGATTAGAGGACGTCTAACTTGGTTTTGCAGGGTTTCCATATGATGTGGTATAGCCTTCATCATGATAATGAGTTTATGTAGGAGATGGTTATATGTTGTAATGTTAAGTGGCATGTGTCACAACATGATGGCTGGAGCCACGGGTTTGCCACCTTAATGTAAACATCGTAGAAATAGGTTATAGGTGATGGTGGCAAAACATACACGGAGGACCCCGATAAGGAGAAGGTGTACCAGGCACGGGACAAGGAGCTACAATTTCATACCATGGCGGAATTTCAGATTTTCTTTCCACGACAACGTTTTCTGAATTCGCCACGGCAACATTTTCTGAGACTGCCACCACGACAATGTTTTTGAAACAATTACTCGGTAACAGATATTGTCCGTCACTTCACTTCAACTAGGGATTGAAGATAATCATGGAGGACTCCTGGCGCCCAGGGCTATACCATATCATGCTATTATGAATTGCCTGAGATGTTTATCCCTTTGTTGTTTGCACCCTTTGATTGCGCAGTAGTCAATTATTAGGGTGATCTCTCATTAAAATATCAAGTCAAAAGGTGCTCTTCCCAGTGTAGCAACCATCTATAACACTTAACGATTCGGAGTGTGTTGGGGATATAACCCCACGGTATAACCCGCCGAATAGGGCCGGGTTAGACCGTTGGCGATTTAAGGAGTCGGGCCTTTGAAGATCCAAGACAATCAATACGTAGCATTAAGAAGGCGGCTCACAAGATGGGTCGGCTTAGGCTTAATGTGAGAAGGCGGCCCAAAGGTGTAACCCGCCTTGTAATGATCTACCTTGTAATTCAAGGCGACTTAGAGTACGGTCCGATCACGAATCGTAACCCGACCCGGACTCTTGTAAACCGGTGGCCTCGAGCTATATATAAAGGAGAGTCCCCGGCATAGAATAGACAAGTTACAATCGATCGATAGCTAGGTCAAGCGAATCCGGTCCCTTGTAGTCGATACTCAAGCAATACAACCTAAAGCAGGACGTAGGCTATTACCTCTATCGTGAGGAGTCGAACCTGGGTAAACTCGTGTCTCTCATCCCGTCCAACCCCGACAAGCTAATCACCATGGCGATGGACTCGCACTTCAATCCTTTCACTAGGGCATCTGCCGTGACAAAACCACGACAGTTGGCGCCCACCGTGGGGCCAGCGCATGGTGGTTTCAAGTTCTTGGAGGGCTCTTTCCCAGGGATTGAGGGACACGCCGTTGGCAGGATGACCAAGAGTCGTCGCGGCAAGCTCTACATCGATGATGCTGGTTGGGGCCCCGAGATCGACTCAATTGAGTATGGATACCAGGTTCCCTTCGGCGGATTCGTGTCTTCATCGGCAAGATTGGCGGGTCAGAGCCTGAGGCGGACTTCTGCATCGACATCGTCAAGTCAGCTCGGCGCACGCAACCCGCCTGGGTCCAAGCCGGGCAGAGGCATGCTTTCGTGGGCTTCACGCAACGGATGGAACTTGCGGAAAACTCTGCGTCTGGGGGAGAGACTCTCGTCTAATCAGGTGATGAGTCCTCAGAGACAGAGTCAATCTATCAGCTTCAGGACGGCGGGCTTGGGGGTTGTTCTGATGGTCACAACATTCCGGACCTCTATGAGCCACCATGCAGGGCTGCAATCTTCATGGCCAGCACAGGGCCGGCTCTTAATTCTTCAATAGCGGCTGCGACAACCTCTAACCCGGCGGTTGCAAGGATCGGTGGATCTGGTTCAGCTAGGTCGCCGGCTCAGGCACAGTTGGATCTGATGGGCACTTTAACAGCTTTCTTGGCAATGCAAGTCACTGCGGCGAATCAGGCAGAGCGCAACGCGGAGGTTGCAAAGACTCATGAGGAGATAACCAAGGCCCAAGAGGATATCGTGGCTGAGAATATCCAAACAGCTGCGCTGAACGCTCAGATTGACGCATAGGTAGAGCGTGTGAAGGCGGAGGCTTGGCGCTTAAGTCTGGATCAGAACGCGTCTAATGCAGTATTCCAGAGAAGGTACCAGAGTCGCCTACCATTGACGTATGACCTAAGGCGTTTGTTTTATACTCCTTGAGCGGGTCCAAGTACTCCAGATGCACGGGTGAATCCCCAGTTAAATCCGGACATGCCAGGAAGACGGCCGGCGGCTCAACCTCGCCAGCCTGAGCCGGCACGGAGGGAAGAGCAGGAACCTAACCCGCCCCCAATCAGACACCGCCTGAACATTTCTTGACGCCACCCAGGCACTTTTCAAACCCGGTAGATAACATGTTAGCAGCAGCGACCCGGCTGGCGGCGATTCCTATTACTATCGAGTCACCAGTCGCGCTGGAAACTCGGAACGCAGTCGAGCTCCTGCATACGGCCATTGCGCAGCAAGCTTCTTATTCATATAGCCTGATCGTGTGCACTCGACTCTTCTCCCGAGCCGTAGTTATAGCAAGCATATTGAGTTGCCTGCAGTCTCCACCAGTGAATGATGTCTACTACACAACCTTCTTCTTGTAGACGTTGTTGGGCCTCCAAGTGTAGAGGTTTGTAGTACCATAGCAAATTTCCCTCAAGTGGATGACCTAAGGTTTATCAATCCGTGGGAGGCGTATGATGAAGATGGGCTCTCTCAAACAACCCTGCAACTAAATAGCAAAAAGTCTCTTGTGTCCCCAACACACCCAATACAATGGTAAATTGTATAGGTGCACTAGTTCGGCGAAAGATGGTGATACAAGTGCAATATGGATGGTAGATAAAGGTTTTTGTAATCTGAAATTATAAAAACAGCAAGGTAACAAGCGATAAAAGTGAGCGTAAACGGTATTGCAATGCTAGGAAACAAGGCCTAAGGTTCATACTTTCACTATTGCAAGTTCTCTCAACAATAATAACATAATTGGATCATATAACTATCCCTCAACATGCAACAAAGAGTCACTCCAAAGTTACTAATAGCGGTGAACAAACGAAAAGATTATTGTAAGGTACGAAACCACCTCAAAGTTATTCTTTCTGATCGATCTATTCAAGGGTCCATAGTAAAATAACACGAAGCTATTCTTTTAGAGCGATCTATCCTAGAGTTCGTACTAGAATAACTCCTTAAGACACAAATCAACCAAAACCCTAATGTCACCTAGATACTCCAATGTCACCTCAAGTATCCGTGGGTATGATTATCCGATATGCATCACACAATCTCAGATTCATCTATTCAACCAACACAAAGAACTTCAAACAGTTCCCCAAAGTTTCTACCAGAGAGTCAATACGAAAACGTGTGCCGACCCCTATGCATAGATTCCCAAGGTCACGGAACCCGCAAGTAGATCACCAAAACATACATCAAGTGAATCAGTAGAATACCCCATGGTCACCATGGGTATCCCACGCAAGACATACATCAAGTGTTCTCAAATCCTTAAAGACTCAATCCGATAAGATAACTTCAAAGGGAAAACTCAATCCATTAAAAGAGAGTAGAGGGGGAGAAGCATCATAAGATCCAACTATAATAGCAAAGCTCGTGATACATCAAGATCGTGCCGAATCAAGAACATGAGAGAGAGAGAGAGAGAGAGAGAGAGAGAGATCAAACACATAGCTACTGGTACATACCCTCAGCCCCGAGGGTGAACTACTCCCTCCTCGTCATGGAGAGCGTCGGGATGATGAAGATGGCCACCAGTGAGGGATCCCCCCTCCGGCAGGGTGCCGGAATAGGGTCCCGATTGGTTTTTGGTGGCTACAGAGGCTTGTGGAGGCGGAACTCCCGATCTAGGTTTCTTTTTGAGGGTTTCTATATTTATAGGGATTTTTGGCGCCAGGAAGAAGTCAAGGGGGTCTCCGATGCGGCCACGAGGTAGGGGGCGCGCCCAAGGGGGTAGCCCCCCCCCCACCCTCGTGGGTGCCTCGAGACTCTTCTGGTCCATCTCCTATACTCCGTGGGCTTCTTCTGGTCCAAAAATAATCTCCGTGAAATTTCAGGTCAATTGGACTCCATTTGGTTTTCCTTTTCTGCGATACTCAAAAACAAGGAAAAAAACAGAAACTGGCTCTGGGCTCTAGGTTAATAGGTTAGTCCCAAAAATCATATAAAATAGCATATAAATTCATAGAAAACATCCTAGATGGATAATATAATAGCATGGAACAATAAAAAATTATAGATATGTTGGAGACGTATCAAGCATCCCCAAGCTTAATTCCTGCTCGTCCTTGAGTACGTAAATGATAAAAACAGAATTTTTGATGTGGAATGCTACCTAACATAATTTTCAATGTAATTCTCTTTATTGTGGCATGAATATTTAGATCCAAAAGATTCTACACAAAGTTTTAGTATTTACATAAAAATAGTAATACTTCAAGCATGCTAACCACTCAATTATGTTTTATCAAAATAACATAGCCAAAGAAAGCTTATCCCTACAAAATCATATTGTTTGGCCATGCTTCATTTTCGTCACACAAAATGCTCCCATCATGCACAACCCCGACGACAAGCCAAGCAATTGTTTCATACCTAGCCTTTTCGAACTCTTTCAACTTTTACACAATATATGAGCGCAAGCCATTGACATAGCACTATGAGTGGAATAGCATATGATGATGGAGGTTGTGTGAGAAGACAAAAAAGGAGAAAGTCTCACATTGGCACAGCTAATCAACGGGCTATGGAGATGCCCATCAATTGATGTCAATGCAAGGAGTAGGGATTGCCATGCAACGGATGCACTAGAGCTATAAATATATGAAAGCTCAACAAAAGAAACTAAGTGGGTGTGCATCCAACTTGCTTGCTCACGAAAACCTAGGGCATTTTGGGAAGCCCATCATTGGAATATACAAGCCAAGTTCTATAATGAAAAATTCCCACTAGTATATGAAAGTGACAAATAAGAGACTCTCTATCATGAAGATCATGGTGCTACTTTGAAGCACAAGTGTGGAAAAAGGATAGTAACATTGCCCCTTCTCTCTTTCTCTCTCATTTTTTAATTTGGGCCTCCTCTTCCCTTTTTTTCTATGGCCTCTTTTTTGGGGCTTCTGGCCTCTTTTATTTTCATTTTTATTTTGTTTTTCATCCGGAGTCTCATCCCGACTTGTATGGGAATCATAGTCTCCATCATCCTTTCCTCACATGGGACAATGCTCTAATAATGAAAATCATCACACTTTTATTTACTTACAACTCAAGAATTACAACTCGGCACTTAGAACAAAATATGACTCTATGTAGATGACTCCGGCGGTGTACCGGGATGTGCAATGAATCAAGAGTGACATGTATGAAAAATTATGAACGGTGGCTTCGCCACAAATACGATGTCAACTACATGATCATGCAAGGCAATATGACAATGATAAACGTGTCATAATAAACGAAACGGTGGAAGTTGCATGGCAATGTATCTCGGAATGGCTATGGAAATGCCATAATAGGTAGGTATGGTGGCTATTTTGAGGAAGATATAAGGAGGCTTATGTGTGATAGAGCGTATCATATCACGGGGTTTGGATGCACCGGCGAAGTTTGCACCAACTCTCGAGGTGAGAAAGGGCAATGCAAGGTACCGAAGAGGCTAGCAATGATGGAAGGGTGAGAGTGTGTATAATCCATGTACTTAACATTAGTCGTAAAGAATTCACATACTTATTGCAAAAATCTACAAGTCATCAAAACCAAGCACTATGCGCATGCTCCTAGGGGGATAGATTGGTAGGAAAAGACCATCGCTCATCCCTGACCGCCACTCATAAGGAAGGAAATCAAAGAACACCTCATGCTTCAAATTTGTCACACAACGGTTACCATACGTGCATGCTACGGGACTTGCAAACCTCAACACAAGTATTTCTCAATTTCACAATTACTCAACTAGCACGACTCTAATATCACCATCTTTATATCTCAAAACAATTATCAAGTACTCCCTCCATTCCAAAATAGATGACTGAACTTTGGACTAACTTTTGTATAAACTTGAGTCATCTATTTTGGAACGGAGGGAGTATCAAACTTCTCATAGTATTTAATGAACTCTATATGAAAGTTTTTATTATACCCATCTTGGATGCCCATCATTTTAGGACTAATTTTATAACCAAAGAAAATTACCATGTTGTTCTAAAAGACTCTCAAAATAATATAAGTGAAGCATCAGAGATCAATAATTTCTATAAAATAAAACCACCACCGTGCTCTAAAAAGATATAAGTGAAGCACTAGAGCAAATGACAAACTACTCCGAAAAATATAAGTGAAGATCAATGAGTAGTCGAATAATTATGCAACTATGTGAAGACTCTCTAATATTTAGGAATTTCAGATCTTTGGTATATTATTCAAACAGCAAGCAAAACCAAATAAAATAAAATGACGCTCCAAGCAAAACACATATCATGTGATGAATAAAAATATAGCTCCAAGTAAAGTTACCGATGAACGAAGACGAAAGCGGGGATGCCATCCGGGGCATCCCCAAGCTTAGGCTCTTGGTTGTCCTTGAATATTACCTTGGGGTGCCTTGGGCATCCCCAATCTTAGGCTCTTGCCACTCCTTATTCCATATTCCATCGAATCTTTACCCAAAACTTGAAAACTTCACAACACGAAACTCAACAGAAAACTCATAAGCTCCGTTAGTATAAAAAATCACCACTTAGGTACTGTTGTGAACTCATTATAAATTCATATTGGTGTAATATCTAATGTATTCCAACTTTTCTATGGTTCATACCCTCCGATAATACTCATAGATTCATCAAAATAAGCAAACAACACAATGAAAACAGAATTTGTCAAAAACAAAACAGTTTGTAGCAATCTGATTTGTTGGAATACTTCAATTCTGAAAAACTAGGACAACCTGGATAATTTGTATATTGATATACTACAAAAATAATTAGCATTTTATCACGTTCTGGTGAATTTTAAATATTATTTCCATGAGCACAAAGTTTCTATCTTTTTCGGCAAGATCAAACAACTATCACCCAAGAAGATCCTATTGGTTCTACTTGGCAAAAACACTAATTAAAACATTAAACCACATCTAACCAGAGGCTAGATAAATTATTTATTACTACATAGGAGCAAAAGCAAAGGACAAAATTAAAATTGGGTTGCCTCCCAACAAGCGCTGATACGTCTCCAACGTATCTATAATTTTTGATTGCTCCATGCTACTTTATCTATTGTTTTGGACTATAATGGGCTTTATTTTCCACTTGTATATTACTTTTGGGACTAACCTATAAACCGGAGGCCCAGCCCAGAATTGCTGTTTTTTTTGCCTTTTTCAGTATTTCAAAGAAACAGAATATCAAACGGAGTCCAAACGGAATGAAATCTTCGGGAACGTGATCTTCTCACCGAACGTGATCCAGGAGACTTGGACCCTACTCCAAGAAGCGCCAGAGGCGGTCACGAGGGTGGAGGGCGCCCCCCTGGGCGCGCCCCCCTGCCTCGTGGGCCCCCTGACGCTCCACCGACGTACTTCTTCCTCCTATATATACCTACGTACCCCCAATAGACCAGAGAAGGAGCCAAAAACCTAATTCCACCGCCGTACCTTCCTGTATCCACGAGATCCCATCTTGGGGCCTGTTAGGAGCTCTCACGAGGGGGCATCCACCACGGAGGGCTTCTACATCAACACCATAGCCCCTCCGATGAAGTGTGAGTAGTTTACTTCAGACCTTCGGGTCCATAGCTAGTAGCTAGATGGCTTCTTCTCTCTTTTTGGATCTCAATACAATGTTCTCCCCCTCTCTCGTGGAGATCTATTTGATGTAATCTTCTTTTTGCGGTGTGTTTGTTGAGACTGATGAATTGTGGGTTTATGATCCAGCTTATCTATGAATCATATTTGAATCTTCTCTGAATTTTTTTATGTATGATTGAGTTATCTTTGCAAGTCTCTTCGAATTATCCGTTTGGTTTGGCCAACTAGATTGGTAGTTCTTGCAATGGGAGAAGTGTATGGCTTTGGGTTCAATCTTGCGGTGTCCTTACCCAGTGACAGAAAGGGTTGCAAGGCACGTATTGTATTGTTGCCATCGAGTATAACAAGATGGGGTATTTATCATATTGCATGAATTTATTCCTCTACATCATGTCATATTGCTTAAGGCGTTACTCTGTTTTTAACTTAATACTCTAGATGCATGCTGGATAGCGGTCGATGAGTGGAGTAATAGTAGTAGATGCAGAATCGTTTCGGTCTACTTGTCACGGACGTGATGCCTATATACATGATCATACCTAGATAACCTCATAACTATGCTCAATTCTGTCAATTGCTCAACAGTAATTTGTTCACCCACCGTAGAATACTTATGTTCTTGAGAGAAGCCACTAGTGAAACCTATGGCCCCCGGGTCTATTCTCATCATATCAATCTCAATCACTTTTATACTTGCTTTGCTTTTACTTTTTTTACTTTGCATCTTTATACCAAAAATACCAAAAATATTATCTCTATCAGATGTCACTCTTGTAAGTGACCGTGAAGGGATTGACAACCCCTAATCGCGTTGGTTGCGAGTAGCTATCATTTTGTGCAGGTACGAGGGACTTGCGCGTGACCTCCTACTGGATTGATACCTTGGTTCTCAAAAACTGAGGGAAATACTTATGCTATTGTGCTGCATCATCCCCTCCTCTTCGGGGAAAACCAAGGCAAGCTCGAGACGTAGCAAGAAGGATTTCTGGCGCCGTTGCCGGGGAGGCTTACGCAAAAGTCAACATACCAAGTACCCATCACAATCCCTATCTCTCGCATTACATTATTTGCCATTTGCCTCTCGTTTTCCTCTCCGCCACTTCACCCTTGCCGTTTTATTCGCCCTCTCTTTCCCAATCTCCTCCTCTTTTCCCTTTGCCATTTGTTTGCTCGTGTGTTAGTTTGCTTGCTTGTCGTTATGTCGAATTCCTTGTCCGCTCCTATGTCTCCCGAGTTTGAAGTGCTTCACTTCAAGCAAAGGCAAGGAGAAAACTTAAAAGATGCTTGGTATAGGATGATGGAATCTTATCGTAAGTGCACCCTAGAGGTGAACTTTAGAATTCTTCTTCGCAATTTTTATGTTGGGTTAAATATGACACATAGACAACTCTTGGATTGCATTGCCAAGGGAAATTTTATTGAAATTGATCCCAGTATCGCGCATGAAATTATAGAGGGAATAGTGGGAACACTACCCCAAAAGGGAGGATCTCATCCTACCCAGGAAGAAACTCAAGTGTTTGAGAAGATTTGCGAAGTTACAATTTTTTTACAAAAGTCTCTTGAGCCTCTTAAAAGTGTTAGCGGAAATCTTCACCGCATGAATATGTTGATCACTCTTTGTAATAAGCGGTTGGATTCTTTAGATCTAAAAACTTCCGAGTATGAAGAGAAGCGGGAAGAACCACCCGGATTCGAGTGTGACTCCGCTAAAAAATTGAAAATTAAAGATGGCAATACCTAGATCTATCCTTCCTTTTATGCCTAGCTAGGGGCGTTAAATGATAGCGCTTGTTGGGAGGCAACCCAATTTTATTTTGTGTTTTTTGTTTTTGCTTCTGTTTAGGAATAAATAATCCATCTAGCCTCTGTTTAGATGTGGTTTTATCTTTTAGTTAGTGTTTGTGCCAAGTTAAACCTATTAGATCTTCTTGGGAGATAGTTATTTGATCTTGCTGTAATTTCCAGAATCTTTGCGCTCAGTGCCCGAATTGTTAAAAATCACAAGAACGTGATAAAATAGTGATTCCAATTGCTGCTGATCAATAAACAAATTTTCCAGTTCGTCTACTTTTAGTAGAATTTTTTGGGTTCCAGAAGTTTGCGTTAGTTACAGATTACTACAGACTGTTCTATTTTTGACAGATTCTGTTTTGCGTGTGTTGTTTGCTTATTTTGATGAATCTATGGCTAGTAAAATAGTTTGTAATCCATAGAGAAGTTGGAATACAGTAGGTTTAACACCAATACAAATAAATAATGAGTTCATTACAGTACCTTAAAGTAGTCTTTTGTTTTCTTTCTCTAACGGAGCTCACGAGATTTCTATTGAGTTTTGTGTTGTGAAGTTTTCAAGTTTTGGGTGAATTCTTTTGATGGATTATGGAACAAGGAGTGGCAAGAGCCTAATCTTGATGATGCCCATGGCACCCCCAAGATAATCCAAGGACACAAAAAAGTCAAAGCTTGTGGATGCCCCGGAAGGCATCCCCTCTTTCGTCTACTTCCATCGGTAATTTACTTGGAGCTATATTTTTATTCACCAACATTATATGTGTTTTGCTTGGAGCGTATTGTATTATTTGCGTCTTTGCTTGTTAGTCTACCACAATCATCCTTGCTGTACACACCTTTTGAGAGAGCCATACATGAATTGAAATTTGATAGAATACTCTATGTGTTTCACTTATATTTTTTGAGCTTGATAGTTTGCTCATAGTGCTTAACTTATATCTTTTTGAGCGTGATAATTTTTGCTCTAGTGCTTCACTTAGATCTTTTAGAGCACGATGGTGGATTTGTTTTAAAGAAACTTGATCTCTCATGCTCCACTTAGATTATTTTGAGAGTCGTTAATAGCATGGTAATTTGCTTAATGTTAATATACTTGGTATTCAAGATATGTGAAACTTTCTTTTGAGTGCGTTGAATACTAAGATAAGTTTGATGCTTGATAATTGTTTTGAGATAAGGAGGTGATAATATCAAAGTCGTGCTAGTTCAGTAGTTGTGAATTTGAGAAATGCTTGTGTTGAAGTTTGCAAATCCCGTAGCATGCACGTATGGTTAAAGTTATGTAACAAATTTGAAACATGAAGTGTACCTGGCTTGTGCATCCTTATGAGTGGCGGTCGGGGACGAGCGATGGTCTTTTCCTACCAATCTATCCCCCTAGGAGCATGCGTGTAGTACTTGATTTTTGATGACTTCTAAATTTTTGCAGTAAGTATATGAGTTCTTTTGACTAATGTTGAGTCCATGGATTATACGCACTTTTACCTTTCCGCCTTTGCTAGCCTCTTCGCCGTGCATTGCCCTTTCTCACATTGAGAGTTGGTGCAAACTTCGCGGTGCATCCAAACCCGTGATATGATACGCTCTTTCACATAAACCTCCTTATATCTTCCTCAAAACAGCCACCATACCTACCTATTATGGCATTTCCATAGCCATTCCGAGATATATTGCCGTGCAACTTTCCACCGTTCTGTTCATCATAATCATGACATACTTTACTTTTGTCATATTGCCATTTCATGATCATGTAGTTGACATCGTATTTGTGACCCACCATGCATTATTTTTCATACATGTCACTCTTGATTCATTGCACCATCCCGGTACACCGTCGGAGGCATTCATATAGAGTCATACCTTGTTCTAGTATCGAGTTGTAATCCTTATGTTGTAATCAATAGAAGTGTGATGATCATCATTATTAGAGCATTGCCCAAAAAAAAAGAAAGGCCAAAAAAAGGGGCAATGCTACTATCTCTTTTTCCACACTTGTGCTTCAAAGTAGCACGTTGTTCTTCATGTAGTGAGTCTCATATATTGTGCTTCAAAGTAGCACCATGTTTTTCATATAGTGAGTCTCATAAGTTGTCTTGTTCATACTAGTGGGAATTTTTCATTATAGAACTTGGCTTGTATATTCCTACGATGGGCTTCCTCAAAATGCCCTAGGTCTTCATGAGCAAGCAAGTTGGATGCACACCCACTAGTTTTCTTTTGTTGAGCATTCATAGCTCTAGTGCATCCGTTGCATGGCAATCCCTACTCCTCATGTTGACATCAATTGATGGGCATCTCCATAGCCCATTGATTATCCTCGTCAATGTGAGACTTTCTCCCTTTTTTGTCTTCTCCACACAATCCCCATCATCATATTCTATTCCACCCATAGTGCTATATCCATGGCTCACGCTCATGTATTGCGTGAAGGTTGAAAAAGTTTGAGATTATTGAAGTATGAAACAATTGCTTGGCTTGTCATCGGGGGTATAGAAGTTGGGAACATCTTTGTGTGACGAAAATGAAGCATAGCCTAACTATATGATTTTGTAGGGATGAACTTTCTTTTGCCATGCTATTTTGAGAAGACATGATTACTTTGATTAGTATGCTTGAAGTATTATTATCTTTATGTCAATATGAACTTTTGTTTTGAATCTTTCGGATCTGAATATTCAAACCATGATTAAGAAGATTTACATTGAAATTATGCCAAAGTATCACTCCGCATCAAAAATTCTCTTTTTATCATTTACCTACTCGAGGACGAGCAGGAATTAAGCTTGGGGATGCCTGATACGTCTCCAACGTATCTATAATTTTTGATTGCTCCATGCTACTTTATATATTGTTTTGGACTATAATGGGCTTTATTTTCCACTTTTATATTACTTTTGGGACTAACCTATTAACCGGAGGCCCAGCCCAGAATTGCTGTTTTTTTTTGCCTTTTTCAGTATTTCGAAGAAACAGAATATCAAACGGAGTCCAAATGGAATGAAATCTTCGGGAACGTGATCTTCTCACCGAACGTGATCCAGGAGACTTGGACCCTACTCCAAGAAGCGCCAGAGGCGGTCACGAGGGTGGAGGGCGCCCCCCTGGGCGCGCCCCCTGCCTCGTGGGCCCCTCGACGCTCCACCGACGTACTCCTTCCTCCTATATATACCTACGTACCCCCAATAGATCAGAGAAGGAGCCAAAAACCTAATTCCACCGCCGTACCTTCCTGTATCCACGAGATCCCATCTTGGGGTCTGTTCCGGAGCTCCGCCGGAGGGGGCATCCACCACGGAGGGCTTCTATATCAACACCATAGCCCCTCCGATGAAGTGTGAGTAGTTTACTTCAGACCTTCGGGTCCATAGTTAGTAGCTAGATGGCTTCTTCTCTCTTTTTGGATCTCAATACAATGTTCTCCCCCTCTCTCGTGGAGATCTATTTGATGTAATCTTCTTTTTGCGGTGTGTTTGTTGAGACTGATGAATTGTGGGTTTATGATCCAGCTTATCTATGAATCATATTTGAATCTTCTCTGAATTGTTTTATGTATGATTGAGTTATCTTTGCAAGTCTCTTCGAATTATCCGTTTGGTTTGGCCAACTAGATTGGTAGTTCTTGCAATGGGAGAAGTGTATGGCTTTGGGTTCAATCTTGCGGTGTCCTTACCCAGTGACAGAAAGGGTTGCAAGGCACGTATTGTATTGTTGCCATCGAGGATAACAAGATGGGGTATTTATCATATTGCATGAATTTTATTCCTCTACATCATGTCATATTGCTTAAGGCGTTACTCTGTTTTTAACTTAATACTCTAGATGCATGCTGGATAGCGGTCGATGAGTGGAGTAATAGTAGTAGATCTTGAGAATCGTTTGGTCTACTTGTCACGGACGTGATGCCTATATACATGATCATACCTAGATAACCTCATAACTATGCTCAATTCTGTCAATTGCTCAACAGTAATTTGTTCACCCACCGTAGAATACTTATGTTCTTGAGAGAAGCCACTAGTGAAACCTATGGCCCCCGGGTCTATTCCTCATCATATCAATCTCCATCACTTTTATACTTGCTTTGCTTTTACTTTTTACTTTGCATCTTTATACCAAAAATACCAAAAATATTATCTCTATCAGATGTCACTCTCGTAAGTGACAGTGAAGGGATTGACAACCCCTAATCACGTTTGTTGCGAGTAGCTATCGTTTTGTGCAGGTACGAGGGACTTGCGCGTGACCTCCTACTGGATTGATACCTTGGTTCTCAAAAACTAAGGGAAATACTTACGCTACTGTGCTGCATCATCCCCTCCTCTTCGGGGAAAACCAACGCAAGCTCGAGACGTAGCAAGCGCTAACATTTAACGCCCCTAGCTAGGCATGATGATTTCAATGATGCTCACATAAAAGACAAGAATTGAAACATAAAGAGTGCATCATGAAGAATATGACTAG
The DNA here is from genome assembly GCA_021605205.1 of Aegilops longissima. Lineage (NCBI taxonomy): Eukaryota > Viridiplantae > Streptophyta > Magnoliopsida > Poales > Poaceae > Aegilops > Aegilops longissima. Next base: position 411,166,790 of record CM038677.1, on the reverse strand, counting down.
CACATTTATTTCTAACCCATTTCCTATGCATAGGGATTTTTTGAGCAAACAACTTATGGAAACAATAATCAACTAGCATAGGAAGGCAAAAGAAGCATAACTTTAAACCTTTAAGCACATAGAGAGGAAACTTGATATTATTGCATTTCCTACAAACATATATTCCTCCCTCATAATAATTTTCAGTAGCATCATGAATAAATTCAACAATATAACCATTACATAAATCATTCTTTTCATGATCTACTAGCATAGAAAATTTACTACTCTCCACATAAGCAAAATTCTTCTCATTCAGAATAGTGGGAGTATCATAAGAAACTCGAATACTATAAATTGTTTCCATATTAAAAGAGTAATGTTCAGAAAAAGGGTAATCATAATCATGACAAGTTTTATAAATATAATCATCACTACTTTTTATAGCATAAGTGTCATCACAGTAATCATCATAAGTAGCAAGTTTGTTCTCATCATAATCAATTTAAACCTCTTCCAAGATAGTGGAATCATTACTAAATAAAGTCATGACGTCTCGAAATCCACTTTCATAATTGTCACAATAATATTCAAAACCCTCCAAAATAGTGGGATCATCACTTCCTAAAGTTGACACTCTTCCAAACCCACTTTCATCAATATAACCATCATAAATAGGAGGCATGCTATCATCATAATAAGTTTTCATATCAAAACTTGGGAGGTTAAACATATCATCTTCATAAAACATAGCATCCCCAAGCTTGGGACAATCATTAATTGCAGCAAATAAATTCTCAAACTTGTCATTCTCATCAAACATGGCATCCCCAAGCTTGGGCCTTTTCATATCATAACCATAATCACTCTCATCATTAATAGTATGGATAGCACCAATAGTATAGCAATTATCATCATCACAATGAGTAATAGGAGCAACATCATTTGGGAGGGATACCTTTTTACCTTTGTTTCTCCGTCTTCTATTTTTGTTCTTCACATCATGTGTGGGTTTAATCCTCTTTTTGGAGCTCCTTATTAATGAGATTGGTTGAATAGAAAGCTCCTCCTCGTTACCTGATTCATCATAAGAAAGAATAGGAGGATATTGGGAAATCTCTTCCCTTTCATTAGTATTCTCTTCATCTTCTATTTGTTTTCTTGTCTTTATGTAATTGGCAATATAAGGATTTTCAATGCAATTCACCGCACAATACATATAAATTTCCTCTAGATCAAAATCAAGAACTTTATCAAGGGCAAATTCTGGCATATCCGTAGTTATACGTTTCATTTCTTCATAACCCACAAGCAAACTAAGTTCATTATGATGCGCAAGGGAAATCAAGTCATCACAATTTCTGGACACGATACGATCATGAAACAACTTGCATTGGATATTTAAATGACCACGTTCATTGCAAAGTTCACAAGGATGGCTAAGAAAATTTAAATTTTCAGCACAAACATCTAGTCTTTCTTGCAACCATTTAGTTTCTAAATACTTATGCCTCTTGCAAAATCTATCTTCCCTATTTGGTGTGTACTTGCAAACTCTATGCACTCCACAAAAATTGACATGCTTATAAGAGACATTTTCATCATGACTAGTGCAATCATCATTAGTACTATGGATATTCAAAGAGTCCGTACTAGCAACATTGCAATCATGTTCATCATTCAAAGATTTAGTGCCAAACATTTTAATGCATTCTTCTTCTAGCATTTTGGCACAATTATCGGAATCCTTATTTTGACGAAAGATATTAAAAAGATGAAGCATATGAGGCACCCTCAATTCCACTTTTTGTAGTTTTCTTTTATAAACTAAACTAGTGATAAAACAAGAAACTAAAAGATTCGATTGCAAGATCTAAAGATATACCTTCAAGCACTCACCTTCTCGGCAACGGCGCCAGAAATTTCTTGATGTCTACTACACAACCTTCCTCTTGTAGACGTTGTTGGGCCTCCAAGTGCAGAGGTTTGTAGGACCGTAGCAAATTTCCCTCAAGTGGATGGCCTAAGGTTTATCAATCCGTGGGAGGCGTGGGATGAAGATGGTCTCTCTCAAACAACCCTGCAACCAAATAGCAAAGAGTCTCTTGTGTCCCCAACACACCCAATACAATGGTAAATTATATAGGTGTACTAGTTCGGCGAAGAGATGGTGATACAAGTGCAATATGGATGGTAGATAAAGGTTTTTGTAATCTGAAATTATAAAAAACAGCAAGGTAACAAGCGATAAAAGTGAGCGTAAACGGTATTGCAATGTTAGGAAACAAGGCCTAAGGTTCATACTTTCACTAGTGCAATTTCTCTCAACAATAATAACATAATTGGATCACATAACTATCCCTCAAATTGCAACAAAGAGTCACTCCAAAGTTACTAATAGTGGTGAACAAACGAAGAGTTTATTGTAGGGTACGAAACCACCTCAAAGTTATTCTTTCTAATCGATCTATTCAAGAGTCCGTAGTGAAATAACACAAACCTATTCTTTCAGTTCGATCTATCCTAGAGTTCATACTAGAATAACACCTTAAGAAACAAATCAACTATCGGGGAAGCTGGTCGTGTCCCACGAACACCTATGGGACCTTGGTCCCTTGTGGTTCGGAGGGGGGCGGAGGATGCACGAAGAGCGGATCGAAGCGATGCACACGAGCAGATTTACCCAGCTTCAGAGCTCTCCGGAGAGATAACACTCCTACTGCTGCTTGGTGGATTATATTGAGTTCCTGCTAGGGAGCAATGGGAGCTACAAAACCTAGCCTAAACGAGGTCTCCAGTGGGTAGGATGAACTGAATCGGAGCCGAATCGAACCAGCCGAACCGAACCCCTTCTACGTTGCACATGGGCCTCCTTTTATAGGCACAAGGGGTCACCACAGGTGGCAACACATATGAGGGTACAAATGTAAAAACAGTGGTTGGTACACCAACTTGTACAAAGGTCTGATGATCTATACCTAATTCGACGGCAAGGGACAAGAGTCATAAATGCCCGCCTCGATCGCTGAATAAAGGCAACAGGACCGCTGCGCCTCCGCTTGCCACGATGGTAGCTTGTCAGCGCCGCTTATCGTTGCTCCCCGCTGGCGGCACAGCCCTTCGACACGCGTGCCCGGAATGGTCCCGTGGCGACACGTTGGCGGATGAGCTGGAGCGGAGATGATGAGAGGTCGCCTGCCGCGGCAAGCACTTTGCCGCTGCTGAATCCTTGTCGTGCTTGGGAGCTTGTCGATCCCCAAGCCTTCCCGGCAAGCTCCTCTTGCCGGGGTCTTGTTTTCTTCGTGCCTCGAGTGGCCTTCCCGGCAAGCTCCTCTTGCCGGGGCCTTGATCACTTTGTTCTTGAATGGCTCCAAAGGAGCCGCGGAAGATCTTGACGGTCACCAGATCAGCCCTGCCGCGGGGTGCTACAACTGCCGGCACGAAGTTCGGGATACTAGGGTACCCTTACTCTAGTACACCGGACAGAGCCCCGGCTGGGCCACACACGGCGCCAAGCTCATGGGCCAGGCCCAAAAGCAGTGCACGGGCACGCGGGTCCGGATCACGCCATTACTCGCCTCGACCCACCAGCCTCCCACGAACGTCCGCGCACCGGACGTGGCGTCGTGGGGAGATCGTGGGGCTTTTTTAATGGAAAATCCAACGCCGCCCCTCTCCCTCCTTATAAGCAGGGGGTACAGGGGCAGAGCGCCCACTTGCCATTGCTGTCACATCAGAAACCACCACCGCTTCCCCCTTTATTCTCGAGCCCAAAGAGAAGCGACGCTCCGCCCCCTCCCCATTGCCACCGGTGCCACCAACGCCGTCGAATTCGTCCACCACCTCTGCCATGGCTCCGAAAGCCGATAAGGGCAAAGGGGTGAAATCAGCCGAGGCGCAGCGGCTCACGGCGCTGCGGAAGGAGAAGGCCCTCTTCGATCCGTTGCTCGACAGGAAGGAGCTGCGGGAGCTGTATTACCTTTTCTGGTCGACGGCGACGCATGCGCACCCGCGCACGAGGGTGATCTCCGCTGCCACGTCCGAGAAGGTTTCCTTCGGGTACCCCTTTTTCGCACTTTTCTTCCACTGCGGGCTCTGCCCGCCCTTTTCCGAATTCTTTTGTGATGTCATGAATACATATGGCCTCCGCCTTGATTTCACCCCCACGCCGTCCTCACCATGGCGTGCTGCACACCTCTGCGAGAACTTTGTCGGGGTCCACCCAAATGTAGCACTTTTCCGCCATTACTTGATGCCCCGCGTAGAGAGAGGAGAGCCGCTTGCCGGAGGAATTGCATGGATATCCAGGATCGGCAAGAAGGAAGCATATCTTGACGGGGAGCTGCGCAGCAAGTGGGAGGAGTGGAGGGCTGACTGGTGTTGGATCTTAGAGGAGGACCCGCAACCTTTTACTGCCCTACGCAAAACCCCCATAGTGCGCGGCAATGACTGGAGCAACTTGGCGCTGGAGGACGCCAAGTTGAAGATTGCCGTGACTAGGATCTTGCGTCTCAGACATGCCGGGCTGACCGTAGGAGCAGTTGGCGCGGACTTCCTTCGCCGCCGCATTGCGCCCTTGTAGGAGAGGGAGAGGCCTGCTTGGGAGTTCCAGAACGCGGCGGACATCATGAGGCTGCGCCCGGTCTGAATTGGAACTTTACCGCCTTGGAGCTGGATGGCATGCTGCGGGAGCTGTTCAAGCTCGATGCGATCACCCGAGTGGTTCATGTTGCCGAGGGGAGTCGTGCCTTGTGCAACAACTCGTCGCTGACCGCATCCGCGCGATGATGCTGCCAGCGGTTCCCATGGAATCGTTCCAACTTGGCAGGAGCCCGCCGACGAGGTCGTGCAGCAGTTCTTCGACGACTTAGAAGAAGTGCCGATCCGTGCCGACGAGCAGAAGCGGCTCACCCGCGACACCACCGAGCAGGAGATGGCGCGCATCACCACAAGGTTGGAGGAGGCGGCAGAAGCTGCTGCCGCTGGCGTGTTTGGGTTTACTGTCGAGGAGGCAGAGACGGCCGAGGCGGCAAGCCTTGCCGACCGAGAGGAGTTTGCCGATGAGGAGGAGCAGGCCGAGCCCGACAATGAGCCGAGCGAGCCTGCCGGGGGCGCCTCCCCTCCGCCGTCAAGCAGCTTGCCGCAGGAGGAGCCCGCGGCCCCGCCAAGGAGACGCCTCCGCAAAACCGGAGAGGTGGCGGGGCGGCATGCAGGCCAACAGCCGTCTCGCCGCCCAACGCGCTCCACCGCGGCAAGCACTGCTGCCGCGGGAGCGCCTCATGCCGCCATGGCGACGGGAGCGGGGTCTTCTGGAGTCGCGGCCCCTGCACCCGCCAAGCGTCCGAGGGAATCTTCTCCTCCAATTCGTCGCGCCGGAGCGGAATTTGATCTCTCCGCCCTCAGCTCCGAGGAAGAAGAGGAAGAGTAAGATCTTGTCGCTGCTACTTGTAATCCTTCAATTTATTGCTTTATTTTATATCTGACTTGCTTCACTCTGAACCTTCTCCTTCTTCAGGACGCTAGCTCAGAGGGCGTCGAAGAGGGCCAAGACCCCGGTGGTTGTCATCTCAGATGATTCCCCTGTGGCGACAGGAGGCACGTCTGGGACTCCCTTGCCGGATCCGGCAACCCTTCAACAGAGCAGCCCCCAGCACAGCCCCCAGCGTAAGTGTTTGGTCTATTTCTTATGGTTGGGTGTGCTTGGGTGCTCCTTCGTCACTGATATCTGGTTTGTTGAATTATGTAGGAGCAGAGCAGCCTTATCAGGAGGTCCCGGAAGTCGCTCCCGAGGTTCAGCCTCATCAGGAGGCCCCGGAGGTCACCCCCGAAGTTCTACTTGCTTCAACTACGCCACCAAGGGAGAAATCTCCGCCAAGGGAGCGCTCTCCGGCAAGGGAGGCCTCTCCGACAAGGGGATCTTCTCCGCAAGGGCAGCGCCGACAACCCTCCGTGGTGGAGACCGCGCAACAGACCCTACCGCAGTAATCTTCTTGCTTGAGAATTTCCCTTGGGTTCTTTTCTTCTCTTCTTCTTTTTCAACATTTGCTTGACTAGTTCTTTCTTTTTTCGACTGTCCGATCCATCCGTTGAGAGCCGATGGAGACCGAGGCTGCCGGCGAGGAGGACGCCGCGGCAATAATGATGACGCCGCCAACATGGAGGAGGAGGCAAGGCCGATGGGTCCACCGGCGAGGAGGCCGCCAAGTTGCCGGGCGCAGAGGCGGGAGGGTCCGCGATCGACCGACGGCCCTGGGACGCAGGAGCGCCAGCGCCGCACCGACCGGGCCGTCCCCGCCACCGATGCGCGCCAGACCAAGAGCCCCAGCCCGCGCCTATCTCAAGGCCGGTGAAGGTGTCTTCATCAAGCTTCCATGGGCGTCAAGCTCCAGGGCACCGGTCGAAGGGGAGACCTTAGACGTGGAACTGCTCGCCTCTGCTGGGCTGTCGCTGGTTGACACGCCAGCAGCAGCAAAGGGCGAAGTCCGAGGAGGAGCAGTTGCTGAAGAGGTTGCTGTCGCTCTACCGCGCCCGACAAGCCAAACTGGAGTTGCGGGAAGCTCTCGTCGCGAGGGCGGGAGCTGACATGGAGAAACGCGCAGAGGAGCTCCGGTGTGCCAACAAGGAAACTCTCTGGGATATAGCAGAGGCGCGGGAGCAGCTTGCTGAGGAGCGCACGGCTTTCATCTTGGAGAAGGCCGAGGTCGAGGAGCAGCAAAGGCTTGCCGGCGAGAAGCTCTCCGCGCAAGAGGGTGAGCTGGCGCAGCGGAAGATCAACCTCGACAGCTATGAGGAAGATCTCGCCGCGCGCGAGCAATCAATTGGCGGGCCACTTCAGGAGGCAAAGGACGCCGCCGCAGCTGCCGAGGCCACCAAGAAGGATTTGGAGACGAGGGTGGCACAGCTGGAGGCCACCCTCCAGAAGAGCGAGGAGGAAGTCACCGGGCTGAAGCGCGAATGCGAGAAGGACGCCTACACTCTTGGCGAGCTGCAGGGTCGTTTCGCCGAGAAGATCAAGGAGCTCGAGGCCGCCAAGGACTCCAAGGCGGATCTGGAGTTGAAACTGACCACCCTGACGGAGACGCTGAACGACGCCAAGGAGCGGGAAACGGGCCTGCTGGAGAAGATCAAGGCCAACGAGGAACTGTTGTCGAATGCTGTGACCGCCCAGAATAATCTCAGAGATAGCATAATGCACTGGACAGAAGGTCTTGTGGACACTGCCGCCGCCATCCATCACGAGCTGATGGAGCTGGGGATGGTGGATCTCGGGTACTCCACCGATGAGCCACCGATGAGAACCTCCAACCCAGCGTCAAGCTCAGCCTGTTCTTCAAGGGCGTGCTGACGGGTCTCCAGCGGCTCCGGGAGGAGATCCCAAAGCAACTGGCGGAGGAGTCGCGCCAAGTTTTTGCGCGGGCTCTCTGAAGGTGCTGATGAAAGTGGCCTTCCGCAAACCAAAGCGCCGATTTCACCAAAGTCCTCAAGTCCTCGCCTCCATCTCGCCGACGTTGAAGCGCCAAGGCCCTTGTCGCACCCATTGTGGACAGGGTGAGCGGAGTCAAGAGGCTCGATGGCGACCCGCGTGGACTAGGCCGCCAAGCTTATCTTTCTCTTGTCATTGTAGATCATGTTTAGGCGAAAAATCTATTAGATCTGCGACAAGTTATTTCTGTAATATACTCTATCTTAGGTATCAATTGCAATGTTATTTCCTTTACTTGACTCCTTCCCTTGTATGTTTGTGCCCTACGCTTTTAGGGGAACTTGTCGGTGCGAACACCTTTGTCATGAAAGCGCTGAGTGCGGAACTTCAGCAGCCTGCTGGCGATGCTGCCTCCGACAAGCAACCTTGTCGCAACTAGTTGCAGCACACTTAAGCTGTTGAGCGGGCTCGAAACAAAGTAAGGGCGCAAGCTAGTCGCGAGTTGGTTCCTCCGCGCACATGTTTTCCATACAAAGTACTATCGTTCGAGGAAGATAACTTAAAAATTTAAAAACTGGTTGCTTAAACTTAGCAACTTAGCTTCTCTGTTGTTCACTTCTCGGCAAGGCGACAGTTCCTCGAGCGACGCTTGGTGGCCCACACCATTATCTTCTCCTTCCCCCCCGGTTAACTTGTGGGTGGATGAACCTTCCTCTTGTTTGAGAAGAAAGAAGAGAAAATAAAGTTATGGAGCCTAGTGGCTCGTTATTGCTTATCGGTGTGGATGCTGCACAAAATGTCGATAATACATGCATAATAATGATGAAAGCATGAAATTGACCAATTGTGCGCAACACATAAGCTTTATCGATGCACGGGTCTCGCGCCCGCTTTGTACAAAGGATTACATGCAACAGCGGCAAGACTTGTACAAAAGGGTGGTTGCCGGAACGGGTCCCGGCAACCGCGCCCTATGGGTAAAACTTACGAAGATGCTCTATATTCCAGGAGTTGCTCACCGGAACGCCATCTTCGGTCTCAAGGCGGACAGCGCCGGGCCTAGTGACTCGTTTCACCCGATAGGGGCCTTCCCACTTCGGTGTCAACTTGTTGGAATTCTTGGCAGATTGAACGCGCCGAAGAACAAGGTCGCCTTCCTCAAAGCTTCTGGCATTAACTTTGCGGCTATGGTAGCGGCGCAAAGCTTGCTGGTAACGAGCAGCTCGACAAAGAGCTCAAGACGATCTTCCTCGAGGAGCAGCGTCATCTTGTCGCAGCTGCTCTTGCTCAAGCTCATCATAAGCGAGAACTCGAGGTGACCCGTATACGAAGTTCCGTGGGGAGAACTGCTTCGCTCCATAGACTAGAGCAAAGGTGTCCGCCGGTGGCTCGACGGTGTCGCCCTGATCAACCAAAGAACCACCGCAGCTCCTCAATCCAGTTTTTCCCGCACTTGTGTAGCCTGTCAAAGTTCGGTCTTGAGTCCTCGCAGCACTTCAAAGATTTGCCCTCTTTGCTTGACCGCTGCTTCTCGGGTGAGCAATGTATAAAGCAGACTTTGGCGCCAAGATCTTGGACGATTGCATGAAGGTGCGGCTCGTGAATTGTGTGCCATTGTCGGTGATGATCCGTTAGGTATCCCAAAACGGCAAACAATTGACCAAGAACTTGATCGCCGACCGTGGCTGTCACCTTCCTCATCGCTTCCACTTCCGCCACTTTGTGAACTTGTCGATTGCGACGCATAAGTACTCAAATCCCCGACAGCTCGGGAAGGGGCCGAGGATGTCGAGCCCCTGCATCAAAACGCCAGGATAAAGGGATCGCCTAGAGAGCTTGAGCTGGATGGTGTATCTGCTTTGAATGGAACCGCACGCTTCACACTTGGTTACTTGTGCGCTTGCATCCTAGAGGGCTTCGCCAGAAGAAACCTTGCCGGAAAGCTTTGCGGCAAGTGCTCTTGCGCCAATGTGGTGACCACATATGCCTCCATGTATTTCGCCAACAGCTTTCGTCCATCTTCCCGCAAATACACTTCAATTTCACTCCGCTGAGTCTTCTTCTCAGATAGGATGTTGTCAACAAACCGATACATACTTGACCGCCGGGCTACTTTTTTTCGCTTCTTCTTGCTCTTCGGAAGTTCTCCGTCTCAAGGAAATGGACGATTTGTTGTGCCCATGTTGGAGCTTATGCTCGACAACAAGGACTAAAGGCACATCTACCATCAAGGGAACATTAGCTTCCACGGCAAGAACTCGCGGTTCCGCCGAGTTGATGATCCCCGCAAACTTGCCGGAGCAAAGCTTGTCGGGAGCGCTCGCTTCAACGAAACAAACCACAGGGTTTGTCGGAGCAGCATCGCTCCTCGATGATATTTGCATTGATTTTAGGGACCTTCTTGGCGGCGGCTCCGTGGAGCTCGCCGGAAAGTAGTCGCCGGAACCAATTTTTCTTCTTGCTCGTCTCGTCGATGGTGTTACAGTTATTGAGTCAGCTTGAGCACAAAAATTCCTGGTTCCATGTGTAACTTAAGTGCAGCACATTTTGAGAGGGCATCAGCAATATCATTCTCGAGCTCTTGAACGTGTTCCATTTGCAGGCCTTCAAAGTGCTCTTCTAGCTTTCTCACTTCATCAACGATGTTTCCATCAACGGACTCGTAATCTTTGTTCACTTGGCGGACGACAAGCTGCGAGTCACCCCGACGATAAGCTTCTTGATCCCAAGGTCCACTGCAATTCTAAGACCGCAAGCAAACCTTCATACTCTGCAGTATTGTTTGTCGCTTGCTCCTTGGGAAAATGCATTTGGACTATGTACTTGAGGTGCTCTCCGGTGGGTGCGATAAGCAAGACGCTGCACCGGGCGCCTTTGCAGCGAGAAGGCACCATCAAAGTACATCAGCCACTCTTTATTTGCTTCTTTGGCGGGATGCTCGTCTCGTATTTCTTCATCTTATGCTACGCCCATTCTGCTATAAACTCTGCCAATGCTCGCTTTGGATAGTTGAAGTGCTTTCAAACTTGAGGCCAAAGCTTGGCAGCCCAAAGTGCCCACCGACAATCCTGCCTGCTGCTTCGGATTTTGCAATATCCTCTTTAGCGGAAAGCGAGTGACAACTGTTATCTCATGTGCTTGAAGTAATGGCGCAGCTTTCTCGAGGCCATGAGGAGGCCGAAAAGCAACTTCGACACCGAATACCTTGACCTAGCCCCCTCAAAAGGGAATCGACAAAGTAGACGGGCGCTGCACCATCCTTTTTTGTATCTTGTCGCAATCTCGCAGATCCGTCCTTGTCGGGACCAGAGCTTGACGGCGAAGCCCCTCGCTTGTCGCTGGATGCGCTCGCTTGGTTGTCGGCTCATCATCCGCCTCCTCTCCGCTACTAACGCAGCACTAACCACTTGATTGGTTGCTGCTATGTACAACAACAACTTCTCTTGTGGCTTAGGTGCGATAAGTATTGGAGCGGAGGACAGGTACTCTTCAAGTCTTGCAGCAGCCTCCGCCTCGGGAGTCCATTTCATTGGATCCGCTTTTTCAAAATTTTGAAAAATGGCAGGGCGCGCTCAGCTGACTTAGAGATAAACCTGCTAAGAGCAGCCACGCAACCGGCAAGCCTTCTGACATCCTTGACGCGCTTTGGTGCTTCAATCTGCTCAATGGCCTTGATCTTGTCGGGATTGGCTTCAATTCCCCTCTGAGACACAAAGAACCCGAGAAGCTTGCCGGAGGGAACTCCAAACACGCACTTCTCGGGGTTGAGCTTGAGATTGATCTTGCGCAGATTTGCAAAAGTCTCATCTAAGTCTTGAACCAGAGTTGCTTTGTACTTGCTCTTGACCACTATGTCATCCATGTAAGCCTCTACATTTCTGTGTATTTGTGGTTCAAAGGCTTCATGGACTACTCTAGCAAACGTTGAACCAGCATTCTTCAAACCGAAAGGCATCCGTATGAAAAAAGATGTGCCACATGGTGTAATGAATGCGGTTTTCTTCATCTTCTTACGCCATGAAAATCTGATGATATCCTGAATATGCGCCAAGAAATGAAAGCAAATCAGATCCAGTGTGGAGTCAACAATCTGGTATATACGCCGCAAGGGAAATGGGTCTTTGGGACAAGCTTTATTAACATCTGTAAAGTCGATACAGAGTCTCCATTTCCGCTTGCCTTCGTGACAACTACCGGATTGGCCAACCACGGGATGGAGCACTCCTCTAACAAGGCCTGCTGCTTCCAACTTCTTGATCTCTTCGCTATGAATTTTGGCGCCCAACGCTGCTTCCTAACTTTTTGCTTGACGGTCGCGTGAGGAGGACAGACAGCTAGGTGGTGCTCAATTACTTTCCTGGGAACACCGGGGATGTCAGATGGTTGCCATGCAAACACATCGACATTCGCCCGCAGGAAAGCAACGAGCTCGCCTTCCTATTTAGGGTCAAGCGTGGCACTGATGGTGAAAGTACCACCAGTGCCGTCCTCCTTGGCGGGCACCTTCTTGGTCTTCGGTGGAGCTGCCATCTTCTTCTTGCACTTGCCGGTGGAGCTCGATGGTGCGTCCTCGACGGTAGCGCAGCACTCCGAAGAGGTGCGCTTGCCGGAGTGGGCATTAGAGTTCTTGCCGGACAAAGTGGTCTTCTTCTTCCCCCCCGGGAGCTTCAGCGGCAAGTGGTTTGCTATCTGTGGCGGCTGCTGCATCCCGGTAAATCTTGTCAGCACAGATAAGCGCATCCTTCTTGTCTCCATGAACAGAAATGACACTTATCGGGCCGGGCATCTTGAGCAGGTTCTAGGCGTAATGAGAAGCTGCCATGAACTTGGCGAGTGCTGGACGACCAAGTATTCCATTGTATGGCAATGGGAAATCGGCAACGCCAAATGTGACCCTCTCGGTCCTAAATTCAGTTCATCGCCAAATGTCACCGGCAAGCAGTGATCTTCCTTCGCTTGCTCCTTCTGGGTTGATTCCTTGAAAGTACCAGTTTCTTCGAGCTCATTGTCGGGATCCAAGCTTCGGAGCATCGCGAAGAGATCGATTCAGCCGCCCCACCGTCAACCAACATCTTTGTGACCTTGAGGTTGCGGATAGTTGGTGATACCAACATCGGCAAGCACCGACCACAGTGATGCGATCAGGGTGATCCTCAATGTCAAAGATGATGGGCGCTTTGGACCACTTCAGAGGTTTGCGTGACTCTATGGATGGTTCTGCAGATTAACTCGACGATCCATTGCTTGAGTTGGCGGTGCGAGGTATGCAGAGAAGCACCACCGCCAACGCAAAGGACCTCCGTTGCCTTCAAACTCTTGCTCGTCGCCTTCATCATCTTCCATGTCTTTGTCATCTTCATCTTCGCCTTCTTCCTTGTCGCGCCGTGGGAGGTCTCTCTCTTGCCGCTGCTTGGCCTTGCTGCAAGCGCCCTCCCCGACCGGTCTCTTCTTACTAGCCGCACCAGCACCTTCCTGGGCCTTCTCCTTGTCTCGCCGTCAGATTCAGCCCTCTCAGAGCTCAACAAGCTGCTCGACTTTCTTGCAGCTCGAGATCGTGGCCCTTGGTGCGGTGGATCTTACAAGATCGTTTGTTGGAGCTGTCAGCTTATCGGCGGCCGCCACAGCTTGGCGGTCGGTGTCGGCGCAACCTCCTTGCCGAGCCACCAGCCTTGGCTTTGTTGGCGGCACCATCCTTGCCGGACTGCTCGACAACCAGTACTTCTTGGTTTTTCTTCTTTCTGTTGTTCCGCCGTCGGCTCTTCCTTGCCGGGCGGTCTCCTCACCGCCGACTCGCTCCCACATTCTCTCCTCGAGTCTTCTTCCTTCTTCAGCGGCACACTTGTCGGCCAGGGCGTAGAGCTCACTGACGTCTTTTACTTTGCACATCGCCATCTCCTCCTCATCCTGCGGTTTCGCACATTACGATGAAATGCACCGATCACCCGGCAGGTGGACATCCGGGATGTTGTAATGCACACGGCTGAATCTCTGGATGAATTTGCGCAGGACTCTCCTTCCTTCCGGGCGCAGCAGGTGAAGGTCACTCTCTTGGCCATGAGGCTTGTGGTCACCGTGAAGGCGCCGACAAACTGGTGGCACAACCGCCCAAGAAGAAATAGAGCTGTCCGGCAAGTGCATGAGCCAAGACCGACGCTTGGCTTGAGCACCGAGAGGGAAGTAGTTGGCGAGATCTTGTCGCCTCGCCCCCGCAGCCTGCACCGCGATGGTGTAGATGCCGAGGAACTTCGATGGGTGCATCCCGCCATCATACTTTTCTCGCACATCCGCTTGAAGTTTTTCTTATCGCCTTTGGACTTGCCGCAGCTCACGGGTGAACGCAGGGCAACCTACCGCTGACGGCAAGTCACACGGTTCTTCGGCGCACGCATGTCAACAGCGGGCCCCGCGCTGGTCGATTGACGCGCGCTTTCTTGGCGCCGGCGCGGTTCGAAGCGCCTTCTTCTTGCCGCTCAAGAACTTGGCGCTGGTCGCGACGAGCTCGCGGATCCGACGATGCTGTGGAGTCGCTGTCGAGGTGGATCCGGCGAGTCGGCGATCTTGGCCTTCGGGAAGGGGAGTGTACGGTGGCTGCATCCCCGCAAGTCTCGTCAACATCGGCTCGTGCCTTGTCGCCTTGCCGCGGCTGCGAGGCGCTTGGTTGCCACGGGACGTCGCCGTTGGCAAAGCCGATGAGGCTCTGGATGGTGGCCCTCCATTTGTCGACCTTATCGGCCGTTGGAGGGTAGACTAGAAGTAGCTGAGCTCTTGCCAAGGCTTCTGCTGGAGTGGTGGGTGGCAATGGCGTACGGAGCGAAGAACGGGACGTGCTCGGACTCCTAACCAAGTTAGGAGGAGCAGCGTCCCGCCCCAGCGACCATACTCCGCTGGTACCGGCATGCTGGCATGCATGCGGGTCTCGAGGGCCTCGGCATCCTCCAGCTTGGCCTTGATCTATCGAACGTATGGTGCTGCGAGCACCATGACGCTGTCTTTCCCGCGCCTCTTGAGAAGGACGCGGTGCGGATTCGGACGCCGAAGCTTGCGCCGCCTTGTCCTTGGACCTGGCGGCGTCGTGGACTCTCTCGTCGGCGCCGTTTCCTCCGCCGGTGTCTTCCCCACCACTCGTCTGCTCTGGTGGTGGTGGGTTGACGCGACTGACCGCCGCCGCCAAGTCTTCTTCTTCGGTGGCATGCTGAGAAGATGATGAAGATTGTTGCTCGTGTGAACGCTGGATCAGGTTCACACAACCTCGACGCCCCCTACCTGGCGCACCAAAGATGTCGGGGAAGCTGGTCGTGTCCCACGAACACCTATGGGACCTTGGTCCCTTGTGGTTCGGAGGGGGGCGGAGGATGCACGAAGAGCGGATCGAAGCGATGCACACGAGCAGATTTACCCAGCTTCGGAGCTCTCCGGAGAGATAACACTCCTACTGCTGCTTGGTGGATTATATTGAGTTCTTGCTAGGGAGCAATGGGAGCTACAAAACCTAGCCTAAACGAGGTCTCCAGTGGGTAGGATGAACTGAATCGGAGCCGAATCGAACCAGCCGAACCGAACCCCTTCTACGTTGCACATGGGCCTCCTTTTATAGGCACAAGGGGTCACCACAGGTGGCAACACATATGAGGGTACAAATGTAAAAACAGTGGTTGGTACACCAACTTGTACAAAGGTATGTGATCTATACCTAATTTCGACGGCAAGGGACAAGAGTCATAAATGCCCGCCTCGGCCGCTCGAATAAAGGCAACAGAGGACCGTCAAGTGTGCCTCCGTTCGCCACGATGGTAGCTTCTCAGCGCCGCTTATCGTTGCTCCCCGCTGGCGGCACAGCTCTTCGACACGCTGCGTTCGGAATGGTCCCGTGGCGACACGCTGGCGGATGAGCTGGAGCGGAGATGATGAGAGGTCGCCTGCCGCGGCAAGCACTTTGCCGCGGCTGAATCCTTGTCGTGCTTGGGAGCTTGTCGATCCCCAAGCCTTCCCGACAAGCTCCTCTTGCCGGGGTCTTGTTTTCTTCGTGCCTCGAGTGGCCTTCCCGACAAGCTCCTCTTGCCGGGGCCTTGATCACTTTGTTCTTGAATGGCTCCAAAGGAGCCACGGAAGATCTTGACGGTCACCAGATCAGCCTCGCCATGGTGTGCTGAATCGCCTGGCACGAAGTTCGGGATACTAGGGTACCCCTACTCTAGTACACCGACATCAACCAAAACCCTAATGTCACCTAGATACTCCAATGTCACCTCAAGTATCCGTTGGTATGATTATACGATATGCATCACACAATCTCATATTCATCTATTCAACCAACACAAAGAACTTCAAAGAGTGCCCCAAAGTTTCTACCGGAGAGTCAAGACGAAAACGTGTACCAACCCTTATGCATAGATTCCCAAGGTCACGGAATCCGCAAGTTGATCACCAAAACATACATCAGTGAATCAATAGAATACCCATTGTCATTACGGGTATCCCACGCAAGACATACATCAAGTGTTCTAAAATCCGTGAAGACTCAGTCTGATAAGATAACTTCAAAGGGAAAACTCAATCCATTACAAGAGAGTAGAGGGGGAGAAACATCATAAGATCCAACTATAATAGCAAAGCTCGCGATACATCAAGATCGTGTCGAATCAAGAACACGAGAGTGAGATAGAGAGAGAGATCAAACACATAGCTACTGGTACATACCCTCAGCCCCGAGGGTGAACTACTCCCGCCTCGTCATGGAGAGCGCCGGGATGATGAAGATGGCCACCGGTGAGGGATCCCCCTCCGGTAGGGTGCCGGAACAGGGTCCCGATTGGTTTTTGGTGGCTACAAAGGCTTGCGGCAGCGGAACTCCCGATCTAGGTTTCTTTTTGGGGTTTCTATATTTATAGGGATTTTTGGCATCGGGAACAAGTCAGGGGGGGGGGGGTTCCGGGGCGGCCACGAGGTAGGAGGGTGCGCCCAGGGGGGTAGGGCGCGCCCCCACCCTCGTGGGTGCCTCGGGACTCTTCTGGTCCATCTCCGATACTCCGTGGGCTTCTTCTTGTCCAAAAATAATCTCCGTGAAATTTCAGGTCAATTGGACTCCGTTTGGTTTTCCTTTTCTGCGATACTCAAAAACAAGGAAAAACAAAAACTTGCACTGGGCTCTAGGTTAATAGGTTAGTCCCAAAAATCATATGAAATAGCATATAAATGCATATAAAACATCCTAGATGGATAATATAATAGCATGGAACAATCAAAAATTATAGATACGTTGGATACGTATCAGGCGCTCGTGGACGATGCAAGGGCCCATCGAGAGGCAGAAGCAGCAAACCAAGGGGCTTATGAGCCGCCCCTTGTGATTCCCCAAGCTCCAACCGAGGCCGGGTTGAGTATTAGAAGTCTTGGAGTGCCGTATTTGGTGGCGGCCTTACGCAATGAGCGTTTGCCCAAGGATTTCAAGGGTCCCCGTAAGATACCTAATTACATGCCCAACCTCGCTCTAGAAGCTTGGGCTGAAAGCTATGAACTCGCCATGGAGATGTTAGACGTCAGTGATGCGATTTGTGCTAAATATTTCACCATGATGTTGGAAGGGCCTGCACACACGTGGTTAAAAGGCTTTCCACCTAATTCTATTAACTCATGGGCCGAGTTGAAGGCACATTTTATCAAAAAAAATTCAAGGAACATGTAAGAAGCCACTGACGATTGTTGATTTGGATCATTGTGCACAATATGAAGATGAGTTGGCCCATCATTGGGTCCGGCGGGTTTCAGCTATTATCCATTCATCAAACATCATCGTAGCGGCTCGGGCTATTCTGATTCTGGAGAAGAACTGTCGTTTCTTGCCTCTTAAGCAAAAGCTCGGGCTGCTTAAGCGTACATGCCATGATATGGGTGACCCTATGAATTCTCTCACCAAACATGTGGACTCTGATAGTACAAAGGATCCGAGTTCTGATGATGAGGATAAATCTAATAAAGGAAAGAAAAACGGTGGTGCTAAGGGCCAGCAGCAGAATGTGGCCGGACACAATGGCAATAACCAGGGCAATGGTGGTAAGCGCAGGCACCCCGATGGCAGGTGTGATCTGGTGAAAAACACCAACATATAAGAATCAGTGTCGGGATGGCAATGGCAAGCCGCCTTTCAATCCAGGAAGGTCACAGAGTATTGAGGATGTGCTTAATGGCCCTTGTCCCAGGCATAGTTATCAAAATAAGCCATCCAAACATGCTTGGAAGGATTTTTACATTATGAAGGAATTCATGAATCAAGGGTTTTCACGACATCATGGTAACGGTAATGGGCCGCCCGGTGGGTCAAGCCCCGGGTCGCACGGAGCAAGTTTTGGTGGTGGCGTCTCAGGCTCCAATTATCCGAACCAAGGAAATGAACAATCCGATCATGGGAGTCATCAGCAGGATGACCATTCTAGGTATCAGAGTAACCCCAAGCAGCTCAATGAAGGTCAATACCATGTCTTCATTACAAGTCTTGCAAACGGGACCAAAAGATTCATAAGCGGGCAGTTCATGCGGTAGAGCCGGCTGTTCTGCAGTATTTGAAATGGTCCGAGCAGACGATAACATGGAGTAGGGCGGATCATCCGCCCCAGGTTGATAACCCGGGTCACTTAGCCCTTGTGGTGGCTCCTCAGGTCAGTGGTTATAAATTCACCAAGGTGCTTATGGACAGTGGTAGCAGCATCAACATACTGTACTATGATACCTTTCGCCGGATGAATCTAACTGACAAGGATCTCAAGCCTTCCTCCACAGTGTTCCATGGTGTGGTCCCTGACAAGTCGGCTTATCCTGTTGGAAAGATATCATTATAAGTGGATTTTGGCGATGAGTACAATTACACAACAGTGACGCTATGGTTTGAAGTGGTCAAAATCAAGATCCCATACCATGCTTTGTTCAGCCGGCCGGCTTATGCTCGGTTTATGTCCTGCCCTTGTTATATTTACCTACAGCTTAAGATGTGAGGGCCAAAGGGGAAAATTATGATACATGGTGATCGGAAAGTCACCCTGGAGTGCGAGGAAGGAGATGCGGCTTATGCAGAGTCAGCTTGTGCCATAGAGGAGCTCAAGTATTACAAAGACAATGTTGACCCGACCGATATGACCCCCGCTGAAGAAACCCACCACAGAGACTGACCCGCCCCTTAAGTTTAAGTCGGCAAAGGATACACAGCAAGTTGGTTTTGTCCCTGGCGACTCTTCTCAGCAGTTCACCATTGGGAGAAAGATGGATATAAATAGGAAAGTGCGCTCATCGAGTTCATCCATGAGAATTGGGACATTTTTGCGTGGAAGCTTTCTGACATGCCAGGTGTACCGAGATAATTCGCTGAGCACAGACTTAATATTGATCCTAAGATGAAACCTGTTCACCAATTTCTTCGTCGTTTTAATGAGGAGAGGCGTAAAGCTATTGGGGAAGAAGTGTCTCATCTCCTAGCTGCTGGGTTTATCATTGAGGTGTTTCACCCTCAGTGGCTGGCTGACCTAGTGCTTGTGCTTAAGAAGAATGGCACTTGGCACATGTGTTGATTATACGGATCTTAACAAGGCGTGTCCAACTGATCCTTTTGCTCTCCCTTGCATTGACCAGATCATTGATGCCACAGCGGGTTGTGAGAGTTTGTGTTTCCTGGATGCGTATTTTGGTTATCATCAGATCAAGATGGCAGTGGAAGATCAGGAAAAGACAACTTTCATCACCCCCTTTGGGGCTTTATGTTACCAACGTTTTGTTCAGAATTTTTTTCATAAGCAGGTTGGCCAAAACGTTCATGTCTATGTGGATGATATTATGGTCAAGTTAAGCACACCTTGCTTGAGGACCTCAAGGAGACATTTGACAATCTCATGTCCACATGACTACAAATGGATTGTTTGGTGTAAGGCGGCGATGGTTAGACAATACATGCAGATTGCACAAGGTTATCTTGAAGTTCTGGTAGAATAGTTCTGAGCTTGGAGCACAAAGCATCAAAATATGAACAAGAGTCATATGGAGATATTATCGGCAAAAGCTTGCCCACCGGTCAAAATTCTCGTCATCAGTGATGCACACATCAATGGCTGAGAACTAGACTTGGGTCGTGAATCACTCACAATTAATTATGAGAGGTATTAATTTGAGCAGGAGTGCCGTTTATATTAAAACTTGTTTATACATTAGTGCTACAATTAATTATGAATTTTGTCTAAAATTATTTGTGTGTTTGTTGTTGCAGATGGCTCATAATATGTTCAACTTAGCCCCTATGCTTGAGAAAGAAAAGTTGGCTGCAAATGGTGGAAACTATGCAGATTGGATCCGAAACCTGAGATTTGTTCTCAGGAGTGCTAAGGAGTACGTGGTGGATCAACCCGTAGGTGAAGCTCCTTCAAAGGATGATGCACCAAAAGAAGTTGCTTCTTATGCTACTCGTAGTGATGACTATGAGTCAGTCCAGTGCCTCATGTTAACGTGCATGGATCCTGAACTACGGAAGCATTTTGAACAATCCTCCACTCAATTCATCATTGGGTCACTGGAAGTTCTGTACAAGAAACAGGCAAGGACCGAACAATTTGAATTAACCAAGGCCCTGATAGAATGCAAGATGAAGGTAGGTTCCTCAATGAGTGACCATATTGTGAAGCTTGATGGCTATGTTGATAGGCTTGCTTCACTGGAATATGAAATTCCGCCAACACTCGGTACAGATATTGTGCTTGCTTCACTCCTCCATCTTACGATGATTTCATCAGGAATTACATCATGAACGGGATGGAAAAAAGTGCACACAAGTTGTTTGCTATTCTCACAACTACGGAAGCTGGGATGCGTATTCTGGTTATCATCAGATCAAGAAGAACAAAGAAGTGTTGATGGTCAACAAGACTACCAGTTTCAAGAAGAAGGGCAAGTCGAAGAAGAAATATATTGGTGCTGGTAAGACCGCCTCCCAGAAGAAGAACAAGGGCGGAGCCAACAAAGAGGCTGAATGTTTCTACTGCAAACAGAACAGTCATTGGAAGCAGAACTGCAAGAAGTACTTAGAAGATAAGAAGAACGGTTCTTCAGACAAAGGTATAATAGTTGTACGATATAATGTTGTTTTACTTGTTTCTGTATGTCATAATTATGTGATACTAATTGATTGCTTTTAATTTGCAATCTGATATAGAACTAGAGAAAGCTCACAAGTTGAGAAGAAATAAAGACAAGATGATAGTCAAGGATGGTGATGGGATTGCTACTCAAGACTGATGGAGTCTATCTTCATGATTTATCTTAGGATCGAAGAAGAGTTATTACGTTTTGGAGTTGTATAATACATTATGTTTTGGATTATGCAATGGGCATTCTTATAAAGTTTTGAACAACAGTTGTTGAAGTTATTATAAGAATATGTTTTGGATTTACCACAAGTTTTGATGGTTTATTGTTGAAATCTTGATTTAAATTATTACAACATTTATGCTAAACGTCTTAAGAAGACTGATAAGTTCCACATGAATATATCTCTACCCGAATACATCGGGAATAATCTTCATATAGATGAAGTATTCGATCATCATGATCGATGGAATACATAATGATGTATAAAACTGATAGATGTAAAAGAGTATGGTGGATAAATTAACTTCATTATAATATGTAAAATGTTTTACTCAGCCTGAAATACTTGAATTGTTCAACAAAATTTCAGAACCTATTTGAAGATTTCAAATATTTTAATGAAGATTAAGGATCATTATGACAATTGATATTGTCATTCTTCATTTGAAGAAATAGATCTAAAGTCATAAGTTTAGCAAGATCATTTAAATAAAAAGGAAATTATTCTATCTACTATTCATAACCGGGTATAACCAAAACAACAAAATATACATTGAAATAGAAAACCACATATAGATCTTGTTAAAATGAAATCATATGAGATATGAACATTATTTAACAAAATGACAGTTGAATTGTAAGTTTGTATGATTTCTCCCAATAAAATATCCAAGAGACAAAAATGTTTGTCACAGATAGACATTGTTTAAGAAAAGGGTTTTCTTGTCAAAGGAATAAGGGAGGATGTTATAGCTTGAAAAATTAGTGAATCTTTAATGGTACAAAACTAATCGGAATTTGTTCTGATAAATTATTTACAAGACATTCCATTATTTTCTACATTAGATGTAGAAAAATTCTAAAAAGCTAAAACATGATCATGAACATCGTTGAATTTATGAAATGGCATGACAAAGTTTTTCATCTTGTAAGAAGATGAATCTGAACACTACATGGAAACAAAGGTGGCGCCTAGCTCACAAGAAATGGCCCTTGGTCATGCACACCAGAATGAAAATTCAATCAAATTTGGAACTTAGTTGTTATTTTCTAACAAGTTTAAAACTTGACAATAGTTCAAGGAGTGTGAAGTGAAAGAAGGATTTCAAAACAAGTTTCCTTAATTGGGAAAAGGATGTATGAATGATACAACCAGAAAAGTTTTTATCCTTGAGATAATCGGATGATTGTGCAAACTTCAAAAGTTGTTTGAAGATTTGAACTAGCACTGTATTTTGGACTTGCCCAAAAGTATTTTTGTATAAAATTCAGTAGGAACTATATAATATTTTGAAGTCATATATGTATGACATATCATGAAATAGAAATAATATAAAAATTCCAAGTACTGTGAAAATAGTTTTGTTGAACTCAGTGGGAGCTATATAAAGTTTTTTATCCTATATGTATCACTACTGAAATCAGAGAATTTGCCACCAGCCAGTTCTTTGCCGTCGGCTAGCAGACGACAAAGACTTGCCGCCCGCTCACGAAAAGCAGATGGCAAAGAACCGGTGACGGCAAACTGCGCCTTTGCCGTCAGCCAGTTCTTTGCCGTCGGTTAGCGGATGGCAAAGATACTTTGCCGTCAGCTAGCGGACGGCAAAAAATATTCTACCTAACGGCGCTAACGCCCCCGCCCCCACCCTAACCCTCACCCTGTCTCCCACCCCCTTCTCTCTCTTACCAACCGCACCCCCGCCGCCGCCCCGACCCCATGCCGCCTCGACGCCACCGACGCCCGCCGCTAAGGCCCTGGCCCACGCCCGCCGCCCGGCCGCTAAGGCCCCCACCCCATGCCCGCCCCACCTCCTACACGCCGCCCAGCCCGCCTTCGCCCCAAGACCGCGCCGGTGTTAGTAAAAAAATTGCATTACATTTTCATTGCATATTTTTGATTGCATTTTCATTCGCATATATTTTACATACTCCAACATAATTTAAACGAAAAATAAAAAATGACGATAGTCGTCGTTGCTAGGTGCTAGCAGGTCGATCACAACGGCGCCTTCGCTGTCACCGTCGTTGTCGCTGCTGCTGTTGTTGGCGATGCCATACCAGTCAACGGGGCGATCGCCGCCTCCTCGTCCTCCACCGGCACCATCACGGCCTCCTCTGTCGCCATGGCCGCGGCGGCTTCGATTCCGGCCGCAACCTCTGCGACCTCCCTCGCAGCCGCTGCCGCCGCCACTTCCGGAGTGTCGTATGAATCACCGTCCTCATTGAGGACCACCTGTTCCGGCGGTAGTTCCATGGCGGGGGGACAACCGGTGCGGTGCCGCCCGAACCGCCGGGGTGCTGGCTGGCAGCGGGCAGCTCCACGACGGCACCCCCGCAGGGCCGGGCCGTGCGCCGGAGCCGGGGCACAAAGGCGGCCGCTCGCGCCCGTGAGGTCGGGGGTGACACCGGCCTCCGCCAGCCGGAAGGTGGCGATGACGTCGTCGTACACTTTCCCCTTCCAGAAGGCGTGATGGCCGGTGATGTTGTGGCGGCCGCCGCGGTGGGTCCGGAGCTCCTCCGCCGTCGTGCCGGGGCCGAGCGTCGGGTAGCCGTCCGCGCTGATATGCCACTGCCGGGGAAGACGATGGCCCGGCAGCACGAGCAGGCCGTACCGGCACAGCTCCGCCATCTCCGGGTTGCCGAGGCTGGACGGCCAGGAGGTCGGGGCATCGTCATCACCGCCGGCGCTGCTGCTCCCGTGGTGGTAGGCCATCGCCGGTGCTATGCTGGTTCTCATCAGCAGCATGAGTCGGGGTATGAGGTCAGGTGTGGGGGAGACGGCGCCGGGGCGGGGGTCTTATAGTCGTCCGGGCGATGGGAGGCGGGCGGCCGGGCCGGCGTCGGCATTACTGCTCATTAATGCCGGTGCCTTGGGACGGGACGCGAGGACGGAACGGGGCGGCGGGGGGTGGAAGGTGAGGCGGCCGTCGACGGGACAGGGCGATAGGGGGTGGCGGAATCTGCAGTTTGACCGGGCGACGTGCGTCGATTTGACCGAACGACGCGGTTGGACGTCACACGTCACGCCAGGGCATGTGGGGTGACATCTCAAAGCACGTTTTGCCGTCAGCTGGCAGACGGCAAAGGCTGCCGTTAGCCACCTAACGTGGCTAACGCATGGTTTTTGCTGTCCATTTTCTTTGCCGTCTGCCACCGACGGCAAAGTGCGTTTGCCGTCCGCTTTGAGGAAGCAGACGGCAAATAGCCTGGTTGCCATCGCTCTCTTTGCCGGGCAGGTTTGCCGTCGGTGGCAGACGACAAAGGGTTTTGCCGTCCGCTTTTCGTGCCTTTGCCGTCTGCCATGGCAGACGGCAAATAAGCCGATTCGTGTAGTGTATATGACATATTATGGAAGAGAAACAATATAAAGTTCCTAAGCACATAACAAAATGATTTTGAAAAAAAAATTCCATCAAAGTGTAAAGCAAAATATTGGGCATGAAAGGATCTATGAAGATAGATCAAGATGTATGATTAAGATAAAAACAAAGTTTATATGTATTGACAAAACTTTTAAAATGGGAGTTTTAAAATATAGAGAAAATTGTTTTCTCTAAATGTCATATAACTTAATGCTTATGAACGATAAGCTTGGAAGATAAAATTATCTTGATAATTTATGATATATAATGGCCAAACACTACAAGAAATATTTCAACTTGTGACCAGCACTATTGGTCACTGTTTTTAATTTGTGACCTTTTTGTGACCAAAAACATAAGGTCAAAAGTTGGCGGTTGTAAACTGACTATAGCGACCTTTCTTCTGGAATGGTCGTAGACGTTTACCAAAATACGTCTACGGTGGCGTTTTGGTCACTAGCAACCTCCCCAGGCCACGTAGGCATCCAGCGTGGCAATCTGATGTGGCACAAGATTCGGCCCGGTCCAATTCGATTTTCTACATGGGCCTAGCCCAACAATTCGGCCTTTTTAATGTATTTTTTTCTTGTTAATTTTCTCTAGCTACATGGGCTTGGGCCATTAATTCGGCCTTTTTTCTAAGATGCAGCCTTTTACAATCTACTGGTTTTTTATTTTCGTCTTTTTTTTCCACTGGTCCCACCAATCAGATTGGTCCCACTTGTCATGCTTATCACAAAATTGATCCCACACATCAAAAATTTCAAAATCTGTCAAACAACCATTATAACTTGTCAGGTTTCCATTTCACGTGTATTCAAAGCACATACACAATCATTGTTTCGAACAGACCAGAGAGCAAATGAAATTGGTCCAAAACAATACTGCATTAATCTATTACAATCGTTAGAGGATATTACAACCCAGATATGCCTACTACTGCCTACAACTACAACACATAATATGCTACTCTTTGCTTATATGCTTCATGACTTGGACATGGATTCACGCTTCACCGTGCAAAAATAAGAATGAACATATAAGAATAAGAACAGGTACAGTAACATCAAACAAAGAGCTAACGAGGGATCCAATAACTTATAATCAAGAATTGAGAGCAAATGCCATGTACATAAATAATATGACTAACACTAACCAGTACGCGTTCATGGAGTAACTAAAATGTTCTCACTAGCTAGGAATTTTTTTGTTATATAATATACTGACATGTCCAACTCTCTAAATTGATCATAGAAATGAAAACTGTAAGAACAAGTTTTAGAATCCAGGCATGTCAAATTTTAAGCACCAGCAGAATAGATCTAACAAACCAGACCATGATCATCATGCGCATCAGGATTTATGGTTCTAGCAAAACAGTAAAGAGATGGACATACACGCATCAAGCACACCAGCTACTACATCACCATTCACTAATAATTCCCATTGGGAGATCAAACTATGCATCCAACAAGCTACATCAAAAGGGAATGCAGAAAAAATTATGACCCGAGATGACGAATCAACTGGGTACATCTCAGTTTGAACAGCAACGGCGAGACAAACAACCGCATACTAATGCGGAGACTCAAATCTGCACGCAGGAGCAGCGCCGTTCGTGGCATCCACATGAGGTCGCGCAACATCAAGAACATGGCGCATGACAACAACAGACCTAGAGATCTAGGACGGAGGGAGGGGGAGCTTACACTTGCGGATGCGGGCGGCCGGGTAACCGCACGAGGAGCAGGTGCTCTTCTGGAGGTGGAAGCTGCGGCGGCCGCAACGGATGCAGAATTGAAGAGGGTCCTCATGTAGCAGTAGCAGCAGCAGCATGAAGAATTGAAGACCGACCAACAGAGCCTGCAATGCAAACAGAGAGGCATGAGGAAACTGAATCCAATCACATCAAATCAAATCGAGCTGCTGCACCTTGACCTTGAGGAAAACAAACCTCATCTCATGTCATCTCAGGGAAGAATAAGAAGAAGAAAAATATATGGCTGCTGCTCCATGACCATGACCTTGAATTGTTGCTGCTGCACCAGATCGAGGAAGAAGAAGACCTGCAAAAAAAGCAATAACTAGCAATGCACAAGCATGAATTCATGGAAGGACGGATGCAAGGCCAAACATCCAAAGATATGCTTCTTAATGCCCCAACTACTTAAAAAACCATGATAGTTCTAACCATATTAAATTAAAGGACAAAGTGAAGTCATGATATTGAGAGTTCCATCTTATAAAGCTTAGTGTTTAGCATATCCTAAATCACAGTCTATCTACCAATATATGAACTCTTTAGTTTTCAGAACCGAGGCTCACATATTTGGGCTGATTTGTACACTGTATTTTCAGTATTTTTTTTACTTGAGACAAACTAAATGCTAACATCAGTGACAACAAGACTTGAACAGAAATAGCTATTGAAGAAATACGTTTATAAGATAGAGTGAAAATGATTTACACCACAACATATAGTTCACATGTAATCGGAGCTAGAGACTATGAACACACATAATCACACATATGCTAACAGGGTACTACTCCATGGTTCAAAGTTACACTAATTAACAAAATTATACAAGCGACTAGACTAGTATCACAGATCTACAGAGTAGTACTAAACAGCTAAAAATAAGTAGTAGAAGTAACTAGTACAAGGAGCAAGTACTCCTTTCATTCACTTTAAACTGAGACAACTGAAAAGGAGTACTCCTTTCATTTAATTTACTTTAAACCGAGACTACTAAAAGGAGTACTCTCTCTTGAGAAGTTGATGTAAATGAAATCCAGGAGTATGTGAGAATATCGCCATCTTTATTTCTTTTTGTAAGCTTTATCTTCAGTGCCCTGTAATCACCAAAAGGCAACATCAGAAATTATCTGGTAGGCTAATAATATCAGAAAGCTTGGCAGCAACTGCACATACCTGCAGTGTTCGGTCTTCCAGGCCTTCTTGTTATCGCCGATACTGCACGAACATTAAGTAACAATCTGATCAGCATACAGAGAGTATAAATTTGACCTTGTAAATGAAATGTTCTGACATCAAATAGCTCCATTCTACAACTACACAGACCCTGGACTGACAGTCTTAAACACAACACTCTCCAGATTAAACAAAACTAGCGCCAGTCTACACTGTTATGGTCTCAAGCTCATTAATAAATTATTATCCACACATGAGCCAAAGACATGCACATGATTACCAAGAGTTTCTGATGATAAGCATAGCTCCCTACAAAAAAAGAACTACCTACTGGCAAAGTATAAAACCTGAATCATATAGTATAAATGAATTAAGAAAACAAGAACTGACAATGAGAACTGCATACTAATGCACCAGATGATCAACATCAAGCGTAGTATATTCACATAAGATACCCTGTCCAGCGCAGATGAAGAAGATACCCTGTCCTAATGAATCAACCCGTATAGGGCATAGGCAGCAAATCAACACTTACAGCCGTATCAGCATCTCGATGATGATTGCAGTAGCTGTGTGGTCATTTGGTATGTTCATCCTAGTAGTTGAACACTAATCATTTCTACACAAATAATTTAGTACCACTTTATTGCATACGACTGTAAATTGCATACGACTGACAAGTTCAATTCCTATGATGAATTCCACTCTATTAGTACCACTTTGATAAGCAAAATAACACAGTTACAACTGGCCAAAAATCAGGTCAGGGGCACGGCAAATTGCTAGTCGAGTGGAAAGCGCAAAAGACTCTGCCAGGTATGGAGCAATCCGATCTGTCGATAATGCAAAAAATAGAGTCTCATGTAACCATGATCATTTGATCACCACTGTTTTCCCGATTGCTACCGGCAACCCCGGATCTTTCAAAAAAATAATGCAAAAACAGAGTCTCAGGATTATTCAGTGGCGGTGGTCAAAGCAGAACTCCTTGTGGACACCACAAGCGCAGGTCATGCGCACCACCACTTCGGCGCCGGTGCAGGCTGCTGGCGCGGATGGGACTATCCCCGGCAACGCTAAACACTTCCACCTTCCGATGCTGTGCAGTGCAGGTAAGGATGTCATCAGGAAACAGATTTATCGAAATGAACAAAGAAACTAAGAAAACTGTATAAACTGTAGGAAACACATGCAATGTTCTGTAGATATCTTTTTGAATGTTCTGCAGACATCTAATTGAAGTGATCTTTGAATCAAGAAATATGAGGCATAGGATTAAAACTTATTCACATAGATAATAAGATTCAAATAACGGTATGTTTAGCTCTAAGTGTATCTGCTCGATCGGTCACTAAGCAAAGAAATGATCAGGTTCAAGTATGTCAAGGATGCAGTATACTAATCAAAGTGTTGAGCTGTGCACATGCGACCATAAGCTTCAGATAGCAATATGTCTGTCTCCAAAAGTATATAATAAATTATGAAGAAGCTAAGAAACGATCAGGTCAGGTCCCCAGCACCACCTTCTCCCTGCCAATCAGCACCGGCGGACGGACGAATCTCGGGTCAGATCCCCGACGGAATTCGCCAAAATAGAAGCCAAGAGCAGCAACGACAGAGGGGATCGAAGAACTTACAGGATGGGGGCGAGGAGGGCGGGGTGGTGGATGGCGAGGCGGCGCGCGTCGTTGAGGGCCTCGCAGACCATGACCCAGTCCCTGGAGTCGAGCCCGGCGACGAGGCTGGCGGCCCGGGCTTTGGGGCCGAGGACGGGCAGCAGGTCCACGGACCGGACGTACTCCACGGTCGGCTCCACTCCCGGTGGGGGAGCGGGCGATGGCGATGGTAGGCGCCGTGGAGAGCAGATTGCCGAGGGCGGGACGAGCGCGGCGGCCCTGCGGCGGAGGGGCGCCGACTGAGGCCTACGGGACGGGCAGAGGAAGAGCGGCGGACGTCCTCCGGGAGGCGACGAGGAGCGGGTGGTGCCGCGCGGGCGCGGGCGGCGGGGTCGGATCTGAATCAGGAGGGATGGGATCAGGGAGAGGGAGCGCTAGGGCATAGGGTGGGGAGAGATGGTGAGGGGAGGGAGGGACGAGGTCGGAGGCGGTGGGTGAGGAGGACGGTGATGTCGGCGGTGGGTGGGAACAGAGGGGAGAGGACTGGATCGGGAGGTGGTGGCGGCGGCGAGGAGATGGGGACGTGGGAGGAGGGGTGCGATGGGGGAAGGGGTCGATGGGATCTGAGCTAGGGTTTGGGCAGCGGGTGGGGGTATCTCTTTTTCAATTTTTTTTCTTTTTCTGCAGGTAGATGGATGGATGGATGTGGGATGGAGAGATGGATGGATGGATGGATGGCCGCCATGTCATCAATCCGTGGGAAGAGTTGTGATTGGTTTAAAAAAATCAGTGATTTAAAATAGTTTCCAAGTACTAAAAATAGAGGGATTTTGTGAAGCAGTCATCAGAAATATTTTGCAAAAGGGCACCACACAAATTTTCACTAGAGTTAGATCGCATTTTATGGATGAGGACCAATTTGTATGCATTTCCGATATTTCTAGCTATTTTCATCATTTTTCGAGTGCCCAAAATGAGTTTTTTTAAGGACCTACAATATATTTGTTGCAAAATTGGACCAAATCAAATTTCTAAAATAATAGGACATATTTAATTCACAATTTACCAAATGGTTGGGTGTCAAAAGTTTTTATCCACCACTCATGAAAAAGACAAATTTCTGTCGATTCAGCTGGAAGCGTGTCAAATTTGAACTGTAGCTACCTCATAGTTTGCTCTTTATTTTTTCCAAAAATCATTTCTAGGTACATAAGTATCTATTTAATCAGAGAAACACCAAAAAAATTCGAAGATTCAACCACTGGCTAGGAACGGTCATTCCCGCCGTTTTGACCGCATTTTGAAACGGGCATAAACAATTCAAAAAAAAAATCAAAAAATTGGAAAACCTTTGCATTGCGTCATTATATGTGACCAAGTTACCAGGAAAAATTATAAACTTGTAAAACAGTAATTATTTTAAAAAAGTGTTCATCGAAACGAGCTATCAAGTGTGAAGATTCATGGCTTTCAAGCCAAATGATCAATCTTATGGCTACATTCATGGCATAGTTTGTTCAAATGATCTCATATTGTGCACAAGGGTGCATCTTGGAATTCCAAACAATGTTGCCGAAGGGAGTATTCATTTTCTTTGCATGGAAAATTCATTTTCCATTTTTCGAGTGCCCAAAATGAGGTTTTTTTGTGAAGGACCTACCATATATTTGTTGCAAAATTGTACCAAATCATTTTTATAAAATACTAGGACATATTTAATGCACAATTGACAAAATGGTTGGGTGTCAAAAGTTTTGATCCACCTCTGATGAAAAAGACAAATTCCCGCCGATTCAGTTGGAAGCGGGTCAAATTTGAACTGCAGCTGCCTCATAGTTTGCTATTTATCTTTTCCAAAAATCATTTCTAGGTACATAAGTATCTATTTAATCAGAGAAACATCAAAAGTTTTCCAAGATTCAACCACTAGCTAGGAACGGTCAAGCCCGCTGTTTTGACCGCATTTTGAAACGGGCATAAAAAATTCAAAAAAATCAAAAAAATGGAAAACCTTCGCATTGTGTCATTATATGTGACCAAGTTTCCAGGAAAAATAATAAACTTGTAATACGGAAATTATTTTAGAAAAGTGTTCTCAGAAATGAGCTATCATGTGTGAAGATTCATGGCTTTCATCCCAAACGCTCAATCTCATGGCCACATTCATGGCATAGTTTGTTCAAATGATCTCATATTGTGCACAAGGGTGCATCTTGGAATTCCAAACAATGTTGCCAAAGGGAGTTTTCATTTTCTTTGCACGGAAAATTCATTTTCCATTTTTCGAGTGCCCGAAATGAGGTTTTTTTGTGAAGGACCTACCATATATTTGTTGCAAAATTGTACCAAATCATTTTTATAGAATACTAGGACATATTTAATGCACAATTGACAAAATGGTTTGGTGTCAAATTTTTTGATCCACCTCTGGTGAAAAAGACAAATTCCCGCCGATTCAGGTGGAAGCGGGTCAAATTTGAACTGCAGCTGCCTCATAGTTTGTTATTTATTTTTTTCCAAAAATCATTTCTAGGTACATAAGTATCTATTTAATCAAAGAAACATCAAAAGTTTTCCAAGATTCAACCACTAGCTAGGAACGGTCAAGCCCGCCGTTTTGACCGCATTTTGAAACAGGCATAAAAAATTCAAAAAAATCAAAAAATTGGAAAACCTTCGCATTGTGTCATTATATGTGACCAAGTTTCAAGGAAAAATAATAAACTTGTAATATGGTAATTATTTTAAAAAAGTGTTCTCAGAAATGAGCTATCAAGTGTGAAGATTCATGGCTTTCAAGCCAAATGATCAATCTTATGGCCACATTCATGGCATAGTTTGTTTAAATGATATCATATTGTGCACAAGGGTGCATATTGGAATGGCAAACAATGTTGCCTAAGGAAGTTTTCATATTCTTTGGACGAAAAAACCATTTTCCATTTTTCGAGTGCCTGAAATGAGTTTTTTTTGTGAAGGACCTACCATATATTTGTTGCAAAATTGGACCTAATCAATTTTATAAAATACTAGGACATATTTAATGCACAATTGACAAAATGGTTGGGTGTCAAAATTTTTGATCCACCTCTGGTGAAAAAGACAAATTCCCGTCGATTCAGTTGGAAGCGGGTCAAATTTGAACTGCAGCTGCGTCATAGTTTGCTCTTTATTTTTTCCAAAAATCATTTCTAGGTAAATAAGTATCTATTTAATCAGAAATACATGGTTTGATGGAGAGACATCGAGGTTTGGACGATGGCCGAGGGCCCCAACTCTAGAGCGCGTAAGCTCGCATGCCCGTCGCGTGGTCACCGCGTGACCGTGGTGTTGCCATGTGTTCTGGGCAGCCTAGGCATGTCTAGTGGGTTGGGCACTCCCCATGTAGGTGCTAGGAAGAAAATCACAACATAAGATTCTCACGAGGAGACCGATCGATGCTCAAACATGAATAAGCAGCCAAGTGTTTGATTTGCGGTACAGGAAATGCACATGGTTAATGGGCGTGAGTTTTGGCTGAGGATGATCAGTTACTAAGAAGACCGTCTTCACAAATTTTCACCTCAAAAGGAGGAGCCTAGGTGGTACTTGCTTTACAAAGTACCACACTGGACATAAATACGAATGTTGAAGCTGGGCTCAAAATAATGAATGGATTGAGCTGGCATTTGGTGGAGGATGGTTATTTGGGCATAGGAAAGCACTTGTAAAAATGGATACCATTTGGACATGCCAAAGTGGTACTTCCTTCACAAAGTGTCTGCTCTGAATGAATAGGAAAATGAATATTTTGAATTATTTTAAACTAGGCAAGGAATGTTTTGACATATTTGATGAAGATATGATCCAAAACATTTATGAGAATTTTTGGGAATTTTTGAATAATAGAAATATAGGTTGCTTGAAGCAACCTAGGCAAAACGCCACATGGACATGACACATAGGCAAAACTGATGAGATGGAGCCTAGTCATCACAACCC
This sequence comes from Aegilops longissima, assembly GCA_021605205.1. NCBI lineage: Eukaryota > Viridiplantae > Streptophyta > Magnoliopsida > Poales > Poaceae > Aegilops > Aegilops longissima. Next base: position 411,134,159 of record CM038677.1, on the reverse strand, counting down.
ACCACAATCTACAAGGCTATGACCATCTATATTGGCCGTTAACAACTAGAAATAAGGCAGCGGACTAGCACTGTTTGCTTTGTGACCATTTCGTGTAAGGAAATTACGACCTTTCTGACCAAAATGGCCGCAATGGTTTAGGGTTTGGAGCCCCCCGAACAGCTTTTGACCAATTGGTCTGAAATGGTCATAGATCTATGACCAATTCTTCCAGGGTCACTGAGAAAAGGTCACTAGTTGACATATTTCTTGTAGTGAAAGTATATTTACTAAATGTTAGTAAATAAAAACATCAAAGGATAAAAATATTTATTTCAATGCATTGAGGTTGAAATTCATTAGTAAGAATATATGAATATCAAACTTCATAGTTGGGCTACAATAATTCAGAATTATATATGAGCAAATTTGTTGAATCTACAAATGATAAGCATATACGTCTTGAAAACATGAAATGTTTCAATTTTTATTTGAATCAAGAATTGTCTTGATATAAATTTATTTTCTGAATAGATGTTGCAAGAGTTGTAAGTGACCCATAAAGGTTATGCAATTAGAATCTTTATAAAATGCGTTAATTCAAGATATGATCAAGAAGAGTCATGATATAAGAATATTATGATCGTAAATCCAATAATATTTGTATTATGAATAAAATATTATGGCTGAAAAGCTAGACAGATTAAGATCTGAGAAGCAGACAATACCAGCACAAATATCACAAAGTTTTGAGTTTGTCAAAACTAATGACGAAGGCTCTTCCACAAGCAATGCATTAATAACACAAGATACGTTGTTAAGTGTTATGCAACAATATTATTGACTATAGTGCAAGTGGGAGACCCTTGGAAATATTTGTGCAGGCAATAATATAGTATTATTATATTTCCATTATTCATAATTAAGATTTTATATTTCATGCTATAACTGCTATGATCCTGGAATATGCAATTCTATGGAAAACTCATATGCACGTGTGGAATGATAAACGGTCAAACAAGAGGTTCCCGATCCAGCCTCTAGGACTGGCTCAAGTGTTGTTGGTGATCACGTTTTTCGGATCTTAGGACATCTTAGGTGCAACGATAGTCCTAAAAACAACACTCAGGGTATGATGTTAGAAGAACGATCATATTGAATCTACCCAATCTTGTATGTTATACTTTTTGATCATATCGTTTGAAATCATTGGTTATAACACGAAGTGTTAGCATGTGTACTTTAGTTCCTTAGACCATCAGAGTGTCTCGGTTACTTCTTAGGCTGGACTTTGGGGTTGATCAAACATCATCTGTAACAAGGTGATCATAACGACAACTTTCAGGTTCACCGAAAAGTTTGACAAGTGAACGAACAACTCGAGAGTGGGATTTGCTCCTCCGACGATGGAGAGATATTCTTAGGGCCCTCTCGGTGTGACGACATCCATCATCGTCTAGCCAGACATAGGTGACTACGTCACGGGGATGCCGGAACACGTCAACGAGAAAGAAGAACAAAACCGGTAACGAGAGCAACAGTATAGTGGGCATGGTGATGACCCAAGAGGATACCGATGCACACCGGGTTTTGTAAAGTATCGCGAAGCAAAGGGAACGTCACATGATAACCGAAGGTTCACTCGAATATCATTCATGTTAACATAGGGACCGATATGGAAGTCCACGGTTCCGCTATCGGTCATTGAACGAAGGAGTTTTGTTCATGCCTATGTTTTACCGAACCTACGGGGTTACAAGCTTAAGGTAATCACAATCTGCTGAGAGTTAGTGGAACGGGAATGATGAGAATATATTTGTGAAATAGTTTCATTAATATTTGGAATAGTTCCGAGAGGTTCCGAAGCGTTTCAGGTCACCGGAAGGGTTTGATGAATATCGGGTAATACCGAGTCTTACCGATTAAAGTATTTTATATATTAATACTCTAAAAATGTTTAAAGTATTTTATATATTAATTAAATACCAACGGGCCTTAAAAGGACAAGAAGGGGAAGGAGGCTTGGGCCATAAGGGCCCAAGTGGAGGTGGCGCCCCCCCCCCCCCTACCTTGTGGGGAGCGGGGGTGAATCCTGTTAGGGGTGGTAGTTGGACTCCCGCCCGTAGGCTGGTGCACCAAGGGAGGACATTCCTCCCTTGGTGGCTGCCCTCTCCTCCCTCCAAAACCTATATATACTAGAGGTTTTCCCTTTTGAGTACAAGTTTTTGGGTGCCTCTTCTAGTTGATCTAGTTCTAGTTCTAGTTGGTCCTGGACTAATTAGAGCTAGCCATAGCCACCTATAATCCTCATAATTAGAATCCCATTGTGGTTCTAATCTCCTCCCTCTAATTCTCCGGTGACGATTAGCTCTGGACGTCGAAGCGCTACCAGATCGTGAAGACCGTACGCTTGCAACCAAGTAGAGAGGCCATGCTTTCGGTCTTCTGTTCGGGATCGTTCGAGGGCGGTTCGCATGATCTTCATCATCGTTCGAGGGACTTCGAGCACAATCTACACCGACTCTTCATCTTCTGCTTCACTCCGGAGTTAGTAACGATCGTTGATCCCAACCCTTATGCATCTTCATATTGATTTTGGTGATCGTAGGTGCGAATTGTTTTCTACTATGTTTCCCAACAGGTCAGACCTTGGCTTGGTGCTCATTGTGCTCATGGGCTCATGGTGCTCGTCGGGATGGTCAATGATGGGCGACCAACTCCATGATTTCTACTGTCATACCAAAGGTATGAAATAAACATATAAGGTGAAGAAAAAATTGGCGGTTGGGCATTTGGGATGTGAATCATGGACCCAAAAACCTCCTGCTTTCAGAATTTTATACCTCAAAAGCCAAGATATTTTCTCATTAATAAATTAACCGAGACTAATTCATGTCAAAAAATAAAAGTCAACATGATGTGCAAGGGCTATAGGGGTCCGAAGCGGCGCGCGCAATAGAAGGACGCCCACAGGAAGAAGGTCACCGAGGTCTCGGAATTCCAGCCCACGTAAACAAGCGACCTCCTTCTTTAAGGGTTGCTCGACTAAGCTTTTTTGTTTTTTCTATCGTGATTGGATGATATGTTATTCTCCGTGTTGAAGGACCTGTTCATGCCAAATCTAATAAATCTTGTGATGTTATCAAATATTGCCTATTTGCTCATCTGCATGAAGTTCTAAAAGTTTGTACCATGGTCAGGGTTTTGAGGTTTTGATTATTTTATCAATGGCAATAACCAATGGAGCTGGCATGTTCTCTTTACTTACGTACCCACACATGAGTGCTCTATTAGTTTTGCTATGCAAATAACCATTCTTTTTATTTATGAGCAATTATAATGGTTCCCACCATTACCATACTTGTTGAAAGTATGCTTTTACAATCCTATATTTACCTCGCCAATATTAACTTTGCACATTGTTATGGTTTGGTCCAGTTTGATATAGTTCCAAGCTGAAAGTTCAAGACGTATCCAAATTGAGAGGATTCACTTGTATATTTTTTTGCAAGAAAAATGTAACTTCACTTTACAAAATGAAAATAAGCGAGATGTGTGCTTCGGGGTCAGGGGCCAGAGACCATCAATCATCCTATTGTACAGTGCTCATTCTCCAGAGTGATGTTGTTTAGACTACTGGGGTTCTAGTCGACGAGTCCTCCTGTTCCTACTGTCGACAGTATTGTTCGGGAGTGCTGGTGCTCGATGCAATCTAGACTTTCCGAGAAGTGGCTTAAAGAGTTCTCCCCCTATTTACCGCTGGACTATGAATAACTATCTCTCGACTGTAATGCTAGGGTCTTCGAGGCTAAGCTTATGACTGCTGATAAGGTAGAGGATCTTGCGTTTGATGAACTGAAATTGTTGGAGCTGGCGGATCGTAAGGCGTGGACTAATCACACGTAGAGTGATGTGTGGCTGTGGGCATACCCCAAGTCTGTTGTAAGCATGTAATTAAAACTCCCTTTCCATATCTTGAAGAAAATGACAAGCAACGATTGTTGCTTGTTCTTGATTTTTTTCTAACATTTCTAAAGTATTAGCAATCCATTCAGAACTTCAGAAATGAAAGACATATCTATTTGAAAATTGATACAAAGAAAAAATCACACTTTTTAGAGCACACAAGAAGTTTATTAAGATTTTGGTATAAATGTTACAATGATGCATCATTTAGGGGTAACAGTAATTAAAATCTCAAAGAATATGTTTCAATGTCGAGAGGAGAAAATGCACCCGGTGGAACTTCTTCGCGCGTCTCTCGCCATCCAACCACAACCCTTACACACCCGAGGGCGGTGTACAGCAACACACGGTCATATTTACTGCTCCCTCCATTCATAAATATAAGATGTTTTGCATATTTTAATATGGATTATATACAGACTGAACTGAGTGAACAAACACACTACATGTAAAACGTGCGAAAATTGCTTTTCAAGGCCGAGCTCCATGGAGTCGTCCAAATGCAAAGTTCAAAATTTGTGGAAATTTATATATTTAATTTTCAAAAAATTATGAAAAAAATACAAATTTAGATGAAGACATAATACACAAGTATGTAAATTTTCAGGATGAAATACGTTGAAATGAGGGTTGGGTAAACAGACAAATCTGAGACTTTTTTAACACATGAATTTGTCGTTTTTGTACAGGTCATATCTTAGCGTATTTTATCCTGAAATTTTACACACATACACCTCACAACCTTGTTTACTTGTACACATTTTTCTAGATTTTTTTGAAACAAAAAATTTTGTCTTTTGACTTTTTTCAAAAATCCTGCCTCTATGAAGGCCGAGATCCAAAACGCCCTATTCTAAAAGGAATCTATATACATTTAGAAAAATGTTAGAGCCTCTTATATTTATGAATGATGAAGGAAGCAGTTGACTAAAACATGGGCAATCCAAACCTTGATGGTAAGACTACCTAACCAAACAAATGATCCTAAAAAAGAAGTTAACCAAATACTCCCTCCGTTCCGAAATATAAATCGTTGGGAGAGTGTAAACTGAACTCCCCCCACGACTTATATTTCAGAACAGAGGTAATACATCCTAATTTATTTACGGGAAAAAATGACCGATAGTGAGCACATGAAACTCCGAGTATATACAACATCTAGGGGCTAGTGCACGTGTAACTCCATCATTCGAATGTACACCATGTGCTAAGAAAAAACAGATCCAGTCTTGGACGGACGTCGGACGGGACCAACAAGATTTTCGAAAAATCTAACAATAATTGGACAGCACGCTATTTACAAGCTAATCGATAGTGGCTTGGATTCAATTTATGATCTCATGCCGCTCGGCGGCCATCGATCTATTACAGAAGCACTGTTTCCAATCGACGTCAGGTTGGGAGCGAAACATATACACCCCCTCCGTCTCGAGATGTAAGACGTTTTTTGATATTGTGATAGTATCAAAAGAACATCTCATATTTCAGGACGGAGGAAGTAGTATAAATGAGATGGCTATATAATTAGTGATATTAGAGCATCTATAGCTGGTAGGTTCCTCAAACGTCCGCAGGCGCGTCCGCGTATATTGACCGGTTATGTCTTAAATTTTTTTCTCACAATCCACATCACAACTCAAATCCATACAAACTCATATAACTATGTACTAAATCAGGACATTACCATCGGACTATCAAAAATTGGCATGTTTACCTACGTACTAGTTATAGAGAAGATCATCCACGACTGCCCTTGCCCTTCCCGATGCCCTTGTCGTCCTTCTCGCGGAATTAGCGGTCGAAAACACAGTACAAATCAAGTTGGATCTGCTTGTTGCCGGAGTTGTCCGACCCGACGCTGTCATCCTTCTCCTTCTTGGTGAGGAGTCCGGTCATGGCACGGACCGCCCAACTCTGCTCTCGGGCGAGGGCACGCGTGTTCCTCTGCTGCCGCTTCTTTACAATGCGGCAGCAGATGGCTTCCTCCTCTACGGCGGTGTACGCTGCCGCGTCAGTCGCCTGTGCCCCGCCATGTCGGCAGCGAGTCGGGACTCGGCGGCCCTCATCCTCTCCTTCCCACGACGGTCACGGTGGTCCTGATAGGACTTGTACTCCGCCCGATCGGTGATGGGGAAAGGGAGATTGGAAGGCCCTTAGGAGAACCGCGATGATACAGCCGCGGACGATCCGGAAGCCCGATGCGCCGACGCAATGGACTCGCGCCGTACATATCCCGCTATGGGTCGGATGCTTTCATTTTTTTTCTTTCTGTCCCTTATCGGACAGACATTGCCTCCTTTAAACCACACAAGACGACCCCTTAGTCGATGGATCTGTACTTACGTGAACGGCAGTCATGGTGCCACTCTGTCCTGATCTATAAAAATGGAAAAAGGCAAGCCGACGAGTTGCCGGCTCGCTACAGATTACAACTAACCCCGTTAGTTGTTTCGGGTGGGACTGTTAGTTTGCCGTTGACGTAATCTCATATGTACGCGCTCACATCAACGTGCACACCTCAAATAATAGACCCTTATACAAAAGAGCTGATCTATCGGAGTTCAAATCAAGACTTAACATCGGTGCTGTATTTTTCTAAATTAATTTCAGATATTTTGGTGATGTGTGTTTAGCGGGCACAGACATTCTCATCGACTACAAATATGTGTGTGATGACTTCATCAAACTTAAATGATGTGTCAATCTTGGTGGAGAGCTTGGAAGCAATCTTGGCGGCACGACTCTCCAATTCCTCCTCGGGGATGAGTCGAGGAGCGGTCACTTGATCATCTTGAGCGCCGTCTTGAGCTTGTTCTCGATCTTGAACTTGCTCGGAGGAGAAAACTTGACCTTGAGCATCACTTGGTGTTTTAACACCGTCTTGATCTTGATCTTGCCCTTGGTCTTGCTCATGAGGTTGAGGGCCTTCACTTTGTTCTTCGGAAGCGTGTGGGCCTTGGGTATGTGATGGCTGCACTTGAGTGGAGCATTGTCCTTCTCCTTCGGCCACAAGGGGTTCCTCAATGGGTAGGATAAAACCAACTCCCATTCTTCTTATGGCTTGGGGAGGAATTTCATCACCTACATCACAAGTGCCACTTTGCTCCACTTAGGAGCCGTTATTCTCATCAAACTCCACGTTACACGTCTCCTCAATAAGAACCATGGACTTATTGAGGGACACGGTAAGCATGAGAGTTTGTAGCATAACCAACAAATATGCCCTCATAAGCTCTAGCCTCAAGTTTAGACAAACGAATACCTTCCTTGAGAATGAAACACTTGCACCCGAACACCCAAAAGTACTTGAGGTTGGGCTTGTTACCGGTGAGTATCTCATATGGAGTCTTGTTCAAGCCTTTGCGGAGATAGAGCCGATTTGATGCATGACACGCGGTGTTGATGGCTTCGGCCCAAAAGTTGTATGGAGACTTGAACTCCGCCATCATGGTCCTTGCTGCATCCATCAACGTCCGGTTCTTCCTCTCCGCTACACCATTTTGTTGAGGGGTGTATGGTGCGGAATATTCATGCTTGATCCCCTCATCACTAAGAAACTTATCTAAGGTGTAGTTCTTGAACTCGGTGCCGTTGTCACTTCTTATTTTGCGAAGCGGCGGGCGCACCGTCCTCATCATCCTCTACCCCCGATTCTCCCACGCTCTTTACTTGGACTCGTGGAAGAACATTCACAAAAAGGATTACACCCGCATCAAAGATGTTCTCGGCGATGCTATGTTTTACTACCAAGCAAGGGGTGGAGAGGTTAGGGACAAGAAGAGAAGGGCGGCGGGGCTGCCTTCGCCATAAGACCGACTTCGCTGCATCCGAGAACCGAACGATTCTCTTAATGATGGATTCTATGTCCTACACCACATCTTTGGAGTACTGACGGGATCACCGAATCTTCAAATGTCACCTACATCTAGCGATGCCCATATTCTGCAATGGGCAAAGGACATAGGAGATATCGAGGATCATCGACTTCGAGCTGAGTTCTATAACATCTAGCACGAACTTGCCCAAATCATCATGAAAGAGGTCGTCGGAAAAACAGGGATGTTCTACGGAGAAGGACAAATGTCGCGGGAAGACGTCCGAACATGGATAGCCTCTCAGCGTCTCGACATGAAGCCTTTCACTAAGCTCGGGGACTATCTCCCTGACCTCGATGGATGGCACGGCATGTTGGAGCGATTGTCAATATATGACAATGTGTCTGTTTAGTCCATACTTTTCGTATGACAAAACTTTGAGTTATGCGCAGTGAAACTTTATTTGTGATGTAATTAAACCGTCCTCCTCCTCGACTAGCGAAGATCACTCTAGTTAGGGCATTTTGGGTATGATGAACTTTTTTATTTATGCTTATGATATGTTGTTTCTATTTTTGTCAAGTCTATCTCTTTCTGTTGCTCAACTATATATGTTGCATATCATCGACTCATGTGACGATGCAGGTGCATAGATCATCGATGGCGAAGAAGTGCTATGCCAGAGTATATATCGATGAGTGGCCGGAGTGTCGAGCCCAGTGTTGCGGTTTCCGGTTTCCGGCGTGTGCAGTAGTTAGTTTAGGTTCACGCTAATGCGAGAGAGGGATCTGAACTCATGTACTCAAAGTGATAGCTCTTCTCGTGTATACCATTGTTTAGATGGATGACGATGTATTTGCAAGTAATCAAGGACTTGTATCGCTATTTTCGAGATGATGACGAGAGACCACTTTGTGTTGGATGATGATTATGATGAGACTATTTGTATGTATATGCTATGATTATATTCGTGGTGCAGCGGGCATTTGTATGTGTATCATGATGACATTTCTATGTGCTAATGATTCTTCTATAAAGCCTGTTCAAATACAAAACAAATATGCCCAAAAAAACAAAAACCTGTTAAATTAGCAGAGCGAGTGTATAGAAGTTAGCAAAGCGCGCTATAGTAGTAGCGTTGCTGCAAAGGGCGCTACTAACTACTAGCAGCAGCGTGCTCCAGTATCGCGCTGCTGCTACACTTGTGTAGCATGGCGCCCGGTGACCACGCTGCTCTTGCTATATGTTAGTAGAAGCGCCTTATTAGTAGCGCCCACCCGCTCTCTCGATACACCTAAAACCCGCGCTGCTGCTAGCCTTTTCCCTAGTAGTGTCATGATGGGCCGCACGAGCCCGAACTACACCAATCGAATCAAATGGAGGGCGCGAAAGAGGTGGGGGCACATTGGAAGGGACTGATTCTTCTCGGGTAGGCCCAATGAGTCGATTGAACCCACTCACATTGTAAACAACGGAAGGCAAGCATCCCCGGCTCAGAACCAACAGGCTACTTGAGCCCACCAGACCCACCACTCCTAGTCAAGAACAAGAGGCAAGTATCCATTGTTCACTCTATTGAGACCAATCAAGCAATTATTTTGGCTGCCAACCAAGGCAACCGCATAGATGACTCGATTTCACGCCCTGCTGCTATGGATTCTGTCTCACATTGCCTCAGATGCTTTGTTTGTCCTTCCACAAATCCTCTCTCAAATCCATCTGATCCCAACACTAATCTGCAGATTGCACCAATGGCCACTTTCCCTTTTGATCTGACCACCTTCATTCCCCGCAACTTCCAAAGCATTGTCATTGAGGCCAGACCGGCTAGGGTTCATGTTCTGGCTAGAGCGGCACTTGCCACACATGAAGAGTGGGTGATTGCAACAATTGTGCCGATGCATAATCTCCCAGTCCAGTTTGCTACGGTGAGAATGTTACTTTCTGATTTTCTGGCTAGAGTTAAGCATATGGATTTTTCTAAAATTTCCCCATGCTCTTTCGGACAAGCATATGTCAAGATGGATAGTGTCTTTAATAGAGATGTGCTGGTGCAGAATAGTCCACATGTCTTTACTGATGTCCATGTTATATTTGAGAAGCATAATAGAGGTCTAAAATGGAAAGAGGCCCTAAATAGGGAAGTGTGGATTATGCTTTGTGGATTTCCTTTTAATATGTGTTGCATTCATTGAAATTAACAATGTTTTTAGCATGTTTGGCAAGTTTGTTATGTGGGATAGGGTCAAGAGCACTAGAGCCAACTTGATGGTTAAGGTTAAGGTTGAGGAGCTCAGAGATATTCCAGCTAGTGTTGTCATTTGGGAAGGGGATGATTTCCAGTTTGAATCTCACACTGTTATAGTGGTTATTTTGGAACAAAACATTTTGGGTCTCAAAGCCCCAGACGAAGATCCAATTCATCCATTTGGTAATCCACACCCTATGCCACAACATGCTCATTTCCATTGAAACCAGCATACTCATTTTTTGGGACCCATCCAGCAACATGAAAATGGAGAGCCACCAGAAGAGCGAGTGCAAGACCCTCAACTTGATCTCCAGTTGGGTTTTGCTCTAGACGGTAATGCAAACATGGATTTAGATGAGGAAGATGAATAGGACCTCCCTGGTTGGGGCCACTGGACCCTTCCACAATAGCATCAAACATTGATAATGAGCTACATCACGGGGATTTTCTAGAGCTTAATGATCTTATAGCTCCACTTAATGAGGACGATATGGAGGTGGTCCATAACCTTCAACGAGAAAATGATAACAGTAACATCGCATTAGTCACTATAGGTTCTGCTACTGGACCTTTGGCACCAATCTTCCAAGGACTACCTGATTTAAACATTGATGTTGGGCCAATTGGCATGATGGATGAGCCTCCACTTGCTGACGGGCCTCCTCATGCCCAACAAGAGCATGATTCCATTGGGAGAGGGCACCAATTATTGCTCTAGATCTCACTGAAGGTTTAAATCTGACTGCTATACTTTTGAAGGATGACCCTCTGCAGTTTATGGTTTTTGATGACCCTATGCAACAGGAAATGTAGGGCATTACTTATCAGGATCACAATGATCTATCTATTCACTACTGCAGGATACTGCTAACGTGACACTACGATCAGAGACTCTTTGCCGAAACTGTGTGCGATGCAATAATCGCAAATGGTGGTGTAAAAAACCTCAAAAAGGTGCAAAACATTTGCAATGGCGGAGCCATCAAACACGGTTCAGATTTTAGTTGCGTGTGCGATGCAGGACACACGGTTAATCCATTCAAACAGTCTGCGATGAGGCAGAACAACAGAAATGGGCAGCCATAACAATGTGTGTGCGATGCAGGACACATGGTTAATCCATTCAAATTGTTTGGGATGAGGTAGAACAACAGAAACAGGCAGGCATATCAATGTGTGTGCGATATACGGCATACAGTTAACTCGGACGAACTGTTTTCGATTAGGGAACACAGCAGAAATGGTTCAACTTAACAAGATGTGTGTGATATGCGGCATAATTTCACATGGATGAACTGTTTGCGATGAGCCAAAAGAACACAAACGAGTCGTGTAAACAAGATGTGTGTGATACACGGCAACAGCCGACTCGGATGAACTGTTTGCGATGAGAAATTACAACACATACGGTCAATGCAGTTACTTCGTGTGCGATTCTATGTGTACAAAAAACTTTGGAAAATGCAAACTAGTTTCTTGTGGTGGCGGAGTATCGCACACGATGCGTCTGCGAGTACTCGTGTGTGATGATTAGTATGTTACACATACGTTTCCTTATGTTAACATGTGTGTGAATTTGCAATATGGACAGTTAATATGCAAATGCCTTCTGGTCATCGGGCACACGCTCAATGAACTGCGTACGATACTAATACTTTCCATGAAAATTTATGAACTTGGGTAACAACATTTGAGTAACATATATATAGTGGTTACACTATTCAACAAAAGGAGGATCTTCGTACCACGGTTTTGACAACCATATGGTCCATATCTACATACTTAACATAGTAACAACTATCACATTTTAAGAGGCTAAGGGCCAACAACCATATGGTCCATATCTACATACTTAACATATATAGTAACAGCTAGCACATTTTAAGAGGCTGAGGGCCAACAACCACAACTATCCACTGTAAGCAGCTTGACCACGGCGAGTCGGCATCTCGTCAATGAAAAGGAAGAGCCCTCCTGTGCCTTGGTAGATCATGAGTAAAACAGTGTCTCAAATTTTCCAGTAAAATATGACAGCCTGGTCTATTCTACAGTGATCAATTGGTTGCTTAAATAGTAATATGACAGCAAGGAGAAAGTTGAAAGGACACTAACCTCGATCAGACTTTGATCGGCTAATAACGTTGGAGAAGTAAACATCCATGTTAATTAGACCAGGCTATGGTGCACGCACTAGAATTTTATTGAAAGCTCTCAGTTCATAACACTTAGACATTTTTCTCCAAAGGTCCGCATTAAAATAGGAGTGCCCATCTTTATCAAGTTTCACGCTAACCATCATTGTAAATCCATGTTGCATTGTCAATATGACATCCTGGGAGTCATCAGCAAAGTAAAGCCCAAGATTTCCTTCTACTCCTGTTCTTGCAAACCAAGGGATGTACTGCTTGAAATGAAAATTAAGATCGTAAATTAGATATATTGAAATAATAGATCAAGATGCAAATATGGGAGTAACTGATAGAACACACACACACACACACACACACACACACACACACACACACACACACACACACACACACACACACACACACACACACACACACACACACACACACACACACACATATATATATATATATATAGATGAAAGCAAACAACAAAAATATAGAATTAAAAATAGATAATGTAACAAAGATTAGATGCAAATATATAGATAATGTAGCAACAGACGGTATATGTTCACAAATTCAGGCCATGCCGACCGTGGTAGGTTGAGATTGAACATACCGAGCGCTCCCTGAAGTCATCCGGAATGGTGAGATAGAACTTCGTTTCCGACTGGCCACGACCACAGTTGCCCGACTTGTGCTCGAACTGTGGACACATGAATGAACACCCACGAATCAGCTAGAACAAAAATGATTCCATGGTGATTTCTACCGGTTGATTAACAGCGACGAACGGACTGCGATAAGAGATGAGTGAATATTTTGCTAATTAAGTTGATTACCTTATCCATGAGAAAAATCCTCGACCCAATCCCACAGAAAACCCCAGTCGGCCAGAGTCTAGAATGTCGGTGCAGATAGGCAGCGGAAATCGGTGGACGCAAAATCTGGTGCCGTTTGGAGCGCGACCTATGCTCGCCGCCAACAGCCATCGAGCTTAGGGTGCAGAGTTGCGGAGGAGTCCTCGGTGAGTGAGTGGGGACGAAGTGGGCGAGGGTTTTCTTTTTGTTTTGAATGTGTGAGTGAACACACACAGTTCGAAGAGGCGACGGAGATGAATCGTGTGCGATAGTAAATCACCGAGATTGAATGGGAATCCAAATTTCCTTTGTCCTTCATCCATGAGTTTTTTTCTATGATGAACATAAATCCTGCTAATCACCGTGTTCAAATTTGACACTTTTCCGGGTTCATTTACAATATTTAGGGGATTATGTGCATTCTGTAGGCATTAATGCACGTAATTCAAATTCAAACAATCGGTGCATGAAAGGGTGCACAAGAACGGTCTGGAAAAGCATACTCGTGGTATTTAGTAATTTCTCAAGCCTTTTACAAGGAATGGGCAGAGATTTCAATGGAATACATGGCAATAGTCAACCACAAACGCGTCATTTACTGGGTTATCAACTATAGAACAATGAAATATGTGCTTGAAAAACATGATGGCTGGCATTGTGCCATGGTATGGCCTCTCCGTGCCCTGGTTAAAAGCTGAGAAGGTTTGATTTATGTCTTCATGCACACCCTTCATAAATCGAACCATCACCGAGGAATTTCAATGCTTTCGAGAGGGAAATCACCAAGATTGAAGGGGAATCCAAATTTCTGTCCTAGTTTGTCATTCAGTTTTTTTCGAACGATCAACATACCGCCTCAAATGCAACGTGTTCAAATTTGACATTTTTCCAAACTCATTTACCATATTTAGGGGATTATGTGCATTTTCTAGGCATTAATTATGCACATAATTCAAATTTGAACAATCGGTGCATGAAAAGGTGCACAAGAACGGTCTAGAAAACCATGGTCGTGCTATTTAGTACATTCTCATGCCTTTAACAAGGAATGGGCAGATATTTCAAGGAAATGTGTGGCAATAGTCAACCATAAACGCGTCGTTTACTAGGTTAACAACTATACAAAAATGAAATACATGCTTGGAAAAACATGACCCCTGGTGTGGTGCCATGGTATGACCTCACCGTGCCCTGGTAAAATGTCGTCATGCACGTCTTTCATAAAATGAACCATCACCGAGGAAGTGTCATGGTTTCGAGGGGGGAAATCACCAAGATTGAAGGGGGATCCAAATTTCCTTTGTCCACGAGTTTTTTTTCATGATGAACGTACAAGCTGCAAATCACCTTGTTCAAATTTGTCACTTTTCCGGGTTCATTTGCCATATTTAGGGGATTATGTGCATTTCCTAGGCATTAATGCACATAATTCAAGTTCAAACAATCGGTGCATGAAAGGGTCCACAAGAACGGCCTGGAAAACCATGCTCGTGCCATTTAGTAAATTCTCATGCCTTTTACAAGGAATAATGGATAGATATTTTGATGAAATGTGTGGCAATAGTCAACCACAAATGTTTGTTTGTTGGGTTTTCAACTATAGAAAAAATAAAATAAATGCTTAAAAACATGACGCCTGGCATGGTGCCATGGTATGACCTCACCATGCCCTGGTAAAAAGTTGAGAAGGTTTGGCTTATGTCGTCATGCACGCCCTTCATAAATCGAACCATCACCGAGGAAGTTCCATGCTTTCGAGAGGGAAATCCCCAAGATTGAAGGGGAATCCAAATTTCCGTCCTAGTTCGTCATTCAGTTTTTTACAATGATCAACATACCGCCTCAAATGCAACGTGTTCAAATGTAACATCCCAAAATTCTAAATTTTGGAATGTTATATTAAATTAATAACTATGCTTGTTGTCTGATTGATTGTTTGACTGATTGAGTGAAATTGAGTGGAATTTGAAACTTTTGAAAGTTGAATGAGAGGGAATGAAATGACTTTACCAAAACTTTCCCCTTTGTCTTTTGGATCCCAATGAATTCAAGTTCATTCCAACACCAAACCCTAGAGTGAAGATGACATGACTTCTTCCATTTTGAAATGAATAGGGTTTTGGAAAAGATTTGAATTTCATTTGGGAATATTTCAAATTCAAAACTTTATGCAACTCAATGATTTTCATGAGGGAAGATAAAATGACTTCTTTAATTATATGAAATATGAGTTGGAAGTCAAAAAGTATCAAATTGAAAGTCATTTGAAAGTGCCTTGAAACCCTCTTTCAAATTTGAGTTTTGGAATTTGAATTCAAACTTTGGCAAGTGGGAATCATATCAAAATCTATGCCTAATAAATACTTGAGCAAAAGTATGAGAGGAGTAAATATGACACTCCAAAAATATCAGAGGAAAACAATGCCAAAAGTTTTGAATTCAAATTTGAGTTTTAATTGAATTTGAAAAAATGAATTTTATAAAGTTTGGATTTTGCCTTTGGAAAATGTTCAAATGATAGGAATATTCCCTGATCATTTTGGTATATATATGTCCTATATAAAATATTTATATTTTAAAAGATATCTCTGTTTTTGTTTTATTTAAAATAAAAAAATTAAAAAAAAACCCCCAGCGCCACCAAAGCCACTGCCTGCCCAGCCAGCCGAGGCGGCCCACCGAGCCCGAGCCCACCAGCGCCACCAAGCGGCCCAGCCAGCGCCAGCGCCAGCCCACCGAGCCTCCTCGCCTGAAACCCCCACGCCGGACGCCCGACCGCGCCGCACCCCTCTCTCTCTCTGGCGGTGGACCCGCCCGTCTTCAACCCCCCGCCCACGCCCACGCCGCCTGCCGATTGCGGATCTCGAGATCCGGATGCCGATCCCGATCGCCCCCGTTGCCACGCCGAGAGGCCCTCCCTATAAATACCGGCCCCCCACCCCATTCCCCTTACCCCTCGCCGGAGCCCTCCTCCTCTCTCACGCCGTCGCGGAGCCGAGCCTCCCTTGGCGCCATTTTGTCGCCGTCGCCGCCCCTAGCCCTCCCGACCCCACCGACTCCACCAGACGCCTCCCGAGCTCCAGCAAGACCACGCCGAGCCACTCACGCCTCCCGACGACCGAGCCGTCGGCACACACTTCGCCCCCGCCGCCGCCGTCGATCGCTGGTGAGTCACCGAGATCTCCCCGTCCGATTCATAATCTACGGCGTAGATTAGACCACCCCCGAAGGGGTATTTCTTTTTAATAAAACCGGCCCGCTCCGGTTTAGTCCGGTTAGTTTTTTAAGTTAGGGTTTTTTTTATTAGCCGGTCCGATTCAGTTTAGCCCTAGGCCCGTTTAGTTTATATTACGCTCGGTCGTAGTTTAGCCCATTAGGCCCTTTTTCATTTATTTTGTTTTCTGTTTTAATGAATAGTTCTGTTTGAAAAATTCATATCTTTTATTCTGTTTAATATTTTTGAGTGATTTTTTTGTTGGTTTGCAAATTTTCTATAGTTTCTGTAGAAAATATTATTAGCTATGTTAAAATTATTTTAAATTGCTTTAATTTAGTTTTGGTCAGAATAGTAAATCTGTTATAACATGAGTTAGAAAAATTATTTTATATGATTCTTTTGTCCCAACTTTATTTTGACATTGCCAAACCATAGAAATTAATTTGGGTATTTTAGGATTAATAAAAAATTAGTTTTAAGCAGAATCTTGTTAATCCTAATTAATTAACTAGCTACTGTTTTCCTATTATTTTAATTAGTAAATAAATTTATTTTTCACATGTGATTGATTATTCTAGGATAGTTTCTGTCACTCTAATGGATGAACTTTTATTTATAATAAATAAAAGTTTTATTTTATTTTTCCTAATAGAAATTGAATTAGGCCTAATAGGAGTTTCATAATAGATTTTAAATTAATTCTTTTTGCTCCTAGTTGCTTAATGAAATCCTTTCTGTTAAGTTAACATAAAACCATGATTAGGTTATGTTAAGAAATTTTTTGTTATATAAAACTATTCTAGTTGTTGTTTGAAGTAGGGAACTTGAGTTGGTTTTCTTTGAGTTTTCCCTTGGGTTTTGGTTTGGTTGTTTTGGTGTGTTATGTTACTATTGCTATGCTATTGTGTTATGTGATCCTATGCTATATGCTTATGGTGATTATTGTTTGTCTCGGTAGAATTTCCGGAGTGCGAAGTTTGCTACCACGAGTCCCTAGTTTTCGAAGATCGTCAACAAGGCAAGTTCACTTTGACCATGCTTTCATACCTATGATTTATTGCATTTAGTGGCATCTTTGCAACCACCCCTCAGTAGTGTTATTGAATCCTTGTAGTTGAGTAGTATGCATGAGGTAGGAACCCATCACCCTGTTACCAAACCCGGGACGTTATTTATTTAAATGCTACGCTATAGTAGACGGGGTTGGTATGAGTACTCGGGAGTGGTGTGAGAATGGAGGATCTACGTCAATGACGACAAATCCATGATGGAATCTGCAAGGACTGCATCTTCAAGGCCTCAAGACTTCAAAGACTCAAGACAAGAATTCAATACACACTCTTTGGGTGAAGGACGGTTGTGGGCACCTGGAGAAACCGGTGGTTGGTGGGATGCATGGAGAAGCGCCATGACATCTTGCGGAAAGCTTCACCCAGACTCAAAGAGCGGAAGAATACTTCATGCCGGAAGCTTACCGTGCAACCGCAAGTCATTATGGGCTCTGGCTTGGTTGACCTTAGTTGTGACTCTGGCTGGGGCGGTGCTAGCAGATGTAGAACTATGGTAGGATGAGATGAGTACGGACGGTGGTCGAGGAACTCTTGGAAGACCATGTTTGGTCATCTTGTTCTCAAACACCACGAAGTGCGAGAAGCGTAAAAGAGGATCGAATCTTGCGGGTAAAGTGTACAAACCTCTGCAGAGGGTTTAAAACCTAATCGATTATCCGTGTCCCCGGTTACGGACAATTTGAGCATATGGACCTGGATCTATCTCGGAACTCTCAACACCGGACTGATAAGTTAATTGTGGGCAACTTATGATGAATTTGGGCTATGAGACATCGGTTGGCGGAACCATGTCATGATAGAAAATTCCATAGTACAGATTTCATTTATTCCTTTGATGTAGGAAAAATAAAACCAGCTTTGACGCAAACAAAACTCGATCTGAGCCACAAAGCCATACCGCATATAGTATAGTTTATCATCTGTTTTCTCTTATTGTGATCTTGCCGGTACATTCAATGTCTTGACCTACACGGCTGCAACGTATCATGTTGCAGATATTTCCGACAGTAAGAGTTACAATACAGGTTACGGTCTACACTCAACCTGCCGATGGCGTTGATGGGACTCAGACCCGTTTGATTGTTTCCGCTGTGACTTATGAGGTATATATCAGTTTTACGTTATTTATACATGTGATTGCACTTTGATATATACATTGATGTCTGTGTGTGCCAAAGATACTTGATCCGAGGATGGCACGAAAACACGAGGCTTGACCGTCGAGGTCGGGTCGCTCTGATATGGTATCGAGCACATGTTGATCAGAGGACGTGACCCTAGAAACCGGAAAGCCCCTAGGACCGAAAATCTCTAAAACTTTATTTTCAAAAGACTCTTACTTCTCATCTCTTCTGATTTTATCAAATAGACACTCTCACCCCAAATAGTTAGAATATACCCCTTTTCCCTTTTGATCACATGAAGAATCAACTGAAGTCACTCCAAGAATTAAAGATATCGGACAACTGATGGCCATTTCAGAGTAAAGAGGATTTCACCATGCATTAGAAGAGTTGAAGCTACACCAGTTGAAGACTCAGACGACTTGAAGAATCAGATGAATTATTTGACCATTAGAGGACCAAATCCATGTTATACACTTACGTTAGATGCGGCGATTTGTGAGCTGTCATTTGTTTGATGTTTTCCGACAGCCACAAAGCAAAACCCGTTTCTTCAAAAACTATTGTTTGTATTGTGTGTATCCCTCCCCACCTCTCTCATATCTCATCCCAAAACTTTTGGACCCCATAGATGATGAACGAAGTTGGCTGATATTCTACGGATCAAGACTCAGCCAGAGGCGAGCTATGGATTCGAACATGGAGAATCACTTGGGAGCAATTTGGTTTCAAGGAAGAATGAAGTATCGACGCTCTTGAAGACTTTGAAGGAAGTCCTGCAACCTGGTGGAAAATGCATCAAGCCATACAAGGATTTAATGGAGCAAGAACTTGGGAGGAATTCAAGAAGACCTGTTGAGATCACGTCTCATCCGGAAGCACTATGATAACTCAAGAAGAAATCTTGTGCTGCAAGATTTGCGGAGAAATAGGACACACCAGGAGGAACACAAGGATGGATGCCCTCATTGTGAGGAGAAACACCCAGTGAGGAATGCCCAACTAGTCGGTGACTTGTTTCTTGTGTGAAGGAACCACCCACTACCCGACTCAGTGTCACATTTACCCCATGGTGCAACAAACTATTCAGGAGCAGGAAGAAGGAATGAAAGAAGCCCTCCGAGAAGTTATGAAAGAACCTGTGATGAAGGAATGTGTTGAAGACCCTGATGGAGAAGGCCTCAACAGATTTTACTCTAATGCCTGCTATTCATGTGGAGAAGAAGGACATTTTTCACATTATTGCACCAAGGAAAGAAAAGAGCATCTGGGATACTTCCCGACGGAAGCAATAGAGTTTGATCCAAAGGGAATAGAAGGTTTGATCAGAACAAAGAAACCCAGGAAGAGAAAACACACACACCCTCAGAACAACCCAATTTCTGCAAAGAGGGACAAGAGTCATATTACCTGTTTTGAATGTAAGGACGTCGGGCATTATGCCAATCATTGTCTTGAAAGGAAGCAAGGAACTCAAGGAGCAGGCACCATCTCCAAGAAGCCCAAAGACTTATCGAAAGTTATGTGTTTTCATTGCAAGGAAGCAGGACATTATGCTACTAAATGTTCCTACAAGAAGGAAGCTGGAGTTGAGTAGTTGGAATTTTGATATGGATAATAAGAGTGGTAGAAACCAATTTTTTTTCATGAGTACAATAAGTTGAGTTATGTAATGGGTGCTAAGAGTTTGTAATGGATTCATGAAATCAATAAAGTTAAGGTGACATGTTTTCATATGTTTAATTGTATGAGTTGTTAATCTATGAACACGGATTTTGACCATTTTCGAGGATATGAGAAATATGGTCTATGGATGGATTTGTGAATTTCATTTTAAGGGTGATAGTACCCTATGAAGAACACTAGACCAATGGAAATGGAAATGTGTCCCACAGGTTGGAGTTTGGAAAAAATGAGTTGAAGTTTTATCTTTGATATGATGGTATTAAGAAATGAAATGTTATTGGATTTAAAGTGGTGTAATGTTGGAAAATGGAGCAATTGTAACTCCAAGGATGAGTGAAATTGGTACAAGTGTTGAAGTGGGCTCATAACCCACAGGCCCAGGAATTAATAAGGGTCAAGTACCCTTTGGAAGAAGAAACTTTGGGAAGACTGCGATTTGATCGGCGAGATGTTTACGAGGAGGTTACGCAAAACCCGAGAGTTGTGAAGAAACGATAGATGTTTTGTTCAGCTTGCAGAATCAATGGAATTATCCGAACTAAGTTCGTTGAGAAGAGAAATTCTGCAATGCTTGTGAGTATGCCCAAGTGTTAGAATCGTGATTCACTTTGTTTACGTATGTGGTAATGATTCAAATGCGGGATGGATTGGCCCCATACGGAGACTTCTATCATGAACTATCATATGTTGATGGAAAATCGAGAGACTTGAAAACTTTAGAAGAGCGTCGTCGACAAGCCAAAAACCTTAGAATGGTAGGACGATTGATCCATGTACCGCAACCGTTGCCAAAGCGAGGTCATACGGTGAGACCCAACCCAACCCATTATTCCTGCAGGAGAAACCTGTAATGGTCGACCACCATGAGATCTCGATAGTTGTTTATTGGCGGCAGACTGTCACTAAGGAGACACAGATCTCGGAAGAACCTCACCAGGATGAAAGGACACGATTTGAGGAAAAGGTTTTGACCCTACCGGAAGAGCCCGGTGTAGGAGTTACTTGAAGTTGTGAGAAGACCTATGGTGTTCACCCTAGGGATGGAGTACCGAGTTCGTTGGAACCATAACCCTGCTTTTAAGTGTGGTAGCATACTAGACCATTCGATCGATTTGATTTGCTGGAAGACCCCCAAACCCTAACCTTTTCTTGCTGCCTCTTTGAATCTTGAGGACGAGATTCATTTTAAGTGTGGTAGGTTTGTAACATCCCAAAATTCTAAATTTTGGAATGTTATATTAAATTAATAACTATGCTTGTTGTCTGATTGATTGTTTGACTGATTGAGTGAAATTGAGTGGAATTTGAAACTTTTGAAAGTTGAATGAGAGGGAATGAAATGACTTTACCAAAACTTTCCCCTTTGTCTTTTGGATCCCAATGAATTCAAGTTTATTCCAACACCAAACCCTAGAGTGAAGATGACATGACTTTTTCCATTTTGAAATGAATAGGGTTTTGGAAAAGATTTGAATTTCATTTGGGAATATTTCAAATTCAAAACTTCATGCAACTCAATGATTTTCATGAGGGAAGATAAAATGACTTCTTTAATTATATGAAATATGAGTTGGAAGTCAAAAAGTATCAAATTGAAAGTCATTTGAAAGTGCCTTGAAACCCTCTTTCAAATTTGAGTTTTGGAATTTGAATTCAAACTTTGGCAAGTGGGAATCATATCAAAATCTATGCCTGATAAATACTTGAGCAAAAGTATGAGAGGAGTAAATATGACACTCCAAAAATATCAGAGGAAAACAATGCCAAAAGTTTTGAATTCAAATTTGAGTTTTAATTGAATTTGAAAAAATGAATTTTATAATGTTTGGATTTTGCCTTTGAAAATGTTCAAATGATAGGAATATTCCCGATCATTTTGGTATATATATGTCCTATATAAAATATTTATATTTTAAAAGATATCTCTGTTTTGTTTTATTTAAAATAAAAAAATTTAAAAAAACCCCCCAGCGCCAGCCAAAGCCACTGCCCAGCCAATAGCCGAGGCGGCCCACCGACCGAGCCCACCAGCGCCACCAAAGCGGCCCAAGGCCAAATACAGACCAATGAGCCCTCCTTGCTCGAAACCCCCACGCGTCGGACGCCCGACCCGCGCAGCCCTCTCTCTCTCTGGCAGGTGGACCCCGCACGTCTTCAACCCCCCCCCCACGCCACGCCGCCGCCGATCGCGGATCTCGAGATCCGGATGCCGATCCCCGATCGCCCCGTTGCCACGCCGAGGCCCTCCCTATAAATACCGGCCCCCGCACCCCATTCCCCTTACCTCGCGGAGCCCTCCTCTCTCTCACGCCGTCGCGGAGCCGAGCCTCCCGCCGCCGCCATTTGCGTCGCCGTCGCCGCCCTAGCCCCTCCCGACCCCCACCGACTCCACCAGACGCCTCCCCGAGCTCGCCCGCACCCGTCGAGCCACTCCTCCGCCCTTCCCGACGACCGGAGCCGTTGGCACACTCGCCACTGCCACCGCCGCCGCCGTCGAGCGCCGTGAGTCACCGAGATTCCCCGTCCGATTCATAATCTCTACGTGAGATTAGACCACCCCGAAGGGGTATTTCTTTTTAATAAAACCGGTCCGCTCCGGTTTAGTCCGATTAGTTTTTTAAGTTAGGGTTTTTTCTATTAGCCCGGTCCGATTAAGTTTGGCCCTAGGCCCGTTTAGTTTATATTACGCTCAGTGCGTAGTTTAGGCCCATTAGGCCCTTTTTCATTTATTTTTGTTTTCTGTTTTAACAGAATAGTTCTTGTTTTGAAAAATTCATATCTTTTATTCTGTTTAATATTTTTGAGTGATTTTTTTTTGTTGGTTTGCAAATTTTTTATAGTTTCTGTAGAAAATATTATTAGCTATGTTAAAATTATTTTAAATTGCTTTAATTTAGTTTTGGTAAGAATAGTAAATCTGTTATAACATGAGTTAGAAAATTATTTTTATATGATTATTTTTGTCCCAACTTTATTTTGACATTGCCAAACCATAGAAATTAATTTGGGTATTTTAGGATTAATAAAAAATTAGTTTTAAGCAGAATCTTGTTAATCCTAATTAATTAACTAGCTACTGTTTTCCTATTATTTTAATTAGTAAATAAATTTATTTTCACATGTGATTGATTATTCTAGGATAGTTTCTGTCACTCTAATGGATGAACTTTTATTTATAATAAATAAAAGTTTTATTTTATTTTTCTAATAGAAATTGAATTAGGCCTAATAGGAGTTTCATAATAGATTTTAAATTAATTCTTTTTGCTCCTAGTTGCTTAATGAAATCCTTTTCTGTTAAGTTAACATAAAACCATGATTAGGTTATGTTAAGAAAATTTTTGTTATATAAAACTATTCTAGTTGTTGTTTGAAGTAGGGAACTTGAGTTGGTTTGCTTTGAGTTTTCCCTTGGGTTTTGGTTTGGTTGTTTTGGTGTGTTATGTTACTATTGCTATGCTATTGTGTTATGTGATCCTATGCTATATGCTTATGGTGATTATTGTTTGTCTCGGTAGAATTTCCGGAGTGCGAAGTTTGCTACCACGAGTCCCTAGTTTTCGAAGATCGTCAACAAGGCAAGTTCACTTTGACCATGCTTTCATACCTATGATTTATTGCATTTAGTGGCATCTTTGCAACCACCCCTCAATAGTGTTATTGAATCCTTGTAGTTGAGTAGTATGCATGAGGTAGGAACCCATCACCTGTTACCAAACCCGGACGTTATTTATTTAAATGCTACGCTATAGTAGACGGGGTTGGTATGAGTACTGGAGTGGTGTGAGAATGGAGGATCTCGTCAATGACGACAACTCCATGATGGAATCTGCAAGGACTGCATCTTCAAGGCCTCAAGACTTCAAAGACTCAAGACAAGAATTCAATACACACTACTGGGTGAAGGACGGTTGACGGGCACCCTGGAGAAACCAGTGGTTGGCTGGGATGCATGGAGAAGCGCCATGACATCTTGCGGAAAGCTTCACCCAGACTCAAAGAGACGGAAGAATACTTCATGCCGGAAGCTTACCGTGCAACCGCAAGTCATTATGGGCTCGGCTTGGTTGACCTTAGTTGTGACTCTGGCTGGGGCGGTGCTAGCAGATGTAGAACTACGGTAGGATGGGATGAGTACCGGACGGTGGTCGAGGAACTCTTCGAAGACCATGTTTGGTCATCTTGTTCTCAAACACCACGAAGTGCGAGAACGTAAAAGAGGATCGAATCTTGCGGGTAAAGTGTACAAACCTCTGCAGAGGGTTTAAAACCTAATCGATTATCCGTGTCCCCGTTACGGACAATTTGAGCACTGGACCTGGATCTATCTCGGAACTCTCAACACCGGATGATAAGTTAATTGTGGGCAACTTATGATGAATTTGGGCTATGAGACATCGGTTGGCGGAACCATGTCATGATAGAAAATTCCATAGTACAGATTTCATTTATTCCTTTGATGTAGGGAAAATAAAACCAGCTTTTACATAAACAAAACTCGAATCTGAGCCACAAAGCCATACCGCATATAGTATAGTTTATCATCTGTTTTCTCTTATTGTGATCTTGCCGGTACATTCAATGTCTTGACCTACACGGCTGCAACGTATCATGTTGCAGATATTTCCGACGAGTAAGAGTTACGATACTGTGGTTACGGTCTACACTCAACCTGCCGATGGCGTTGATGGGACTCCAGACCCATTTGATTGTTTCCGCTGTGACTTATGAGGTATATATTAGTTTTACGTTATTTATACATGTGATTGCACTTTGATATATACATTGATGTACTGTGTGTGCCAGCATATTGATCCAGGGATGGCACAGAAACACAGAGGCTTGACCGTCTGAGGTCGGGTCGCTACATCAAATTTGACATTTTCCCGGGCTCATTTACCATATTTAGGGGATTATGTGCATTTTCTAGGCATTAATGGACATAATTCAAAGTCGAACAATCGATGCATGAAAAGGTGCACAAGAATGGTATGGAAAACCATTCTCGTGTTATTTAGTACATTCTCATGCCTTTTACAAGGAATGGGCAGATATTTTAAGGAAATGTGTGGCAATAGTCAACCATAAACGCGTCGTTTACTTGGTTAACAACTATTCAAAAAATGAAACACATGGTTGGAAAACATGACGCCTGGCGTGGTGCCATGGTATGGCCTCAGCATGCCCTGGTAAAAATTGGAGAATGTTTTCCTTATGTCGTGATGTGCGCCTTTCATAAATCGAACCATCACTGCGGTAGTTTAGTGGTTTCGAGGGGGAAATCACCAAGATTGAAGGGGGGTCCAAATTTCCTTTGTCCTTTGTCCATGAGTTTTTTTTTCGATGATGAACATACAACCTGCAAATCACCGTGTTCAAATTTGGCACTTTTCTCGGTTCATTTGCCATATTTAGGGGATTATGTGCATTTCCTAGGCATTAATGCGCAGAATTCAAGTTCAAACAATCGATGCATGAAAGGGTCCACAAGAACGGCCTCTTACAAGGAATGGACAGATATTTCGATGAAATGTGTGGCAATAGTCAACCACAAATGTTTGTTTGTTGGGTTTTCAACTATAGAAAAATGAAATAAATGCTTAAAAACATGATGCCTGGCATGGTGCCATGGTATGACCTCACCATGCCCTTGTAAAAATTTGAGAAGGTTTGGCTTATGTCGTCATGCACGCCCTTCATAAATTGAACCATCACCGAGGAAGTTCCATGCTTTCGAGAGTGAAATCCCCAAGATTGAAGGGGAATCCAAATTTTCTTCATTCTTTGCCCTGCAGTTTTTTCTACGACGAACATACACCCTGCAAATCACCGTGTTCAAATTTGGCATTTTTCCAGGCTCATTTACCATATTTAGGGGATTATGTGCATTTTCTAGGCATTTAGCGCATATAAATCCAATCCAGCTACAGGAGCACGGGTGTGATGTGAGGGACGTGGATTTCCGTTCGATCGCGGCGCATCCTACGGTGCACACGTGCGATCCGCGTGGCTGGGGTTCCGGCCAATCATAACGCAACACACAATAGGCTCAGCGCACACTGTTTCCGGAAGGTACGGAGATGAACCGTGTGTGATAATGAACGAGCAAAATTGTAAGGGAAGCCAATTTTTTGTTGTCTTTTGTCGTTGAGCTCTTGAATACCACCACACTGTACGGCTGCCCGGCCCCTCCGTCCTAGAGCTCTCTCCAGGCGTCTTCCATGGCACCGTGGTGCACAGTAACTGGTAAGGAAGCGATGGCATCCCGCCGCGCCGCATTCCTCGCCGCCCGTGACTGCACACGTGGTAAGGAGGCGATGGCATCTCGTTGTGCCGAGTTCATCGTTGCCGGCGGCCAGACAGTTACATGGGCGGAATTTGAGGCTGCCATGGCCGAATGGGTGGTGGATCTAGAGGCGGCCAAAGCTGCACAGAAGGAGCGGAAAAGGCAGAAAGCAGTCAAGAAAAGAGAGTCCCGCCGCCGCAAGAAAAAAGAGGCCGCACGCCATGCCGAGGACAGCTTGGTGGAGATCGAAGCACGGTGGGCTGCCGCCTACAAAACGGGAAGGAGAACGCGGCGTCGTTCGCCAAGCATGCCTGATGGCAGCATGTGAGAAGTAGTTTAAGTTTGTAGTATTAGAGCAAATTACCAGTAGTACTTTAAGTTTGTAGTATTAACATACAATGTTGGTAAGAGCATCCTTTGAGGGCTTTGAGCGTTGATTAGCATGTGTGCCTGTGTACGTTTTTTTGCGTTAATCATTAGAAGATCACAAAAAACACGGTTTCTATGCCGTACCCGTTTGCGTTTTTTGCGTTAATGACCCATAAGTCAGTTACCTGTGTGATGTTTCCTAATAAACCAGGCGTACCATTGACCGAAAGAAATCAAGTACACGTGTACATTTTTTTGGAGACGGGATCTGCCAACATTCTTTTTTCTCGCACATGAGTATTTTACGCGATTCGTGTGCGTTATGTGTTTCCCCCGCCCAAGTTTCAAGTTTCGCACCAAAATTTTCATTAGGCGTGCGATTTCAGAATTTATTCCTCCAACCACATCCCCTTCCCCTCAGTATCCCCCTCCCTCGCGCCTTCCCCTACCGGCATCTCAAACCGCTGCCGTCGTAACCATAGCTTCAACCACATATGTGTTCTGCTCAGATCCAGTTAGGTAACCCACCGATCTCTATCACATCCCCAGCATGATTGCTTAAATGGCGCAGCAAAACATCCTCATGCCTCCAAATCCCCCCCGCCAGGAGCTGATGGCGGTCCATGGCGCGATGGCCGCTATGCGTGTTGACCCGGAGGAACACCTCACCTCCACCACCACCGACACGGTGCAGGCTCTGGCCAAGATGAAGTACCCCAGCGACTACCCCCCAGGACTTAACAGGTAGGATCTGACCAGCTAATTCTTACCAATACCACTTGCAACGGCTATGATTTGTACGGTTGATGTATTAAGCATGTTTGTGCCTTGTTTATTTCAGTACTGCACACTGTGTGATGTTCAAATATGTCCAGCTCAATTTCACCAATACCAGCAACAAACTTACAATACATGACTCAGGAGATCTCTAGACATGCTGCCCATTTGCTATTTTTAGTGGATGCTAACCTTGTTGTACTTAACATGCCTGTCCATGTACCTACGCAAGGTCATAACGGCCGATGCTTTTGTTTGCCGTCGAGGTGAGCTACATCCCATGTCTTACAGTATTTCACATAATTTGTGCAATTGCAGTTTAACTTCTACCATTTACTGGTTGCCTGTAGGTACACATGTTAGTGGAACTGATCCACGCTTTGACCCGGAGGAACAGATCGCCTCCGCCGTCGCTGACTTTGGGCGAGCTCTGGCCAAGATGAAGTGCCCCAGCAACTACCTCTCAGGACTTACCAAGTATGTACTCACCAGTTCAATTACCAATACCAGTTGCAATTAATGGCTATGTTCTGTACGGTCGATGTATTAAGCATGTTCTAGTAAACATTCCTAACATGTTTTGGTTACTTTCCCTACCTTTTTATAGACATTTGAGCCATTCTTTGCTTTGGCAGCACCTGCCTTGTGATGTTTAACTATGCCAATTGCATTTTTATCAGTACCGGTTTCTATGTCTATTAAGCTTGTGGCAATTAACAGTTGAGTCCATTTTTAAACAATTGTATTTCAATGGCTACAAACTTACAAAACATGACTTAGGATGTTGTTAAGCCTATTGCAATTAACAGTTGTATCCATTTTTTAATCTGTCCATTTGCTACCATGCTACTCTCCGTAATGAAGATATACTAGAGATGCTGCCCATTTGCTATTTTTGGTGGATACTAAACCTGTTGTACTTAACATGCTTGTCCATGTACTTACGCAGGGTCATAACGGCCGATGCTGTTGTTTTCCTTCGAGGTTAGTTGCATCCCATGTCTTACAATATTTCACATCATTTGTGCAATTGCAGTTTAACTTCTACCATTTACTGGTTGCTTGTAGGTACACATGTAAGTGGTATTGATCCACGCTTCGACCCGGAGGAACAGCTCGCCTCCGCCGCCGCTGACTTTGGGCGGGCTCTGGCCAAGATGAAGTGCCCCAGCAACTACCTCTCAGGACATACCAAGTATGTACCCACCAGTTCAATCTTACCAATACCAGTTGCAATTAATGGCTACGTTTTGTATTGTCGATGTATTAAGCATGTTGTAGTAAACATGCCGAACATGTTTTAGCTATTTTCCCTACCTTTTTATAGACAACTTGGCCATTATTTGCTCTGGCAGCACCTGCCCTGTGATGTTTAACTCTACCAATTGCATTTTTATCAGTACCGGTTTCAATGGCCATTAAGCCTGTTGCAATTAACACTTGTATCCATTAAATAGTTGTATTTCAATGGCTACAAACTTACAAAACATGAATTAGGATGTTGTTAAGCCTGTTGCAATTAACAGTTGTATCCATTTTTAATCCGTCCCTTTGCTCCCGTGCTACTCTTTCGAAATGAAGATATCACTACAGATGATGCCGTTTTATTACCATTTGCTATTTTTGGTGGATGTTAACCCTGTTGTAGTTAACATTGGCTTTCCATGTACTTACATAGGGCTACAATGGGTGATACTTTTGTTTCCGTCGAGGTTAGCTGCAACCCATGTCTTGTACACCATCTATTCCTAAATATTAGTATTTTTAGAGATTCCAGTATAGACTACATAAGGAGCAAAATGAGTGAATCTAGATTCTAATCTAAACTATATCTATAATTCTATATACATCGATATGTAGTTCATATTGAAATCTCAAAATTGTACTTAGGAACATAGGTAGTTGTATTTTACATCATTTGTGCAATCTCAGTTTAGCTTCTAACATTTACTGGTTGCTTGTAGGTACATATATGAGAGGTACTGATCCATGCTTCGATCCCTTTTGTGTATGGGGCAATGAGATATTCATGAACAAGCGTCAAGTGAGGAAAGTAAGAAAGATTGTTAGGCGAAAGAAATGGGTGATTGGAATTAAGCTCTTTATTTACACTTTGTTGAAGACAACAGTGAACTTTAGGATGGTAAGTAATGTGTTGCCATTTCCCCCTGCCCACAACAAGTTACTATATTAGACCTCAGTATCTGATATTTTTCTCTTTTCAGTGGTTTCCGAAGCTATTTACTAATGATTACCTTGCAAACTACATGACCGGAGTGGAGGCAACTAAGGTTGAAGTATATAATTCATGCTACCATGATAATGCTCTAGAAGTCTTCCTGAAGGCGATGAAGGATGGGCGGGCGATCGTAACAAGGGGTTGGACAAAAGTGGTTCGTGCCTATGGCATGTAGGAAGGCACATTATGGGCATTCCTCTTCTTCAACACCGTCGGCAGTCAAAATGATTTACACTTGTCTCTTACCTTTACCACCTTTAAATATTGTGGTTCATCATAGTTAATTGCTGCCTAATCCTGTAATTACTGAACATATTTTACTGACAATTTTATTTATGGATTTGTTGTTGAACAATTGGGCTGAGAATTTGAATTGCATGTTTCATATATCAAAATTTCCAATTAGAATAATAAATTATAGGCAAAAATAAAAAGAGAACAGACGGTCATGGAACTTTGCAAACGGTTCTGGCAGTAAAAGCGCTTGTGATGGATAGCCCAATGCCACACAATTTTCTACATAAAATCGTGTGTGATGTACTTAATGAAAGCAAACAGTTAACCAAGGCAGAGCGTGTGTGATGGTTACACCTTTCACATATGATCATATACATAAATTTTTGTGGGATGTACATACGAACAGAAATGTTTTCCCTGGATTGACTGTGTGGGATGTACATAAGAATGGAAACGTATCCCTTGGATTGACTGTGTGTGATATACATATGCACGGAAATGTTTTTCTAGGATTCACCGTGTGGGATGTACATACCTACGGAAATGATTTTCTCGGATTACCGTGTGGGATGTACATACCTACGGAAATGTTTGGGTTTCGATGCCTCGCCCGATCGCACACGGCCCCAGCAGGGTGTCAACTGGGCTGTGTGGGACACTATGGCCTGTCTAGACAGCCTTTTCTTTTATGTTTACCATAGACCAGCCCAGTAGTTTTTTTCTTTTTGAAAATGGCTAGCCCAGTTTTTTTGTGATTTGTCAAGTAAGTCACTTTATCAGGCCTGTTGGGCTGCAAATCTTTCAAGGCGAGGAGAGCTTCATTAATTTGGCGAGAAAATGGCCTATCAGTAATGAGAAATGGGCTGTACATTTTTAAAACACATCAAACCGGCAATTAGTTTCAAATATCTTTTTTTCATTTCGAGATTTTAAATTGCATTGATTTTTATGCGTGGACAATTTATTGGATTTTATATTGATATACATTTATTTTCAAAATCAGTCTGAATGTGGCTCGAAATTTCGGGATTAAAAACAGTTCAGACCGCACCGACATATGCAAAATTTCGTATAATTTTTTAGCCGTGGCCACAATATGGGCTGTAATGCTAACAAAAAGAATATGGGCTCCAAAAAACCCCGTAAGAATTAGCAAATGGGCTGTAAACTAGAAATAATGGCAGATGGGTTGTATGTTGTTTTCCACAGATTTGAGGCTTTCCACAGATGGCCTGTATACTGTTGGATGTCCATCCAATGGCCGTCGTGCTTCTTCAATCTCTGCTCTTCCTGCTCCGGCCGCTCAAACAAGCGCCAAGGGACTACTGCTCCCTCCTCATGACCAGGTGTCTTTGCTGCTGCTTGTGAGCCTCATCGCCCCACCGTACTCCCATCGTAGGCCTCACCGCCCCACCGTACACACCGGGAGGATCAACCCTAGCCCTTCTAGCCAGCTCATGAGCCACGCGATTCAAATCACATGCACAATGCTCAAAACTAACATAAATCTCAAAGCAATCATTAAGAATAGGGGCCGCTACTGAATTAACTGAAATGCCTCCTTATTACGCGCAAAATAATGATTCCTCCACCTGACAGCTAGGACCCACAGGAAGGGCCTCTGTATTTCGTGAAAAAAATGTTCCCCCCGCTGACAGGTCGGACCCACCAGCTATATCTTTGCACGCAAGTAAGTGCCTCCTTATTACGCCCAAAAAAATGAATACCCCCCCTGCTAGCTGGGACCCACCATATTGTTGGGCTGACTTGTGGGCCTACTAAGTTGACGGGGACGGAGGGCTTTGTCAACTTAGTCAATACTGCAGTGACCGTATGATGTCCATCCAACGGCCATAGTGCTTCTTGAACCTCTGGTTTTCTTGCTCCAGCCGCCCAAAGCAGCTGCGGTCGTGCCGCCTGCTCCTGCCTCCCGTGGCCCGGCTCTGCGTCGTCCCCTTCCTAGGCCTCGCCGTCGTCCACCACCGTGGTGCTCTCGGCGCGGCGTGGTCAATGTGGTCAACGACCGACTTCCATCGGAAGAGTATCAGACGTGGAGAGGTCGACAGTGGGTCCACGGCAGCCGCAAGGAAGTGCCTCCTTATTACCTTGAAAATAATTATTCCTCCACGACAATGGGGACCCTTTGGGCGGGCCAGCGGTATTTTGTAAAAAAATCATTTCCCACTCTGCTGGGACCCACGGACGGACCACCGTATTTTAAAAACGTCCCCCAGCTGTCGGCTCGGACCCACCATAAGTGCCTCCTTATTACGCACAAAAAATGAATACTCCCCCGGCTAGCTGGGACCCACCTTGGTGGGAGGCTGTCTTGTGGGCCTACTAGGTTGACGGGGACGAAGGGCTTTCTCAATTTACTCAATATGAACGATTCTAGCTCCAGTGACCTACGATGTCCATCCAACGGCCGTAGTGCTTCTTCAACCTCTGGTCTTCTTGCTCCAGCCGCCCAAAGCAGCGCCGGTCGTGCCGCATGCTCCTGCCTCCCGTGGCCGGCTGTGCTGCCGCGGAGGCCTCACCGCCCCCTACTATTCCCACCGCTGGCCACAATATGGGCTATAATGCTAACAAAAAGAATATGGGCTCCAAAAAAACCTTAAGAATAGCAAATGGGCTGTAAATTATTAGAAATAATGGCAGATGGGCTGAATGCTATTTTCCACAGATTTGTGGCTTTCCTAAAAAAAAGGTTGACGCACAAGCAGTGACGGTTGGATGTCCATCCAACTGCCGTCGTGCTTCTTCAATCTCTGCTCTTCCTGCTCCAGCCGCTCAAACAAGCGCCGGCGGGACTGCCTGCTCCCTCCTCCCCACGGCCGGGTGTCTTTGCCGTGAGCCTCACCGCCCCACCGTACTCCCATCGCTGGCCTAGCCATCCCTCTACTCACCCACACCTGTTGTTATTCTCCGGCGATGGCAGACGAACCAGTAAACCCTCGTACAGTCGTACTCCCCTCCGCGTGGGAAGCAACTGCCGAGTCTTCCCTGCCTCCGTGCCGTCCCCTTCTTAGGCCTCGCCGTCGTCCACCGCCGTGGTGCTCTCGGCGCGGCGTGGTCAATGTGGTCAACGAACGACTTCCATCGGAAGAGTACTGTGCGTGGAGAGGCTGACAGCTGGGTCCACGGCCGCAGCAAGGAAGTGCCTCCTTATTACGCGCAAAATAATTATTCCTCCACCTGACAGCGGGGACCCACCGGACGGGCCACCGTATTTCACGGAAAAACGTTTCCCCCCTGACTGATGGGACCCACCAGCTACACTTTCGCACGTAAGGAAGTGCGTCCGGGCAAAAAAAACGATTCGCTTCTCCTCCCTTGCTCTATTGCTAGTAGTGCCTCCCATGGCGTCGATTCGGAGGTTCTCAGCTGCTGAGAAAGGGAAACCCCCCCGCGACGAGCCCGGGCCACTTCCACCGAAGAAGAGGCCGGTCCATCACCGTGAAGTAGTCGTGAGGCCAAAGGTGACAAGGCCTTGGTGCGAGCGGCCACCGCCCGGGTATCCGCTGCCTCTGTACGCCCAAGCCGAGGGCTCTGGAGGAAGAGGCAGCGAGCGGTGCCGCCCACGCCGCGGCCATGGTCGCCGCGCCGCGGTGACACACGCCGTCGCCCTAGGAGCCCATGCCGCGGACTCCTCGTGCGAACTCGTGATGTGGCGGCGATGCCTCCGCGCACCTGGATCTGCTTCCCGTCATTATTCTCCACCGAGATTCCGCCGAGGGGGCCCCTCGAGCTTTGGCTGCAGCATGCCGATTGCGCCGCCCCGGCGACCGGAGCGGAGGTTGAATTTGTTTCCTCGGGCAAGATCTTCATGACCCGCGGCTCGGGTGAGGTTGCCCGGGTTTGCCGTACGGAGGGCACCCTCGTGATTCACTTCGAGTACGACGGCACCTCCACCATGTTCTTCAAGGTCTTCGACGAGGAAGGTCGTCGCTTGGAGTGCTGCCCCGGAGAGGGCCGCCTGGACGGTGCCACAGTAGGAGCTGGGTTTGCCGCCCGCCTCGCCAGCGACTCATCCAGTAGTAGCGGTGTCGCTTGGGAGTCCAGCGACTCTCCCGAGCTCTACGAGACTCCGGAGACGAGCGACAACAGCTACGTGCCCCCAAGCTCTCGCCGTGCCTGGAGCAAGGCCGCCGCGTCCAGCCGCCACCGTCCCTGATCTAGATGGGGTTGGTGCCGGCCTTCCGTGGCTCACTGTTGGGCGTCGGCCATGCCGGCGCGTGTAGATAGAGCTATGAATCGAAATGAACCCCATGGGGGTGTGTAAAGGGTCTGTAATGTCTTTTGTTGATATTATCCTTATTATGAAAATTTGCGTGCGCATGTCCTGTTTCGGCTCGGTCTCCCCTTTCCATCCCTGCGACAGCTTGGTGCTCTACGCTGACAGGTCCCGGTCCCCAGGCGGACTGCAGCCGTCGCTGGTATGCCAGGTCGCGATGCCGTGGTCAAGGCCAGGAGATGAGCGGCCCGAGGTCCAGTAAGAGCTCCCGAGGCACGATGCTCAGGAGGCTCCCTTTAGCGTGCAAGCAGCCATCAAGAGGTAAGAAAGGGAGGGGTGTTGCCATAACAGGGCTGCAGCAAGCGAGAATCCTGTGTCATAACAGTTGGTTGACCCGGGCGTCAAACTTATCTTGGCTTTCCAGATTAGGCTCCATGTGACGTGCCTGAATCGCGTGTCGGTGGTCGTAGCGCAGCCAGGTCAGGTCCGTGCGAGCCTCTCGCTCTTCCCCACGCTCCTCTTCGTGCTCTACATTCTCAGGTCCCGGCCCCCAAGCGAGCTCAGCCGCCGCTAGTATGCCAGGTCCCGATGCCGTGGCCAGGCCAGGGGTGAGGGCTGGGGAGCCAGTAAGAGCTCCTGAGTCGCGATACTTACGAGCCCCCCTTTTAACGCGCAAGCGAATCGCATGGGAGAAGAGGGAGCCTCTGCTGCCGCCTGTTGTTGTCCTCAGGAGGTCCCTGCAGGTTAGCGTGAGGAGGGGCGCAGATCGCCATTATGATTGTCGGCCCGCCACAGATTGCTCCGCAAGAGGATGAAGGCACTGAGGGCCTGGTGAGGTGACGTGCGCGGGGCGTGCCGCGGGTCAGAGCTCGACCGC
The DNA here is from genome assembly GCA_021605205.1 of Aegilops longissima. Taxonomy (NCBI): domain Eukaryota; kingdom Viridiplantae; phylum Streptophyta; class Magnoliopsida; order Poales; family Poaceae; genus Aegilops; species Aegilops longissima. The sequence continues at coordinate 411,099,040 of CM038677.1, read as the reverse complement.
TCAGATTTGTCGGTGTTGCAGGGACGGACCCGAGAACAAGCGTCGTGCCAGCATGAGTAGCTCCCGAGGTGGGTGACAATCAAGCAGGTGATAGCCATAGATAGATTACGCATGGAAAGCAAACTAGCTTAGGTAAATGTAGGAACGATACATGCCACTGGGTCAGACCCGAGCGGCTTGGGGATGATGCAGCCTATGGGGCGCCCCCAGCAGAGTAAGCTAAAGACATGAAAAGGGATACATGCCGCAGGGACGGACCCACGCGGCCTTGGAATGATGCGGCCCTGAGGGCGCTCCTAGCTAAATAAACTTGGAAAATGTCACCTGGTTCCGTTGTCGAAGGGATGTTGGGGTAGCTGAAGATGCATGGTGAAGGGGCTGCTCCTCACGAGCCACCGGGGCCCTGAGCCTCGGGAGGCTCCGGGGGCCTGGGCGGTTCCTTGAGGATCGTCTCCATCTCCGCCAGGACTGCGTGATGCCTGGCCTCCTGAGCCGCCAGAACGCTCTGCAGGTTGCGCTAGAAGGCGGATGCCATGCTCGGCAGGCCGAATGGCATGCGAACATAGCTGTGGATCGTGCCCTCGCAACGTCCCACGCGCGAAGGCCAGAAAAGCTCCTGAGATGCGGCCCTGGTATGTCGATGCAGACGCGCAGCCCACCATCCTCGCCCGGACGGGGAGTTGCGCCAGGTGAGAGGTGATCGCCACGCATGGCCCTTGCATCCTGCAGCTCCTGAGTGGTTTTGGCTATGAACTCCTGAGCGCTGGGCGTTCCTCGCCAAGTGTCCTCTTAAGGGAAACGTGCCGCAAAGCACGCCTCCATGTGGTGCCCGAGTGCCTCCCTCATGATGTTGGTGAGGTCTGAGGCCCTCCAGAAGAGAGCCCCCGAGCCCTGCCCGAGGAGGGCGCCGGGCGCGCCTTCCTATGCAAGGAAGGGAGGCACCCCAGGAGCGGGCGCCGATCCTGATGTGGCAGTGCTCGAGGCGCCACTCCCCTGAGGCCCTGTGTGGAGTAGCTGCTTCTTCTTCATGGGGACGGCCTCAGGAGGGTGCTCACCCTTGCTGTCAGGGTCTTTGATTGCTGCAGCTTGGAAGGCGCGCTCGAGGGAGCAGACCGCATCTCTTTCTTCGCAGGGGACAGTGATGACCCCGCTGCTCCTTGGCATCTTGAGGACGTTGTAGCCGTGGTGGGTCACTGCCATGAACTTGGCCAGGGCTGGATACCCGAGGATGGCATTGTACGGTAGGAGAATGTGGGTGACGTCGTAGTCGATGAGCTCGGTGCGGTAGTTGTCGCGCTGTCCGAAGGTGACAGGGAGGCGGACCTGCCCTATCGGGGTGGTGGAGCCGTCGGTCACTCCTGAAAAGCTGATCGTATGGCACTTGCAGGTTGTCGAACGTCTCGACAGACAGGACGTTAAGCCCTGCGCCACTGTCGATGAGGGTCTTGGTGACTTGTACGTTGTTGATGATGGGTGAGCAGAGCATCGGGAGGGCGCCAGCGGTGGCCGCGCACTTGAGCTGATCTGCCGAGCTGAAGGTGATGGCGCATTTGGACCACCTAAGCGGGCTTGTGGCGTCAAGCCTGGGGAGGACTGCGTTTACCTCATGTGCAAACTGCTTGAAGATACGCTCAGATGCTGGGGCTTGAGCTCCGCCCAAGATGCAGGCGATAGCACGTGGCTCCTGGAAGCCCCCAGCCCCCTCGTCCTAATGGTGTTCATCTTTTCTCCTGGGTGGTGGCGGAAGAGGAGGAAGACCAGCGTTGCCCTAAGAGCGGTCCTCGCGAGGCTGATCCCTCCAGGCGCCCTCACGAGGCTGATCTTGCTAGCGGTCCTCACGAGGCCGGTCGCGCCACTCCTGGAGGGGGCCGCACTCGTCCCAGCATCCTCCGCCGCGCCCTCCTCCTCGGCCATAGCCCCGGTCGTTGCGCTCGGGGCATTGACCGAAGCGTCCATCGCGAATGGCCCAGAGCTCTTGACAGTCGTTAGTGTTGTGGCTGTGTACATTGTGGAAGGCGCAGAATGGTCGGCTGCTCTTGGACGACTCAAGCTGGTCCAGGCCGCGCTTCGTGTCTGGCTCCACCGCGAGCAAGGCTACTCCCTTGCGCTTCACATCCTTGGCCTTGGCTTTCTTCTCCTCTAGGTCGGCAGCTGGGAGCTCGAGGAGGAAAAGGCGCCCTTCCTCAGCTCTTGCGCACTTGGTCGCCAGGTTGAACAGCTCTGGAGCCGTGCACAGCTCCTTGTGGATGGCGAGCTCCTCCTTCATCTTGACTTCGCGAACGCCATCAGGAAACGCCGAAATGATGGCCTCGTCCATCACCTTGGGGATCTTGAGGCGAACGTTGTTGAAGCGTTGGATGTACTTCTGCAGGGTTTCTCCTGGCTGCTGCTTGACGCGTCGCAGGTCAGCCGCGGCTGGAGGGTGGTCGCGAGTGCCCTGGAAGTTGGCGACGAAGCGGTCACGCATCTCATCCCATGAGGAGATCGAGCCTGGAGGCAGGTTCAGGATCCACGAGCGGGCAACCTCCTTGAGAGCCATGGGGAACCAGTTCACCATGACTTTCTCGTCGTCGTTGGCCGCCTCGATGCTCAGCTCATAGAGCTGCAAGAACTCCGCAGGGTCAGGGGTGCCGTCGTAGCGAGGAGGTAGGTCCGGCTTGAACTTGCCCGGCCAGGCGACACTACGCAGCTTGGGGGTGAAGGTGTGGCAGCCTGCTATGGCCACTGGGGCCCTTCTTTGGTCGGACGAGTCCTTGATGCCGCGCAGACCGCCGCTGCTTGCGACGCGATCTGTTGCGATGGTCTGCTGGAGGCGGGAGGGGCGTTCTCTTGCAACCGGGGAACTTCTTGGACGCTTCCTTCTTCTCGCGCGGGCGCCCGACGCGGCGGGTCGTGCCGGGGGGCCGCGCGTCTTGGCGCCAGAACACCGTCTTGGTGCCGAGGTGGTGGTGGTGGTGCTCCATGAGCCACGTCGCCCGCAGTTGGCGGAGGGCGAGGCCGCGAAAGGGATGGCGCGGGGGAGGCCCCTCCGGTGCTGACGAGCTCGGCGATGTGGTCCAGCCAGTCCTCGTAGAGGTCGTCGACGGGGCGGTAGTGCAGGAGCTCACGTCCCATGAGGAGTGCGGCCTGCGCGTCCGTGGGAGCGCGACGAGCGTGAGACGATGAACCGGCCGGGGTCAGCGACGGAGTGGCGGTGCAACCGTCCCGCCGCACCGAGGGGTGCAGCGAGGACGCTTGCTGCTCGTTTCCCGCCGGGCCGGTGGCGGCATTGGCGGTGGGCGACGGAGAACGACGGGGAGGCCCGAAGAAAAGGAGTTGTCTGAGCGAAGCCGGCAGCGAGGGCGGCCCGACGCTCAACGCGGACTCGGCGAGCGTCCGCCATGGATGCAACGAAGCGATGGGACATGGATCAGTGGGAGAAAAACTTCGGCGCACGCCTACCTGGCGCGCCAAATGTTAGATTTTGGGTTTCGGCAAAACCCTTGAGGTTCGAACACTGGGGTGCGCACGAAGATCTCCCCCTACCTAATCATGCCCTCACCCTCACCGCGATCTCAAAGCCTAGCTCGACGAACTCGCAACACAAGAGACACGAGGTTTATACTGGTTCGGGCCACCGATGTGGTGTAATACCCTACTCCAGTGTGGTGTGGTGGATTACCTCTCGCGCTGAGGATGAACAGTACAAGGGAAGAAAAGCCTCCTGAGGAGAGGTGTGCTTGTGCTCGGTGAATGCAAGGATGGAATGGATCCACTCCAAGATGAGTTGCCTCCTACTGTGGTGGCTAGCCCTATTTATAGAGGCCCTGGTCCTCTTCCCAAATATTGAGTGGGAAGGGATCCCACAACGGCCAATTTGAAGGGGGACAACTAGTACAAGTTATCCTGACTAAAGGTGGTCTTCGCCTGCCAAAGGTCTGGTGGTGACGCCGTCTTGGGCTCCATGGTGACCTCTGTCCTGCCGTCCTGCTAGTCTTGTTCTCGTTGCAACGATATGGAAACCTTTGCCTAATGCCGAGGGACTCCTCGCCTGCGCTTGCCTCTTTAGCACCAAAGAGGAAACGAGGACACTATGCGCACTGGTGCCCGCTTGGCGCCTGCCTCACCTTGAGCTTCATGGCTCACGTCATAGGAACCTCACGAGGTTCCCCTTGCCTTGATCTCTCCGCCCCTCGCGAGCCAGCCTGGTGAGGCTGCCCCCGAGGAGGTCTTGCGTCGTCCGCCTCGTGAGACTTGGCCCCTCGCGAGGGTATTGAGTGTTTGCTGGTGAAGATTGGCCGTACAGGGCCGTTAGTAGAGTCACGCCGTGCGCCACGGGCAGGCAAGTCTGGGGACCCCCATTCCCAGGACGCCGAAAGGCATGTCATTATCAAAGGTATAATGTGTAAAGTAAGAAGATGCAGTTTAACCAAATTGGAAGCAATACAAGATACACACCATATGCAACATGCAACCACATTTGACAACGCGAAGTTAAAGCAAGCACCTGGGATGGTTGTGTGTGGCAATTGAGACCATCAACTGCAGAGCTACATTTACTGTCTCCATTTGCTGACACTATACCCTTTAGAGCGCTGAAACGCTTAGTGCTTATCTTTGAATTACACTGGAGCGACTTCTGTCTTTTCTTTTTTGTATTCATCAACACGGCGTCAGAGTCTGAAATATCCATGCATAAAAAAACAATAGTGTGAGTATGGGTGAAGTGTGTGCACAAGTAGTACAGTGTAAAGGTAGCAGATAGCAGGTCGATAAGAAATAAATGATGGGAGACATATGATAGCTCTACAACATGCATGGCACACGAAATTACTAGATTATAGGATTTTGAAATATGTGCACAGGGATGGCTGGGAAATACAGATGCTCCTCCAGCACACCACAAGGTGTGGTCCTATGAAAATAACAGTCGACTGAAAACAAATAGGTCAGTCCATTTTTTCTGCACCGTCCGATGTTCAAAGAATGGGTAGATTGCCTTCATCTACCTCCAGCAAATCAGTGTTACGATCTTCCTTGAAACGCCAGCGACCACCGGCCCAGTACCCTGCCTCCGCCCTCCCCTCGACCTCATCGCACCGTCGTTCTTGGCAACGCCCCCGGCCATCCCATCTAGCCCCGCCGACCTCTAGATCGGGCGCAAGCAGCTCCTGCGCCCCACACCCCTATGATAGACACCGATGCGCCGCTTTCCCCGGCGAACAGGCGGACTAGGTGCTCCGCGCGCCTAAGCGGGTGCTGCTTCTTTTAATTGCGATTCAACTGACCCTAAATTGAAATCCAGGCGGGCTACTGACCTCTAGCCCAAGTGAAATAGTAAATGGGAGGAAACCTTGTGCATTTAGTATCACGAAGAAGATGCAGTAAGAAGTGCTCAACTAGTTTCTTTCGTGGGATGAATACGGTGTGAGCAGAGACATAAGATTTGCACGAATAAGGGAAGAGGAGTACCTCTTTCTGCTAGCAGTGTCGTGTCCTCCTACTGTTTTTCCAATGATCTTCTTGTGGTTCGCTGGAAACGAGAATTTGTGGAGGACGGTGGAGCCTTGGATGAACCCATGGCCAAGTTGTTGAGTGTGGTGCGGTGGCCGTCTGTCGGTGGCGGGGAACCAGATCCGAGGCGGCGAACAATGGCATAGTGGGAACAGCTCCGGTGCGGTGGACGGTTGCGACAGTGGAGCGGCAGCGGTGAGGCGCAGGACGGCGTGGTCGAAGTGGTTCTGGTACGGCGCACGTCAGCAGCGGCAACGTGGAGGCAGCTCTGCCTCGGCTTCAGCTACTAAGTCCTTGAGGTCATTGCGGTTGCAGTTGTGTTGGACGACGACGTCAGGGTACCGGCTCCGATGTGATGGAGGAGGGCGGCGGTGGATTGGGCGCGATGGAGTGGAGGACAGAGGAGGCTGGGGTATCGCAGCTGGTGGAGAGGGCGTTTTGGCGCCCACGGAGTATGAATGGGGAAACCGAGGGAGGGGTGAACTAGGGGGAACAATGTTTCGGTTTGGGAAACGCTTGTTTGAAATTTGGGCAAAGTTACAAACTTTCCCCCATCTAAAATTTCGGACATATTGTGGGTTGGGGGTAGGACAGTAATCTCAGGTGTCCAAATGGTGGGCGGGATAGATTCCGACCGAGCGCATGGGTGTTTAGGCGCCCATGGCGTATGATTGCTTCTCGGAGGCGGTTGAGACTGGCGTCTTGGTGAAGTTACAAACATACCACGGTTTAGACCTTTGGACATCGGGCCGATACGCTAAATGGCCGAGAGTCAGGATAGTAATTTCCTACCACCAAACATTAGTCTTACGCGGTTTCGGGTGACCAGAGGGTTATTTGGCGCTTCGTTCAATATTTGGGAGCAGAAGCATTAACGTTTTCGGTTCTCTTGAATTGAACTTTCAGGATTTTTCAAACTTCACAAATCTTTACTCTTGAAAATCCTAAAACTACGATTATTTTGGAATGGAGGGGTACATTTGAATATACATTGTACACGAGTATATATTAAAAAATATGCAACTTACCTCAGTTCATGCATGGTTCCAGATATAATCTCCTTGGTTGCAAAAAAATAGTTAGACATGTGTATGAATATATAGCATGTTCAAACGCACAACAAAGATTGATGCCCCCATTTAGATTTGGTTTACAAATGTCATTATCTCGGATTCAAATAGATGAATGCACTTCCTATGAATTCGAATCTTCGAAACCCCCGTTATGTTGAATTCAACATGAATTCTATTTCGTAGCTAGCAATTTGGAATGTATCCATGTAAGTGACAAATGTATAAAGTGCTTCACACTAACAACATGGAGTGCACTAATTAATGTTTATATATGAATTGCAAAAAGCAATGCATTGCCTGTATTTCAAACCGCTCTCACTCTACGGATCGATAATATGAAATAAACACATACACATGCTAGAATTCAATAGAGTATGGGTGTCTTATAGACCTATTTTCCTTCATACGCAAATTGCAAAATTCATGATCTCATCCAAAAATAATAATGCCACTTATATTTTAATTTGATGCGTAGAACCGCCTTTTACACATAGATGCACTATGACTCAGCCGTTCTCACACGCGCGATATATATCTCTCTATCTAACGCATAAGTGCACGCACTTTATATACATCGAAATTTCTCTTTCACACATGCTCACAATCTCTCCCAGGGTGCCTCACGCACACACTCTCCTTATATCTCTCTATCTCTCTTTCTGACTACTATGTACCACTCTTTTCACTAATCTCAGTTGGAAAACACTATTTCTCTCACATGCATATATACACATGCACGGTCTCTACTAGCCCTCTATATGCACATATATGTTCCTGGGTTTCTCCCGCACACACATTATCTTTAGGCCTCTCTCGCACACATTGCCCCCCCCCCCAGACACACCTCTCTCTTAGTAGTTGGCAGATATGATTCCATCAGATCATTCGGTAGGATATCCCTGACTGTTAGGCTGGATGGTATACGAGGCAAAGTTTTACCCAAGTCCGAACCCTTGCAGTTGAGGAAAAAGCCTACTCCTGGTACTGTATATTAGTGATAGGGGTGTGTACAAAGTACACGTGAATATCAGGCATTGTGCATGTGTGTGTACTATTGACAAACTAGCCCCCAGGCTTCTATAACATACTCGAGGCCTAGGGTTACAAATCATATATAGTCGGCTTATCACCAGTGTGGATAGAGTCCTCCACGACTCTGGTAGCTTCGTCTTGTACGCCGAGTCCTCCACATGGGTCTTCGTATAATGTGTCTCGGTCCAACCTATGTGGCGTAGGATGGAACCGACCCATGAGTCCTCATGTTGACCCACCACAACTAGAAATGATGTGCCCACCCCAACTAGAAATGATGTGCCCACCACACCACACATGCAATCGGCCACTAAGAAAATAAGCATATACAATAGTACAATGTTATACATGAAAGTTAATTGCATGGTGCATCCAAAAATATTTGTTCTGCATTGTGAATGTTTATATTTTCTCCTAAAATATTAATCACGGAAAGAGAAACGAAGGGCATATCTCTCCTTGTCTCCACTGGATACCCCCTCTTTCTACACAACTTTCACGGACACACACAAACTATCTCTCGGCCCTCTAAAAGTATGCATGCCACTAACACATTCACGTGTGATGGTCATTGTATTTCAAGAGAAAGCACTATACGGTCACTAGACTTCAGAATATGCTCATTACGGTCACCGTATACATTCTCGTGGTGATCGTACGGTATCTAGCTCACGATACGTCTTCGTATTTTGTTGATTACACTGACGGACATTGTATTTGATGCATGCTCTATGTTTTGTTGACGACAGTTACGGTCATTGTATTTGAAGCGAAAGCACGATATGGACACTGGACTTCAGAATAAGCTCATCACGGTCACCACATACATTTTGTGGTGCTAACCAACCTGTGGTTGGATGGTTAGGAGGACAGTGGTTTCCCGAGCCCACCAGGGTTAAAGTCCTGGTGTTCGCATTGATCCTGGTTTAATTTCAGTATTTTCCGGCAATGTCCGTTTAGTGGGAGGAGACGTTCCACTCGATTACGAGGCACTTATGGTGACTTCGTAAAATCTCAAGATCATATGCTGGCTCACTCTCTCGAAGGCGCTCATAGGGGTAGGGTCTGCGTGTGTGAGCTTACAGCGGTGAGTGCTTGCGCGTATATGTGAGCGCTTGCGTCTGTACCGTGTTAGAATAATTCATATCAAGATTATACGGTCACTGGCTCACACGTACAACTTTGTATTTTGTTGATGACACAATCAATTGACCAGTCAAACATTCCATGTGGCGCAACTCGTGTTACACCATCGGGGCGCGTAACCGTGGGGCCCACCTGTCAGCACGTATATGAAAGAAAGAAATGGTAGTTTGAGTCTGTAATGTGTTAATAAAATACATTTTAGGGTGATCATACGGTCACTGGCTCACCATACAGCTTCGTAATTTGTTGATGACACGATCAATTGACCAGTCAAATGATCCACATTCAGCAGCGCACATTACCATAGGGCCCGCACGTCAGCGCGTATATGAAAGACAAAAATGGTAATAAATTAGTGGTTGGTGGGGATTCGAAGTCGTGAGACCTCTGGTTGGGAGTCGCCGAAGGTGGGGGCGCGATGATTGAGCGGTGGCGTGGGGATCGGAGGAAAAAGCTCGCACGGGGGCAGGGATGGCGGGCGGCAGCGGACCGACGGTGGGGGTGGTTTCAGGGCGGGCGGGGCGGCATGGTAGCGCGGGCCGGCCGCGGGCTGCGGGGGCCGGTGGTGGCTGGCGGCTGAGGGGGGTGGAGGTTGAAGATAAACTACAGGCCCTTGATTTCGTATCCAACGGCTAGAAAATCGACTGACCAGAGATGAAAAGGTCAATCGACTGACGTGCAGCCTCACCCCTCAGGTACACATGCACGCACGCAACACTCGCATGAACACAAGCACGCATGTAGGCATGCAACAGTGACATGTACACATAACGAACACACGCACGCATGCAGGCGTGCAACACTGACACGTACACATGCACTCATGAACACACACACATACACACACATGTATACAACACTGAAACGTACACATGCACGCACGCAACACTCGCACGCCTGCATGCACACAGCACGTGACGCAAGACACACGCTCAACCTATGTGTGCATGCACCCTTTGTTAAGGACATGGACTGTTATGGGTATTAATCAATCTTATCTGTGATAAGCAGAACATTGATGTTTGCAGCGGTCTTTATGAATCACAACGTATCGAACGGGCTATCAGCGTATATATGAAAATTTTAAAATTATCTTACTTTATATAGTAGGCTTATCTACATGAAATAGATGACGTCACACACAATGAACAATCATCGGTTTATGAAATGCCCACTTCTGACCGCCCTGGCCCACCAAAAGTTCATCTGCAGTGGGCTACCTGCGTTGGGTCACTGACATGCAGGCCATGTACCCAAAGAGCCCACACGTCAGTGGAAGAACGGTGTAGTGTCGTACGTCAGAGTCGAGGGCGCCACTCGTTGCACGCCCGGCTGAACAGGCCTCCTTGCCGCATTCAAACGCCTCCATGAAACCCGTGTGGAAGCCGAGAAACCCACTCTGGACACACGTCCGTTCATGGCCGGGCCGGAATTAAACGCAACGCTGACTGAGCTCCTCCTGTCCGCCGTCTATTTAATCTCCTATTTAAACGAGGCCAGATGCCGGCCAAGGATCACACACCTCCGCCGCTCCCCTATCTCCTCCATCACCATTTTGTCCACTCTTAGAATGGCTTACGAAGAGTAGTTATCCCGCATCCAAGCCGGTTGGGTGACCCGCTGAGCCCACCGGATGCGAGCTATGTAGCTCGCTGATCCACCTCCCTCCCCTTGCTCGACGGAGCCAGTTGCTGCCCCAATCCAGCGCGTGGTTTAGCAACTCGCCGCTCTAGGCCAGCTCGACGAGGAGCGGCGCACGGGCATCATCGATGCCGTCCACGCTGCCGCCTCATACCGCGCCTCCCGTGTCTGCGGACGCATCTCCTATTTCTGTGGCCGAGACTCCCATGTCGGTGGCTGCGCCATGCAAGCAGAGACAGAAGCCGGGTGCGCGAAGAGCAACAAGTCGGTGGCCAGGGCCTCCGTGTCCACCGCCATCATCGAGGAGAAGTAGAACACAGGAGGCCGCCGCCGCTTGAGTCCCATGCATGAAGGCCAGCGTGGAGGCGACGCCGGCGTACACAGCAGGTGTCTTGCCGGACCTTTTGTTGCGAGGACCTTCGTCGACCCTGCATGGGCTCCACGGAAGCGGAGAAGCCCCCTTCCACCTTCATCTTGGGTGTCAGCCAATGATATCAGTTGGGCAGCAGGGAAGCGAGCCGTCCTTTGAGCTTAAGCATATACCTCCGGGGCTCCTGGCAGTCCGGTGATCGTGCTGCCGGACATGAGGAACACAAATGGATCGGCGGGCGACCATTTAAGCCAGGTATTATATACCTGTGCTGTCCAGAACTAGCACCACTTAGTTGATTTGAATGTAATGAAATCCGTCATGTTTGTATGATAATCCGGTATTTTATATGAATTCAGTCATTGTTTATATGAAATATCGCCGTGTTTGCATGAATTTCGTCCGGTTGGTTGAGTTGCTGTCAGAATGTGTGCGGCTATGGTTGGATGGCGTAATTTGTGGGTCGTCGGTCGGTCTGCGGCCAGCTCGGGCAGCGTGGTGGGACAAAAAAGCACAACTCGTGCAAGCTCGTCTCCAACGTGCGCGCTGGAGGATGCATGAGCACCCGAGCCATTCCTCATTCATCGGTGGCAAAGGCACCGGTGGATAAAAGGGTCGCCAATATTTTGGCTACCCTGAGCAAGATCCAAACAGCCCCTCCCAGCACATTCAAATCCCTCGTTCGCCGTGAAATTTTGCCATGTGTTGTTTTCATTGACTAGCAAGATGCCCGTGCATTGCATGGAACATCAAGATGCATTTTTTTTACAAAACACCTATTGTGGTTGACCGATGTAGGAGTAATCCCATGTCTAAAAACTAATGATATCTCGAGAATTTTATCAGAAAAATGGTATCTCGAGAATTTCATCAAAAAAATGATATCTCGAGAAAGATGAGAGATAAGGTGAGGAGGTGTGGGGCATGGTGGTGACTGGTGGTCAGACTAGGCGGAGGCATGGGGATGGACGACACATTATGTCTAGGTTTGTATCTCTCTCACACACACCCACGTAGGTGGGGGACGTGCACGAAGAGAAGAGGTGCACGCTCGGCGCACGTACTCCCGTCTCTTTCCCAACCACACCCGCACGGGTACACGATGTAGCTCATTTCTGTACAAAAAGGCATCCCACGTGGTAATTTGACATGTGTACTGGTTGTCTACTTGATGGAGGATCGTGTACCACAGGTGAACAAATAAATTGCGACTTGACGCGTTATGTTAAAAAGAGGCAAACCATGTGGGTGAGGTAGTCCTGGACTAAGGGGTCCTCGGGCATCCGGCCTATTATCCATGGACCGGACTGATGGGTTGTGAAGACATGAAGGCCGAAGACTACAACCTTGTCCGGATTGGACTCTACTTGGCATGGAAGGCAAGCTTGACGACCGACTATGAAGATTCCTTCTTATGTAACCGACTCTACGTAACCCTAGATCCCTCCGGTGTCTATATAAACCGGAGGGCGTAGTCCGGATAGGATAAACAAATTACCATAGTCATACAGGCTAGACTTCTAGGGTTTAGCCATTACGATCTCGTGGTAGATCAACTCTTGTAATACTCATATTCATCAAGATTAATCAAGAAGGAAGTAGGGTATTACCTCCATAAAGAGGGCCCGAACCTAGGTAAACATCGTGTCCCCCGTCTCCTGTTACCATCGATCCTAGACGCACAGTTCGGGACCCCCTACCCGAGATCCGCCGGTTTTGACACCGACATTGGTGCTTTCATTGAGAGTTCCACTGTGCCATCGATGAAAGGCTCGATGGCTCGCCTTGTCCTTAAAGACAACATCACCTCCGGGGAGCTCTGGCCCAAGGCCAAACCCTCCGGCTGGGCCGTTCGGTCGTTGAGCCTGTTCGGTCGTTGAGCCGACGATGACCTCTAGGGCCATCGAAAACCCCCTTTGCATCAACTCCGAGCACTCCAAGCAGATGGATCCGGTAGAGTTTTCGTATTTGAACGAACTCCTAGATCGCATCGCCGCTTTGGGAATCGCCACAGACTACGATCGGATCGGTCCTAAAACCGATCAAGGAGAAATCAAGGCCCCACCGGTCACCCACCAGATTGCGTAGTCGTGGAGTAGGACGGCGAGTCTTCTTCTATATTGAAGACGAACTATGCTCGGATCGCCGTTCAGGAAGAGCCGGATACTCACCCGCTAAAGGATGCGACCAGCCCTCCGAACATAGCATCGGACGGCGGTCCTAAACAATCAGAAGATATTCCAGAACCCGGACTGTTAAGCCCGGAAGGTCATCAGACTCTGGATAATTGGTCAGGTCGGAGTTCAAATTTAATTCCACCCACCCACCCGGACATAGACGCTCTCACGAGCATAAAACAACAGTCTCAGGAAACGGTCCACCACTTCTGGGCCAGATTCCTCCTTGTCAAGGACAAGGTGAAAGATTGCCGTGACGAGGACGCAATATCAGCGTTCTGCAACAATTGCACGGACGAAGGAATCCTCAATGCCATCAATCGCCGCCGCATACTGAAATTCGCTGACTTAGCAACCATCGTACAAAAGTACAACGCGATGGAGAGCGCTTGGAAAACTCAGGCAGCTCGCTGGGAACCGTCGGTCCCAACTCAACTCCCCCTACAGGCGAAGAAGGCGCACCCCCGTGGCACACCCAGTCCAACAGTCAAGAAACATAAAACCACTATGCGGCATGGCACCGTTCTGGAGGGGTGGCTCGATGGCCCATGCAAAATACATACAACACCAAATACGGTGGCAACCCACAGCCTTAGAGCATGTTTGATACTACGGCAGGTAGCCAAGAGCGACGAGGACATCCTTATCAAGGACGCCCCAGAACAACACCCCCAGAAGACGGTGGCACAAGAGTATTGACAGTCTTTGAGACATTCGCTTCAAACAACAAGCGGCAAAGGGCACTTCGTGACCTCGCAGAAGTCTGCCAAATCGCTGCAATAAACCCTTGGAACGACACGGCTATAACATTTAATGCCGGTGACGGACCGAAGTAGAGAACAGTCCGAGTGCCAGCCGCGCTAGTCCTCAGTCCCATCGTGGACGAGTTTCGACTTACCAAGGTCCTTATGGACGGCGGTAGCGGACTAAACCTCATTTATGAGGACACACTCCATAAAATGGAAATACACAGGAGCCGCATCAACCAAAGTAGAACAACCTTCGGAGGAATTATTCCCAGCCGGGAGGCGCGGTGCGCGGGGAAAATCACATTTGACGTAGTATTCGGCACGCGGGGAACTATCGGTCTGAAGAAATGACTTTCCAAGTGCCCCCTTTCAGCAGTGGATACCATGCCCTGTTGGGGCGAGATGCCTTTACACGCTTCCAAGCCATATATATGAAGCTCAAAATGCCCGGACCAAACGGTATAATCACTCTCGTCAGTGATCCGGACACAGCACTCCGCGCTGAAAACAAAACTGCATCCCTGGCCCTGGAGGCGCTATCCGAAGCCCTCGTGGCTGAAGAATTAACCGCACTACGCTCCACGGTGGACAGGGACGACATGATCCTCGACAAACGCCCCAAATCCACCTCCTTCAAACCAGCAGAAGAAATAGTAAAATTCCAGGTCCACCCAACGGACCCCAAGAAGACAACATCTATTGGAGCGCAACTAAAGCCAATAGTTGACACTGCACTACGAGAATTCCTGTGCGAAAACTGGGACATATTTTCCTAGCACCCTTCGGATATGCCAGGGATCCCACGCAAGTTGGCCGAACATAGCCTCAATATATTAAAGGGATTTAAACCGGTCAAGCAGACACTGCGGCGCTTTTCTGAACCCAAGCGACAAGCTATGGGGGAGGAGCTGGCCAAGCTTATCGAAGTCGGATTCATTAGAGAAATCAAACATCCGGACTAGCTGGCAAACCTGGTGATGGTACCAAAGAAGGATAAATCCTGGCGCCCGTGTGTCGACTTCAAGGACCTCAACAAGGCTTGCCCTAAGGATCCCTTCCCCCTTCCCCGCATTGATCAAATCATTGACACTGCAGGACACGACTCACTGTGTTTCCTCGATGCATATTCCGGATACAATCAAATCAAAATGAAGGAGTCCGAGCAAGCTGCAACATCATTTATTACCCCATACGGGCGATTCTGCTTCAACACCATGCCCTTCGGGCTCATGAACGCCGGTGCGACATACCAACGCATGATTCAAACATGCCTGGAGAAGCAGATCGGCAAGACAGTAGAGGCCTACATCAATGACGTCGTCATCAAAACTAGGCACGTCGAAACACTAATAGACGATTTATGTCTCACATTCGACAACCTCCGCGCGTATGACATTAAACTCAACCCGGAAAAGTGTGTCTTCGGCGTCCCCGCTGGAAAGCTGCTGGGCTTCATTGTTTCCAACAGAGGAATAGAAGCAAACCCAGCTAAAATCCAAGCTCTGTCACAGTTGGCTACACCAACAGACCTCAAACAAGTCCACAAACTAGCTGGCTGCGTGGCAGCATTAAGTCGCTTTATCTCCAGATTAGGAGAAAAGGCGCTACCACTCTATCGCCTCTTACGGCGCACCGATAACTTTTAATGGACAGACGCGGTGACCGTCGGACTGGAGGAAATAAAGACCCTCCTAGCAAGCAATCCAATCCTGACCGCACCAAATGCGGGCGAACCCATGTTGCTATACATATCGGCAACACATCAGGTGGTGAGCCCCGTGCTCGTCGTCGAACGAGAACAGGACAGACACAAATTCCCACTTCAAAAACAAGTATACTACGTGTCCACCGTCCTCACACCGTGCAAATCCCGGTACCCCCACTACCAAAAGATAGCATACGTGGTCTTCATGGCATCCCGCAAGCTACGACACTACTTCCAGGAGTGTTCAATCACGGTGGCTTCTGAGGTCCCACTCAATGACATAATAAACAATCGCAATGCCACGGGATGGATCGCCAAATGGGCCATAGAGCTACTTCCATTCGACATAACATACAAGCCATGACGAGCCATCAAATCCCAAGTACTGGCCGACTTCGTCGCCGAATGGGCAGAGGCCGAACTCCCTAAAGAGTACGACGCATATTCCAATTGGGTTATGTATTTTGATGGCTCCAAAATGTTGGCAGGGCTGGGAGCGGGAGTCGTGTTAACATCCCCCACTGGAGACGTCGTCCAGTATGTACACCAGATATTATACACAGACTCTAACAACACAGCCGAATACGAGGCCCTACTGCATGGTCTTCGGATGGCCGTATCCATGGGCATACAACACCTAAAGGTGCGCGGGGATTCGAACCTCGCCATATCTCAAATAAACGGCGACTTTGACGCCAAAGATCCAAAGATGGCAGCTTATCGCAATGTCGTACTAAAAATGTCGGCTCGGTTCGAGGGGCTTGAATTTCATCACGTCACCCGAGAAAGTAACCAAGCGGCGAATGTCCTTGCTCGCATCGGCTCTAAGCGCGACCCCGTCCCACCTAACATCTTTCTGGAAAGGCTTTTTAAGCCATCCGTGGTGTGGCAAGGGGAGGGCGGCAACAATAGTCCAGATCCAAATACAACTCCAAATCCCGAACACACCGATAGTATCGGGGGCTCAGCCACCAAAATAACACCGTCGGCCCACCTCATTATGGCAGTCATTGCCCCATGGACCGAACCTTACTTGGCCTACATTAATAGGAAGGAGCTTCCCGAAGACCAGAATGAGGCTCGCCGCATTGTCTGGCGTTCGAAGGCCTACAAGGTTCACGACGGAGAGCTCTACAAGGAAAGTACTACTGGAGTACTTCAAAGATGTATCTCCGAAGAAGAGGGGCGGTAGCTTTTAGCGGAAATATATGCCGGTCTCGGTGGACACCACGCTGCAGCTCAGGCTCTTGTTAGCAAGGCCTTCCATACTGGGTTTTATTGGCCGACAACGCGAGCAGACGCACAAGACCTCGTCCAACGCTGCGTGGGATGCCAACTCTTCGCCAACCAAAGCCACATGCCCCCAACTGCCTTACAAACTATCCCCATTACTTGGCCTTTCGCGGTCTGGGGACTAGACATGGTCGGACCCCTTAAAGGGGCAAGCCATAAGAAAAAATATCTACTGGTTATGGTGGAAAAATTCACTAAGAGGATAGAGGCTAAACCGGTCAAAACGGCAAAGTCCGGCCCGGTGATAGAATTCATATCTGGGGTGGTGCACCGTTATGGTGTTCCACACAGCATCATCACCGACAACGGCTCTAATTTCACAGCCGACGAGGTAAAAACCTGGTGTACTAATATTGGCATTAAACTCGATTACGCCTCCGTCTACCACCCGCAAACCAACGGTCAAGTCAAACGAGCCAATGGTCTTATAATGAGCGGCATCAAACCCAGACTAGTGCGGTCTTTGAAAGAATCAGACAAGCACTGGGTTGAGGAGCTCGACTCCGTACTCTGGGGGCTGCGGACCATGCCCAATCGTACTACCGGATACACACATTTCTTCATGGTGTATGGTGCAGAGGCTATGTTACCCTGCGATATTATACATGACTCACCTCGAGTGCGTATGTACGAAGAGAAAGAGGACGAGTTGGATCGGCAGGACATCCTAGATGCCCTGGAGGAGCAGTGCGACATTGCCAAAGCCTATTCAGCATTTTATCAACAGCAGGCTCGAAGATATCAAAGAAGAGAAGTACGGGCCAAGACTTACAACGTTGGTGAACTTGTTCTACACTTGCCGAAGAAGAAAAAGGACAAACTCAAGCCCAAATGGGAGGGTCCCTTCATAATTGACGAAGTTCTTACCGGAGGAGCGTACCGTCTTCGTGATGCATCGGACAATCCCCTAGAGTCGAACCCTTGGAACGCGGCGAGACTCCGAAGGTTCTATGCCTAGCGCTGAATTCTTTGTTTGTCTCCTTCTCCTCTATAGTTTCCATTACTTTTTCTCTCTTTTCTGCTTTTATTTCTTCGCTTTAAAGATCTCATACGGCTCGACCGAATAGCATCGACGTACACATCTTTATATATGTACGTCCATTATACCTGGGGGCTTCTTGAACAGAAGCTTTTTTATTATTCACGGAGCATCAAGCTCTTCACATATGCGTTTTCTTCCATATGTACCTTTTCTTCACCATTATAGGCATCGATATGACTTAAGTTTTGGCTAAGTTGGGTTTCCTAGCTCCTGTGCTTATGCCCTACGTTCCCGTTAGCTCGGCTAGGGCATAAAGGACCTCTGTGATTGTTACTGTCGGGTCATCCGGATGTGTACCTCAGACTGGGTGAAGCCGAAAGCTAGCGTTCTTAAGGGAATATTTGGTTGGTGAATTAAAGACGTTTTTGCATTTACTCCATTGCGAACCCCCAGAAGTTACATACACTGTGATTTTTCCATCATAATTCGGACGTGTAAATTAATACATGCACACCCAGGGAAAGGAACCCTTAATGGAACTATTCTCTGTGGAAGATGTTTCTTACAATCTCAATGTAATATAACATAACTAGCAGGATACAACTTGTCTGTTCAAGCAACTATGACCCCTACGCCTAGTTTTCCAGGCATACCCCGGTCTATTCGGCCGCGAGGGTATTCGAAAACACTCCGCACCCTCGGGTCCGGAGGTTGAAGCGAAAAGGTTTGCCATGACAAATGCTATACAATTCAGCTAGAATTACACATGGTAAGGAAAGTACATGGTCACTTGGACTCCAACACTTCCTCCTCTATACCGTCCAACAGGCAGTCTAACTTACAATCCTATTGGGAATATTTGGCAGCCACCTCTACTTGGTCATATACTAAACTAACGGGAATTTCTTCACCATTTGACCCTAGCGGTCCAACCCGGGCCATGTGATTCGGATTCAGCTTGGTATATTGCGTTTTCACCATGGCCCAGGCCTCTCGCGCACCCTCTCGGCAGGCCGATATCTTCCATAGTCGGATACGCCACCGCGCTCCCTTGAACAACTCTACAAGCTCCTCCATACTTCCTGAAGGGGAGGCGGATGGCCATAAGGCCTTGGCAACGCTCAGCATGGCTAGGCGGGCATGCTCGTGCACTTGCGACAGACATTGCAGCAGATCACTTGATGATCCGGACACCTCCTCTTCAGGACAGCCCGTCAATATGCCTTCAAACATAACTATATCTGTTCCATTTATCTCCGAACTACTCTAACAATAAGTTCAGATACATACTGAATATGCCGCCCCGCAGCTTCTAGTTCTCCTTCACGGAGTCAGCTAGCTGGGCCCGCGCATCTTTCAACTCTTCACCTAATGTAGTGTTGGAATCCTCTAGCTTGTTTTTCTCGTCCCTGACGCGGGTGAGCACACGCTCGCCTGTGGCGTGTAGCCTTTTCGCCTCTCTTTCTCCCTCTTGGGCGATCTTCAACTTCTCTTCAAATTGATCAGGCGATCCTATTATGCGATCAGCAACAGTATTAGCACAGTTGATATAAAATTATTGTTCCTCGATGGTGAGAACGTTACCGGAAGACGCCTTCTTGAAATTTTCCAGTTCGGCGATAGCAACATTCAGCTGCGCCCGACACCGCTCCAGCTCTTGGGCTAGCAAAGCATTCTTCTCGGTAAGGACCTAGTTATACAACGATCCTTAAATCAGTTGTACCAACTGCTTTAAGTCTCGGGGGCTATGGGCATATGGTTATCCTTTTCGGACGAAGAAAAACTTACCTGCACATCTGTCAAATGTTGCTTTGTGGCTTTTCTAAGCCCATCTCGAGCAGCTCGGATGTATCGCGGCCGAATTTAACTCAAGGCATTGAATGCCTCTTCCGAGAACTTGGGGTCTCAGAAGACAGCCCTGCAGCACCGGCGATTCATGGCGCCTCTACTTCCAAGTTGGTAATGGCATGTCTTCCAGAACCTCGGCGAAGGACAGCCAGCGTTGCCCTATAGCGGCCCCCACCTCTCTGGTGGGATCTAAATCCCGGTTGTTGGGAGTGCGGCCGGCGGAATCTCCGGACATAGTCCAGTGAACCTTTTTCCTGATACAGGACCAACATAACAATCACGGTTGGGTACGACTGCCGAAGCATACCTTTAAATCTATACCTCTTTGATGAAGGGCCGGCCTGGTCTTCGCCAACCTTCCTTTTCAAGGCCTTGCTCGGCGCGGGAGCTGCTCTTCTTGGAGTCATCCCCGTCGTAGCATGACGCGCCGAACGCCTCCCCTTTGAAGCATGAGATAGTGCGGTGGGTGAGGCAGTGCGAGGAAACTCTTTCTAGGGGGGGTTTCTCCTGATTACTTATGTGGGAAATTGGAAGAAGACCAGGATAATCAGCGATGATGGCCACTTATGTGCCCTCATAGCTCGCCTGGTAAAACCCTCCCTCCACAAGCACCATGAATCTATCCGGATCCTGTTCAAACCCAAGATCTATATCCCGGTTGCGGATCTCCGGTTGTGGGGCAGGACTATGAAGTCCTTCGGTGACCTTCCGCCAGTGCTGTCATAACAAACAGACTTGAAATTTATCAAAAGTAATCTGAAAGTGGAATGAGTGGAATAGAGGGGTGGAGGCTTACCCAACTGG
This sequence comes from Aegilops longissima, assembly GCA_021605205.1. NCBI lineage: Eukaryota > Viridiplantae > Streptophyta > Magnoliopsida > Poales > Poaceae > Aegilops > Aegilops longissima. The sequence goes on along the minus strand of CM038677.1, from coordinate 411,078,727 downwards.
GACGACCATACATAGAATACCCATCTCTGCGCTTGATGAGAAGAAACTCCTCTTCTCCCCTTTAAACAGCTCGGCCAATATCTTGGCCAGAGCGGCGGGGGTATCCGGACCTTTCCGGCCACAGCGGGAGGCGTCATCCTCTCCATTATAGTGCCACATCGGCAACCCTCTGTATTGTAGCGGCTGAACCCCTTGCAGTATGGAGGTCGCCATTACCTTGATTATTGTGAGTCCGGACTGAGCGAGCGTCCTTATCTTGCTCATGAGCTGAAGAACTTCTGCACTGTCACCCTCTTCATGACTCCGGGGAAGCCAACTATGGCGTTTCTTCAGCGGAACACTCGCGAATTCAGGAAGACCCTTTCGAACTGGGTCAGGAAGTGCAACGTCCTCAATGTAGAACCATTCGTAAGGCCATTCTTCAGATGCCTTCCTTGGTGTGCCAGACAGATATCCGGCATTGGCGATACACCACACTTCGGCTCCGCCCACTTCAAATATTGACCCTTCATGATTCCACGGAACATGACAGAACAATTTCCTCCACAGCTCAAAATGGGCTTCAATGCCCAGGAATAACTCGCATAAAGCAACATAACCCACAATGTGCAGAATGGAGGCAGGGGTGAAGTTGTGCAGCTGGAGGCCATAGTATTCCAGAAGCCCTCAGAGGAACGGATGGATGGGAAATCCAACGCCTCTTAGCAGGTAGGGGACTCGCTCTCCCCCGGATGGATTGGGAAAGTCCTCTGCCTGAGTCTCACCATTGAAGAAATTTAGCCCCGCTCGAACAGGGACTAGATCTGTAGGGGGGCAAAATCCCTGCGTCTGCAACTTCGTTAATTGACTGTGGGACACTGAACACCTCTCCCACTTGCCTTTCTCTGGGCCGGAACAGGTGGAGGAGCTGGGGATGCTAGCCATGCTGGAATGGTTTCTCTTAAACAGTCTCCGGGGATTTTCTCTACGTGGTGCTGAATGGATCTAGGATCCAATCTCTTTAATAGGCACTCTTCCTTGCATGGACGGGGTGTAATCTGCGAAAATATCCTAACCTTCCACCTTCGCTCGACACGTGGAAGACGAAGTTATTTAACGCACAGAAGCCGAGGGAGCGACATTGGGTCAATGGCCGAATACATTACTTGGAGATCATTAAAGGAGGAACCCGCCTTGCAATGCCGAAGACGATTTGTGTGTCGAACACTTCGCTATTGAAGACCGGTTCGGGGGCTACTGAGGGAGTCCTGGACTAAGGGGTCCTCGGGCGTTCGGCCTATTATCCATGGGCCGGACTGATGGGATGTGAAGACATGAAGGCCGAAGACTACACCTGTGTCCGGATTGGACTCGACTTGGCGTGGAAGGCAAGCTTGACGACCGACTATGCAGATTCCTTCTTATGTAACCGACTCTATGTAGCCCCAGATCCCTCCGGTGTCTATATAAACCGGAGGGCGTAGTCCGGATAGGATATACACATTACCATAGTCAGACAGGCTAGACTTCTAGGGTTTAGCCATTATGGTCTCGTGGTAGATCAACTCTTGTAATACTCATATTCATCAAGATCAATCAAGCAGGAAGTAGGGTATTACCTCCATAGAGAGGGCCCGAACCTGGGTAAACATCGTGTCCCCTGTCTCCTGTTACCATCGATCCTAGACACACAGTCCGGGACCCCCTACCCGAGATCCGCCTGTTTTGACACCGACAGTGGGGCCTACCTTAGAGGCAAGGATCTATACACTGGAGTACTTTCGATGTGTCCCGTCAACTTGCAGAACGAGGAAAGCTTGCTTAGTACGCCGTCTCCCCCGCCCACGGGTGCGGTGGCTCGCAGGACGAGGTGAAGCTTCCTTACTACTCCCTCCGTTTACTCCTCGTCCCTACATTGGTTAGAGAGATTATCATATTGTTTGAAATATATGTCTTTTAGTAGTAGGAGTAGTAAAGTGGTGTAGCAATTTCCTTGGAGTCCGTGGTGCAGCAAGCTACCCTAGGCTATGTTACTACTCCCTCCTTTCCGGTTTATGGCTCAATTTCAAAATCTCTCCAACCAAGGTAGACGGTGAGTGGTGGAATTAATTTTGTAGTTTGCACAAGTAATTAGTACGCTCGTTTTTCTCAAGAAGTTATGTTTACCGAGGCATTAACTAGAACGAATGCATGCATGGCCACTAAATTTCCATGAACTTCTACATGCATTGGTGAGTTTTCTCTTGACACTGCTTGCATCGGGTGATTTAACGCACCTCGAAATCCAAACATGTGATGGTACTACTGCTACTAGTAGAATTGAGACTTATAAAATGGAAAAACGATTTTTTTAGATGATCCCTATAAACCGGAATGGAGGGAGTAGTAAGTAGTACTACCTCCATAGTGGGTACGTGCTCCGTAAAATCAGATTTTCCCAAAACTAAGTCGCTCAACCTTTATTTTCTTGTTTCCCTTCCTGCCTCGTTGCCTCATACAGATTATGCCAAACTCCCCTGCCTGCCGAGCGGGAAAAGACCCGCCCTTGCCTTTTTTAGTCCGGTTTTGTATCGATGGATAGCGCGAAGCAGCAAAAACCAAGCCGTGTCTTGTACTCCTCCATCGACGCTCGCTTTCATGAATTTTGTACTTCCTCTCGCCGACATGTGGGACATATAGCAACCGGGTCGATGTATCATGCACCAAATAAGCAGAACAGCAGGGGGCGCACCCCAGTCGTACCACCCCAGTAGTAGTAATGAGCAATGATTCATCAAATCACAATGCCGCACCTTCCCAGACGGACGAAGCAACCATTATTTCACACTTCGCTTCGCCATCATCTCCTTCAAGAAAACCACGTATTGCTTCTGCCATTGTTCTGCCTCAAGAGGGGCGCGCATCGCCTTGGTACATCATGACATGTAGGACCGCATGACAGGCCATGCTCCCCCGCCCATCGCTCGATAAAATCACCTCATTTTTACTACTTCCTCCTTATCGGTTTACAGGGCATGCACGTCCTTCTAGGTTGAGAATTTAACTAGCTATATATGTGATGAACAGTACTCCCTCCTTTTTGGTTTATAGGGCTTATCTCAAAATTTTAGATTTCTCATTTTATAAGTCCCAATTTGATGGTTCCCTACCACATGTTTAGATTTCAAGGTGCATTAAATCATTGCATGCAAGTATTAAGAGAAAATTAACCAATGCATGGAATTCATGCATGCATGCATTGCAATTAACGCATTGGTAAACATATTTTTTTTGAGGAAAACGAGTGCATTAATTGAGTGCTTTTGCAAACTACAAAAATTATTCCACCACTCACCATCTACCTTGGTTGATGAGATTTTTGAATTGAACCCTATAAACCGGAAAGGAGGAAGTATATGTTTAGAAACTACATCCGCTTAAGAACCAATTATATACTTTTTGTGACATAGTAACTCATATTTAGTTAGTCAAATGGATGATCTAGAACTACGTGCACGCCCTATAAACCGAGATGGAGAGGGTAGTACAGTATCTTTTGAGATCAATATAGTCGGGATTCACCAAGGAGAAAAACCAAGTGGCAGGCTGCTCCTGTCGTGTTGGCGTAGCAACTCAAGCAGGGCAGTCCACACACGAAATGGTGACACACTTAACATGACCCCTTTGGCCGACATGTGGTTCATCCACTGTCTTGTTCCACGTGCGATGCATCAAATTACAGTTCGGAGCAGCGGTTGGACTTGGAGGCACCCCGGTCATAGCGCCACAATAGTAGTAAATGAGCGATGAGTGGTCAAATCATAAAGCCCCACCATTCCCGCATTAAGCGGGAAGGACGAAGCAACCATCATTTCACTCTAGGGCGCAAGAGGATAAAGAAAAGAGAAAACCAATTATGCGTGCAGCAGCTACCTAGGGAATCCTAGGGTAGGGGCCTCCACTACAAATCCTTTTTTTGAAAGTGCCTCCACTACAAATCCGCTTCTCCCTCGTCCTCTTGAAGAAAACCGATGATGCGTGCGGCGATTGGGTTTGTAGGAGTACTACGGTGTACAGGGCCACGTCATTGTAAACGGGAGAGGGATTGAGTTTGAGTCGACGCCTTAATATGTGTAGGCCACTTGGTTTTACGGGAACGAGGCAGCATTTTGGGTTTGGGGACTAGTGGAGATGTACGTACAAAAAGTTGTCGATGTAGGTTCAACCGAAAGGCAATGACGCATGGGCCCTGCATTTTGATATACCCGCAGCCGCGTGAAATTTGCTACTCTACTCAAAATAATGCATAAAAGTTCCTCCAAAAACATCTATAACTAATGGGAAGTTAATGTATGCTTAAAATGAAAATGTAATACTCCCTCCGTCTAGGTGTATAAGTCATCTTAGGATTTTTTGCTAGTTAATAGCATTCCATGAAATGAATTAACCATTGCATGTCATGTTTGAAAGTCTCAAGCCATTGAAAGCATGCACGGCCCACATCTCTTGTTGGTTGATATGTCACGAAACAAGAAACGATGAGGGAGCTAATGTACCATGCCTAAGTGTTTTGGGATTATTTGGTTTTCGGAAGATGACTTACACACTAGACGGAGGGAGTACAAATAGAAAAAATGAATCGCAGTTAAAAGAATGACATTTCTAACAAAAATGTGAATGTGAACTACATATGTGTGCACGTGACCAACACATACATTGTCAATACATAATCTAATGCAAGAAATAACTTATGAGTAACATGCACGAATTGATGATGTGGTGCTTGCATGCATAGAGTACATAAACAATGTGATTTCTGACTTGCATGCATGGCGTGTTCTTGTTCCATAGTTGCATGTCTAGGAAAAAATCTACTAGTGGGTTGTACTAGCTATTTAGGAATAGAAGATGTATACATGGAAGTTGTAGGGAAAGAGATGACATGTATCTCAATTCCTATGAGTAGGGATTGGAAAAGAGATGTCATTTGGTTCACATCATAGGAACTTTTCTATTGAATCTAGAGATGACATGTATTACAATTCCTATGAGGATGGATTAGAAAAGAGATGTCATTTGGTTCACATCATAGGAAATTTTCTATTGAATATACGCTAATGTCTATTTTCCTTTGAAATTATGGGATTATAGGAATCCATTCATATGAACCAAGTGGCTCTAAAGCTATAAAAATGATATCATGTTTACTTCCTTTGAGATGTGGAGTATATGAATCTATTCCCATGAACCAATTGGCTCTAAATAAAAAATCCTATAAAATCATATCATATAGAGTTCCTATGATATTGCTCCAGACCAAAGGATGGTTGAAATTGCTGCAGGTGATACGACTGTCTTTCTTTGTAGACTCCTCGCCCATCTTTATAGTTACCTCTCAAAGATGAATGAAATGATATATATTGGGATTCTATATGTGCATTTTGATACACGAAAACTCGTTAAAAGTTTGCGAGGTTCGAATTTTCAATAAAGCTATATGCACTGCATTTTGGAACGCCTGGAGGAGCATACGGCAGTTGCTAACACTAACTGGAAGATTTATGTGTAGGAGGAGTGGCTGTTCTGTTGAATGACATGGCAAAACTGACATTGTGCGATGCCGATCTAACGATTCTTACGGCGTTCGTCAGGAAACGTCTTGTGGCGAACGTTTGTCGGATAATGATTTACGAACACATGCATTGCATTGATACGTGCCCCCTATCTGTCACGCACACACGCCCCCTCACGATTCATGACTCTCCCAAGTCCTCTCGCACCCACCGTCTACCTGCAGGTAGACGTCACACACATATGTGCTCTTCACACCCTACCCTCAGTACTTCTAAAAAACAAAAGACGTCGCGCACCTTTTATTTTAACTCACACGTCACACACTTATACCGTTACCCTTGTGGCGAACGTTCTTTGGGCATAGTATTTTGTACTCTCACGAAGAGAAGCGGTGTACGCACGCACTAGTTCTCTCACACCCACTCACGGGTACACATAGGAGCGCATTTTTTTGAAGATGGTACAACAAAATCACTGCACTATATATAAGCAGGAGCCTTAGTGTTTGCTTTACTAGGGTTCCTCTCTTTCACTCTCTCATGCTCTCTAGATCTAAGCAAGACATAGGTGGCCACACTCTATCTATACTCACGGTTTGTCACAAATCCGGCCGGACCACCTCGACCGGGGCAGGGGTGTAGGTGCATCGTTCACGCTGTCGTCAGTGGAGAGGGAAGAGACCAACGGCCGCCCGCGCGTCCCGATCAACGGCCGTGTCATTCTCTTCAAGATAACGCCGGCTCGGGAGGGCCTCCGACCCCTTCTTCCTCCCTGCGGTATTGTGTCCAAGATGCATCCTCCCGACACCGTCTTTGCCACATGCCGACAACCCTCAAGTATATATTCCCTCGAAACCTGCCTTTCTCTACTGCCTTAGCTCCCCACGTGGCTGCGTGTGGATCTTTTTCTATTCCCGTCGGCTGTTCCAAAGCCACCTAGACTTTTACTATTATTAGAGGTAAAGCCAGTTCATACAGTCGAATCTATGAGTTGGTTCAAACAGGGAAGAAAGTGGGAAAGCTGTAGCATGTATCTAGGACTTGGTTCTAAGAGGAAAAGGGGAAAGTAGTAGATACTAGCTACCCAACAGGTCTCTTGGTTGAAAAGGTGAAGAAAGGATGGTGGATGGCGAAGCTTGGGGGGAAGTGGACATGTCTCTTGGTCGGAAAAGGAAAGAAAGTGAGGGGTGTTGGGGGACAACGTAAAAGAGAATGAGCAGGTCTAGATTTCCTTGGCTCACATAGGAGAATGTCGCCGAGGAGATAAAAAATGGGACAAATGCAGACATGCTGCCTGAGTGTTTGCCCCTCTCGGCAACCACATCTTCCTCACCACTTTATGCCCCTGCTATCCCTACGCCCATATTGCTACCGTTAATGTAAAATCACATGAAGCATTAAGCAATGCCACCTAATGTCACTATAAGTAATGGTCTAGTGCTGTTGATAAATTGAAGCAATGCCACCACCATTTTATGAAGTGCTTCCGTCTTGCTTTATTCCCCATGAATTGTGTTTTTGCAGTTACACTTCAATCTCACACCTCTAACATTGCTTCACCCCAGTGGAACTGCACAAATTTGATTGCACATTTACTGACCATGTGCTACTCTCATGACAGTAATACTAATGCTATTGTTCTGCATGTTGATCTAGTGGAAGTGTTGATGGGATGTGATGCTACTTCTTACTTAATGGCACTTTTTTATACTGTTAATATAGTGGCAGTTATAACACAATATATGGTATTGTTAATCACATGCCATTGGAAATTACCGGCAGTGCTTAAATAACCATATTTCATATTTACGCAACCAGGGATGTCTGTCTTCATATCGTTTCTATTTGTGCCATTAGAAGTACACACCTCAATTTTAGCAGAACAACACAAAATCAGATGGCTATTTCTAGCTGCCGTCCTCTAACCACTAGTGTTCCAGGTATTCCTACATTGGTAGTAACTAGGTAGAATGACCAACGCAATCCAAAAGAAGCTGATTCCTACGTTTTACTTCCTGATTGCAGTGCATGGATGTGCGAAAACAACTACATCCTAGTCCGGAATGCACTTTCTACCAGTTCATCCATGGACCGAGGACTAGCTGGCATGGCTGCACGGAGGTTTTTGGGACAGGTGCGCGGACAAGAGGCATTGTGGTCCGCTTATTTCTGCAAATAGCGGTGCTTAAATTTAGTGGAATGCTCAAGAATTTCAGTTGGTCAGTACACTACATGGTTCAGTTCAGCATTCCAGCTGAGAACACAATTATAATTGGTTATTCTAGAATGAGATAACCTAACCCTGGATGGTGGCAACAAGAAACAACCAGAGTGAACTCCAGGAAATTTAAGCCTGCCGGGAGGCCCTTTGCTCAGAGAAGCCTTGCTTGATTTTTCCTGATTTCTAAACCTTCTCACAACTTTGTCTTTTGTTGTGACCTAATATATGTTTGTTATGTTCTATGAATCATTGATATGTATAAAATTGCTGAACTTTTGCTTTTCAAGTTTTTTATGAAGCCGAGTTTAATGTGAGTGTACCACATGAACGCTAGACTAGCATGTGAATGTTTGGAATTTATATTGTGGCCTCAGTTAACTGCATGAACCACTGTAACAAGGTACGTAGTTGCTTATATGTCAGACAGCAGATTATTGATTGTTAGATGGTCGATATTCTAGTGTGTTGAAGCGAGCTGAGCCAATGTGCCGTGTTTTGCACAAGTTTACAAGTACGTATGTATACATCGGCGCACAGTTCTTGAACAAGTACTCTATTTCATCAAACACACACTGCTCGTATGATAAACTGTGACAACTTATGTCTTACCATGCCATATTCATGAAAAAACTAGTGAAGATGCATCTATTTTGGCAAAAATTACAATGGTTCTCACATGATTCACGGGCACACAAAAGTAGCAGCAGTTCCCATAGACAGATTCAAACAAGGTACTAGCCCCAAAGGGCTCGATAATAGGCAAGGTTCGGATAATTAGACACAATCCAGACTACTATTAAACACTTGCTGGGGCAACTATTTCATGCCTCGATCTAATTTGGGTTGGACACAAGACGCCATGAACATCATCGAGGACGTCCGGCAGCAGCTCAATCCTGTGAACTTTCATGAATATAACCTAGTGGCCTTGCCACTCATAAACTTGTTTATGGAGGCATGCCACATCATCTTCCTGCGTAAGCTTGACAAGAACAATATGCCTCACAAATGAAGGAGTAGATTTGAACTTCTTGTGCTTCAGTACACCATGGACAACACGCCTGACAACAGTGAGGCTGGAATACAACTCAACATCGGTATAAGTGCAAATGGCTTCCAGGATCCAACAGCCTAAGAACTCTGTTTTCCGAGTGCGTATATTCAGGTCATGCGTATCATAGCGAGCGACATGTACAACCACACAATCCTGGTCTGCGCCAGGGCTCTAACTAAAACAGAAACAAATTCTAAATTACTTTCCAGTATATGAAACACAAGTTATTTAAACCACTATGTATAGCATGGCATCGAAGCTAATAGAATTTTGCATTATTCATCACCACATACTTAGATGAAAAACCACAATCGAGATCGGCAAAGAAGAAGGTCACCTTGGGCAGCTCAGCATGAGGGGGGGGGGGAGGGGACACATCCTCGAAGGGGGAAAACTGCTCCTGCAGGGCCACATGGGCTGTAACCTCAAACGGGGCATTGAACATCTCAGTAGTGGCCGTGAGCGTATCTGGGGTCGGCTTGGTGGCTGCCTCCATCTTCTTCGAGCTCTCTGTCTCGTGGGGATCAGCCTCCAGCGTCTGCTCCAATATCGGCAGATCTTTGCCTGGTTCTCCTTGGTCCATCATGAAACTGACGAATACTAGGAGATCACTGAAAGGAAAACACAATCGCAATGGCAATGAAACAAAAAAGAGAGTGAGGATCGGTTACTGCTTTGCAATGGTTCTTTTTTTTCTCTGAACGAAAATATACTAACATCACGGATCTGCTTACCTTCCCTTCGTTGGGAGAGAAGAATAGTGGCAGATACGAGTGTTGGCTTTCTCGAAGACGGCGAGGGAGAAGGGGATTCAGCAAAGAGTGAAATGATGGTTGCTTCGTCCGTCAAACTTAGACTGCGGGGAGGTGGGTTTTGTGATACAACGGCTGGTTACTGCCGCGCTATGACCGGGGTGACTCTCCGCCTGCATACTGCCTTCTAATCTGGTGGATGGCATTTGGGCCCGCGCGCTGCATGGCCCGCATGTCTGTGAACAAAAGTAAAACGACATTCAGTAGGGGGAGACGTTTCGATGATCTAGGAGGAGGCAGAAGCGGTAGTGTATCCACTGTACTAGTAGTAATTGTTTTTTTGGTTAGCTGTAGAGTGTCTCCACTGTACTAGTAGTAATTGTTTCTCTGGGCCCAAGACAAAGCAGCCCATCGACCCTAGTAAATAGTAAAATCAATTCAAAAGCCCATATATTTACTTAATGAGAGGCGCTACCCACACCCAGCACACCGCCCCCCAAAAAAACATGGGTGCTCTTCTTCCTCCTCACTCCCACCCACCTCATGCCAGCTCCCTCCACTCGTACCCCCAAATTCCTCACCCCACTCCTATAGAAAACCCCAGCTCCCCTTCTTCCTCACTACTACAGAAAAACCCTAGCTCTCCTTCTTCACTCGCACTACAACTAGGCTCGTCATTCATTACTCTGCTCAAATCCATGAGCGCGACGCGACGCCCTCGAGGAAAATGGAGTTGGCTGACCCCAGTGCCAACAAGATGAGACTCCCGCCAGCGGCGACGCCTGTTGTACATCTCGCACACCGCAGCGCGGGGAGAACATGCGGCCCCGCCCCCATCGGATCCCAGGAACCCGTAAAACCTCGGCTGGACCGCATCAGCAATCTTCCAGACGACGTACTTGGGGAGATCATCTCGCTTCTCCCCACCAAGGATTGTTGCCACACCCAAGTCCTCTCAATTCGGTGGCGCCCTCTATGGCACGCCGTGCCCCTTAATCTCAACTGTCATCATCTATCTCTCTTCAATGATTTTTAAATCCCCAGAGCCATCATCTCCTCCCACTAGGGCTCCGTTCAAAGCCTCTGCATCCCGTCATGCTACCTGAGCAAGCATACCATCCCGTCATGCTGAAATCCCCTGAATTCATAGAACTACAACTGCTTGAGTTCTACTATTCCCCTGGAAATCACCTACCAGATACTGAACGCCATGTACTTGTGCCCTCAGCACCGATGTCCATCTCGCGGTGTTCCTCCTCTTTCCACACCGCCACCTTTGCGATGTGCTACCTACCAAACAATCTGGTAGTAAACCTTCGACTCCCAATTCTCAAGAAACTTTCACGTGTGCGGGTTCGTATATCGGAGGCCTCATTGCACATCATCATCCACTCCAATTGCCCTGCCCTGGAGTGCTTGTTGCTTGTTTTCATAGTTAGAATCAATTGTCTCCAAATAAAGTCGCCTAACCTTGTAAGAATTAGAATTTCTTTTGACGGAAGGTAGCTCATCATCAAAGATGCCCCTTCACTTCAACGGTTGATCCTTGATTCTAGTTATTCACCGTCGCAAATAACAGTCCTCTCTGCGCCTATACTGGAGACCTTGGGTGTAATACATGATCTCTGTGCTCATTTCAAGATGGTGTTTGGCTCCAAAGTTCTTCAGGTACTTTATATTACCATCTACACTTGTAACCATAAGCTGCATTTTAAATTTCTGCGCATAAGTTATATATTATTTTGGAGTACACATTTTGTACTAATATTATGTTCTATGCTCAGTTAAGAGTTTCTCCATGGATAGCCGATCAATGGTGTTGGATTCTGTCAACATCTTATATATATATATCCAAAATGATAGTTTTGATCTGAACAAGATTTTTGGCTTGTTGCAATTCTTTCCATGTCTGGAGAAGTTGTATATAAAGGTGATAATTTCACGCACATTGGAAGCCCGCATATAGTGTACTAGCATTAATCGTTCAGTTGTTGCTCTTTCGACACTCTTTTTTAAGACCTTAACTGTTTTCAATCTTCATGTCTATTTAGGCAACAGGATGGGGTAAGAAAGTTATAACCAATCAGTGGATTCGTAAGCACCGGGATTTTCTCACTTTTCATGACATTCGATTGAAGACAAACACGCTAGAACGATATGTAGCGAACCATGCAAACACTAGATTTGTCACATTCTTCCTGCTGATTGCGAGGTTACTATTGTCCATGTGGCTTAAGTTTATCAGCAACATGATTTTGATGGATAGGTATGTCGAAGAGCAAAAAAAGGAGTTTCAGGTGGAAAACAGAGCTTCTGAACATGCCGGGATTCTATTTAGAACATATTGTGGTCATAATCTAGTAAATTTTACGACCCAGGATGTTCATTCTATGGACCTGGCCGATCCATTTGACTGTGACTGCCAAAAACAGTGCTGGAGTTAGATGTTGTTGCCCTTTTCAACCTTGGTTTTGTCTAAACATGATGAACAATTAACCCTCGTGCTTTTGTACAGTTTGTAAGCTGGAGTTAGATGTTCTTGCCCTTTTCAACTCGGTTGTGACTGTCATATTTTCTTTGAAACAAGGCAAATGGCTTGCCATTCATTTAATTTAGAGTGAAATATTGTAACAAATCCCAACCAAGGGAAATAACATCACTCTCGTCGGCTGCTTGAGCTCACTGTGCATTACAGAAGCCAAGTGATTAACCCCCACCAGCACCCACAAACTTATTTTGAACTAGCACACCAAATGGGCCGTAAATTTTCATAGGAAAGGCTGCATGACCGTGACAGATTTGGATTCTGACATTTGGGACTCATGAGGAAATAGCCTATCCAAGGTGGTGTCGGCTTACTAGCTAGTCAACAAACGATTCTGCCTACCAGCCGTTGGATTGACATCCAACATCTATCATGTATCTTCTATCTCTTGTCTTCTTCTTCCAGCCGCCCAAACCAAACCACCCTGTCGGCTCTGCCTACTCCCTCCTCCCATGGCCGGCTGCGTCTCCGCCGCCCTACCGTAGCCTCCAACGTTGGGCAGTCCCTCCCTCTATTCCCCCACACGTCTTGTTATTCTCCGGCGACGTCAGCCCCAAGACGCACCCGAACCTGAACCAGTCAACCCTCGTACTCCCCTCCGCCCGTAACTGGACCGGTGCATCTTCCCCGGCTCCTGTTCATTCCGTCTGAGGCCTCGCCGCCATCCTCTGCCTTGGTTCGCTCGCCTTGCGCGGTGCGCCGCCCTCTTGTGTTGTCAACGTCATCAACAACCGAGAGGAACAAGGAGATAACTGTACGTGGAGAGAATGACAGTAGGGACCCACCAGCGTCATGGCAGTACGCAAGCAAGTGCCTCGTTATTACAAGCCCAAAAAATGGTTCCTCCTAATGGTTGGACATCTGGGGCTCACGCCATTGTCAACATAGTCAATAAACGAGAGAATTACACAACAAGCGGCTGACACCAGGGACCTAGCAGGTCGTGCAGTTGTTATTTACTTCTTTTTTAGGAACAAACAGTTTTTATTTATACTAGTTTTAGCGACAGATCAGGGTAACAACGGGGCTGTGCGGGAGCTGTGGCCCATTTAGCCAGGGTTTTATTTATGTTTACCACATCATGAGCCCAGTTGTGTTTTTTTCTTGTTAAAAATGGCTAGCCCAGTTGTATTTTTTTAAGAAATACCCAAATGAGGCCTACTTGCTTTATCAGACCTGCTGGGCTGCAAATCTTTGAAGATGAGAAGAGTTTCGGTTTGCACAAAAAATGGGCTATCAGTAATGAGAAATGCGCTGTACATTTTTAAAACACATCAAACCGGGAATTAGTTTCAATTTTTTTATTACAAAGATTTTAAATTCCATTGATTTTTATGCGTGGACAATTATTTGGATTTTATATTTATAGAAATTATTTTTCAAAATAGTTTGAATGTGACTCGATGTTTCGGGATTAAAACAGTTGACCGCAGCAAAATACGCAAAAATATTTATATGGGGTGTAATGCTAACAAAAAGAAGATTGGCTCCAAAAAAATTCTTAAGAATTAGCAAATGGGCTGTAAATTATTCGAAATAATGACAGATGGGTTGTATGTTGTTTTCCAAAGAATTGAGGCTGACTTGTGCGCCTACTACAGGTTGACGAGTATGCTTTCCTGAAAAAAAAGGTTGACGCACACGCAACGCCATGTCAACTTAGTCAACACACGAGAGCAGTGACTGTTGGATGTCCACCCAACGGCCATCATGCTTCTTCAATCTCTACTCTTCCTGCTCCAGGCACTCAAACAAGCGCCGGCAGGACTGCCCGCCCTCCTCCTCCTGCCGGCTGTCTTGCCGCCAGCAGCCTCACCGCCCCCTTGTACTCCCATCGCTGGCCTAGCCATCCCTCTACTCACCCACACCTGCTGTTATTCTCCGGTGACGGCATACGGACCAGTAAACCGTCGTACTCCCCTCCGCGTGGGAAACAACTGCCGAGTCTTCCCTGGCTCCGTGTCGTTCCCTCCCTGGTGCTCTCGGCGTGGCGTGGTCAATGTGGTCAATGAACGACATCCATCAGAAGTGGACTGTACGTGGAGAGGCTGCCAGCTGGGTCGACGGCCGCATGCAAGGAAATGCCTCCTTATTACGTGTAAAATAATGATTCCTCCACCTGACAACTAGGACCCACCGGAAGGGCATCTGTATTTCATGAAAAAAATCATTCCCCCCACTGACAGGTCGGACCCACAGCTATATCTTCGCACGCAAGGAAGTGCCTCCTTGTTACGCACAAAAAAATGAATACTCCCCCTACTAGCTGGGACCCACCATAGTGGGAGGCTGACTTGTGGGCCTACTAAGTTGACGGGGATGGAGGGCTTTGTCAACTTAGTCAGTATGAACGATTCTAGCTCCAGTGACCGTACAATGTCCATCCAACAGTTGTAGTGCTTCTTCAACCTCTGGTCTTCTTGCTCAAGCCGCCCAAACCAGCGCCGGTCGTGCCGCGTGCTCCTGCCTCCCGTGGCCGGTTGTGCTGCCGCGGAGGCCTCACCGCCCGCTACTACTTCCACCGCTGGCCAGGGCATCCCTGTAGTCACCCACACCCCCTGTTATTATGCGGCGACGGTAGCCTCACACCATAGCCGAACCAGTCAACCCTCGTACTCGTCTCCGCGTGGGCATCCACTGCCGCGTCTTCCTCGGCTCGACATCATCCCCTTCCTAGGCCTCGCTCTCGTCCATGGCCCTGGTGCTCTTGGTGCGGCATGGTCAACGAACGACATCCATCAGAAGTGGACTATACGTGGAGAGGCTGACAGCTGGGTCCACGGCCGCACACAAGGAAATGCCTCCTTCTTACGTGCAAAATAATGATTCCTCCACCTAACAGCAGGGACCCATCGGACGGGCCACCGTATTTCGTGAAAAAACCGTTTCCCCCTGACTGCCAGGACCCACCAGCTGCATCTTCGCACGCAAGGAAGTGCATGATAGTCGGGACTCACCTGGTCGAAGCGTACGTAGCGTTGTCATTCTGGTCGTGAACGTGTACGTACATACGATCGGTCTATCTGCAGGCTGCAGCGATGAACTGTGGCCGTGTAAGGAAGGGCACGTGTGGTAGTATAGGCGTGCACGAGTCGTAGTAGAGGTGCGCACGTAGCATGTACACGTACGTACAGCCAGGGTGCAAGAAAGTAAATATGGCCATGTACGTACATACGGGCGGAGTCTCGAACGTCTACTCGCGCATACATACGGCCATGGCTCGTGTACATGGCTGGGTCAGAATGGAGAAAATGCGTCGTCGTATTCATCGGAAGCCAACCGGCTTGGACGGAGCAGCCGATCGAAATGAGGCCTGGCGTATCGCAGAACGAAGGAAAAACAGCCTTGTGTTTGACCGGCCACGGTCGAAACGGGATCATGTTCATCGAGAGGGGTCTGGCATACCGCAAAATGGAGGAAACGGACTTCTCTTGGACCTCCTACGATCGAAACTGGGTCATGTTGTTTAGGAGGGATGTGGCGTACCGCAAAACGGAGGAAACGGACTTGTGTTGGAGTGCTTCGGTCGAAACGGGGGTCCTGTTCATCGGGAGGGGTGTGGCGTCCCGCGAAACGGGACTCCACAGGATATTGTTCATCTCCATCTCGACTGCCTCCACGGGCTACTATTCATCCACCGTCGACCTCGTCCAGCCTCCACCTGCAACTGTTCATCCATGGGCTCTTGTTCATCCAGCCTCCACCGCTCCTCCACCGGCTACTATTCAACCAGCCCTCTCCATGGGGTCCTGTTCAACCACCCCTCCATGGGCTACTATTCATCCAGCTCTCCACTGGCTACTGTTCAACCTGCCCTTCACGGGGTCCTGTTGATACGTCTCCGTCCTATCTACTTTTCCAAACACTTTTGCCCTTGTGTTGGACTCTAACTTGCATGATTTGAATGGAACTAACCCAGACTGACGCTGTTTTCAGCAGAATTCCCGTGGTGTTATTTTTGTGCAGAAACAAAAGTTCTCGGAATGACCTGAAACTTCATGGAGATTATTTTTGGAAATAATAAAAAATACTGACAAAAGAATCAAGGCCAGGGGGCCCACACCCTGTCCACGAGGGTGGGGGCGCACCTGCCCCCCCGGGCGTGCCCCCTGCCTCATGGACCCCCTCGTGCTCCACCGACCTCAACTTCAACTCTAATCTCTCTCGGAAGGGCTGATCTGGAGTCCGCCCGGGGCTCCGGAGAGGGGAATCCATCGCCATCGTCATCATCAACCATCCTCCATCACCAATTTCGTGATGCTCACCGCCGTGCATGAGTAATTCCATAGTAGGCTTGCTGGACGGTGATGGGTTGGATGAGGTTTATCATGTAATCGAGTTAGTTTTGTTAAGGTTAGATCCCTAGTATCCACTATGTTCTGAGATCGATGTTGCTATGACTTTGCTATGCTTAATGCTTGTCACTAGGGCCCGAGTGCCATGATTTCACATATGAACCGATTATGTTTTCATGAATATATGTGAGTTCTTGATCCTATCTTGCAAGTCAATAGTCACCTACTATGTGTTATGATCCGGCAACCCCGAAGTGACAATAATCGGGACCACTCCCAGTGATGACCGTAGTTTGAGGTTTCATGTATTCACTATGTGTTAATGCTTTGGTCCGGTACTCTATTAAAAGGAGGCCTTAATATCCCTTAGTTTCCAATAGGACCCCGCTGCCACGGGAGGGTAGGACAAAAGATGTCATGCAAGTTCTTTTTCATAAGCACGTATGACTATATTGGGAATACATGCCTACATTACATTGATAAATTGGAGCTAGTTCTGTGTCACCCTATGTTATAACTGTTGCATGAATAATCGCATCCGACATAATTCTCCATCACCGATCCAATGCCTACGAGCTTTTCACATATTGCTCTTCGCTTATTTACTTTATCGTTGCCACTGTTACAATCACTACAAAACTATCACTGTTACTTTTGCTACCGTTGCCATTACTATCATACTACTTTGCTACTAAACACCTTAATGCAGATATTAAGTTATCCAGGTGTGGTTGAATTGACAACTCAACTGCTAATACTTGAGAATATTCTTTGGCTCCCCTTGTGTCGAATCAATAAATTTGGGTTGAATACTCTACCCTCAAAAACTGTTGCGATCCCCTACACTTGTGGGTTATCAAGACTATTTTCTTGCGCCGTTGTCGGGGAGCATAGCTCTATTCTTTGAGTCACTTGGGATTTATATCTGCTGGTCACTATGAGGAACTTGAAAGACGAGAAAACCAAAATTTATCCCTCAACTACGAGGGGAGGTAAGGAAGCGCCATCTAGCTCGCACTTGATTCACATTCATTTTGAGTAAGCTTGCGACACCTAAACCTGCTTTTGCTATTAATTCGATATATGCATGTTATTGATGATTCCACTTCTGCTATGCATGATACTTATGATGAAACTACTTCTATGCTTGATACTCTTGTGCCACTAGGTGAATTTCTGGATGAACAACTTGCTAGGGCTAGAGAGAATGAAATTATTGAAACTGATAATATTGATGAAAGTGATGATGAAGATTCTCCCCCTAGATATGAATTACCTGTTGTGCCTGAGGTTATAGTATGGATGAAGAAACTGTTAGAGACTTTCTTGCTTGCAATGATAGGAGTGATCTTAAGAAATTATCAGCTAATTAAGCTTAAAGAGAAATCTCCAAATGCTAGAATGAAATATGATCCTGCTTATGCTACTTCACCTATCTTTGTTACTGATAAGGATTATGATTTCTTTGTTGATCCTGAGATAATTACTTTGGCTAAATCTGATCCTTTTTATGGCTATGAATCTAAAACCGTTGTGGCACATCTTACTAAATTAAATGATATAGCCACCCTATTCACTAATGATGAGAAAACTCGTTACTACTATATCCTTAAATTATTTCCATTCTCATTAAAGGGTGATGCTAAAACATGGTTCAATTCTCTTGATCCTGGTTGTGTGCGTAGTCCCCAGGATATGATTTATTACTTCTCTACTAAATATTTCCCTGCTCATAAGAAACAAGCTGCTTTAAGGGATATATATAATTTTGTGCAAATTGAAGAAGAGAGTCTCCCACAAGCTTGGGGGAGGCTTCTCCAATTACTTAATGTTTTGCCTGACCATCCTCTGAAGAAAAATGAAATACTTGATATCTTTTATAATGGACTAACTGATGCTTCCAGAGACCACCTGGATAGTTTTGCTGGTTGTGTTTTCAGGGAAAGAACTATCGATCAAGCTGAAATTCTATTGAATAATATATTGACTAATGAAAATAATTAGACATTTCCTGAACCAACTCCTAAGCCAACTCCTAAGAAAAGGGGTATTCTATTTCTCAGTCGTGAAGATATGCAAGAGGCAAAGAAATCTATGAAAGAAAAAGGTATTAAAGCTGAAGATGTTAAGAATTTACCTCCTGTTGAAGAAGTACATGGTCTGAATTTACTGCCTGTTGAAGAAATACATGGTCTTGATAACCCGACACAGGTAGTAAAGGTAAATTCTCTCTATAAATATGATAAAGCTGAAAGCCCTCCTACTAAGTTTTCTAGCCAATGCTTAGATGAGTTTGATAATTTTATGGTTAAGCAAGAAGACTTCAATGCTTATTTTGGTAGACAATTGAAACACAATGCGTATATGATTCAACACTTGAGTGATTATATGCCTAGAGTTAAAGGTGAACTTAAACTCATTAGTAAACATGCTTCTATGGTTACCACTCAAGTAGAACAAGTACTTAAATCTCAGAATTATTTTCTCAATGAATTAAATAGTAAGAATAATGGCTTTGTTGTTGGAGTTGCAACTAGAGGGGGTAAAATGACTCAGGAACCTTTGTGTCCTGAGGGCCACCCTAAGAGAATTGCACAAGATTCTCAGAGAACTAATGTCGATACACCTAGTCCTTCTAAAAAGAAGAAACAGAAAAATGATAGGACTTTGCATGCTTCTAGTGAACCTGTTGTTGACACACCTGAGAATCCCAATGATATTTCTATTTCTGAAGCTGAAACACAATTTGGTAATGAACATGAACCTAGTGATAATGTTAATAATGATGTTCATGTTGATGCTTAACCTAGTAATAACAATGATGTAGAAATTGAACCTGTTGTTGATCTTGATAACCCACAATCAAAGAATCAATGTTATGATAAGAGAGACTTTGTTGCTAGGAAGCACGGTAAAGAAAGAGAGCCATGGGTTCAAAAACCCATGCCTTTCCCTCCCAAACCATCCAAGAAAAAGGATGATGAGGATTTTGAGCGCTTTGCTGAAATGATTAGGCCTATCTTTTTGTGTATGCGTTTAACTGATCTGCTCAAAATGAATCCTTATGCTAAGTACATGAAAGAAATTACTAATAAAAGAAAGATACCGGGAGCTGAAATTTCCACCATGCTTGCTAATTACACTTTTAAAGGTGGAATACCCAAGGAACTAGGAGACCCAGGAGTACCAACTATACCATGCTCCATTAAAAGAAACTATGTTAAAATTGCTTTATGTGATCTTGTAGTCTGTGTTAGTGTTATGCCTATTTCTTTATATCGTAGACTTGATTTGAATAAGTTGACACCTACTGAAATATCTTTGCAAATGGCCGATAAATCAACTGCCATACCTGTCGGTATTTGTGAGGATGTGCCTGTTGTGGTTGCAAACGTTACTATTTTAACGGACTTTGTTATTCTTGATATTCCCGAGGACGATAGTATGTCTATTATTCTTGGAAGACCCTTTTTGAATACTGCAGGGGCTCTTATTGATTGCAACAAAGGCAATGTCACTTTTCATGTCAATGGTAATGAGCATACGATACACTTTCCGAGGAAACAACCTCAAGTTCATAGTATAAACTCTATTGGAAAAATTACATCGATTATTTTTGGAGGTTTTGAATTTCCTCTTCCAATTTTCAAGAAGAAATATGATATTCTTATTATTGTGGACGTGCATATCTCCGTTGAGGTAACTTAGTGCTATTCGAAAATTCTCCGGTTTCATTCAATTCGGAATGAGTTTGTTAACAAGACCTGATCAACCTTGTTAGTGGATTCCTTTTGATGAGCATGAGATGGATGAAGTTAGGAAGCACAACCTTCTGTACCCTTCTTTTACTTTCTGTTATTTAGATTAAATAAAGCAAAAAAATAGTATTTTCTGTTAGTTTTCTGAATTATCTGTGCAATAAAAAATACCCCGAGAATAGAAGTTCTCCAAGTGCCCCGAAAATAAAATATGATTTTTTTTGGAATATTTGAGAATATCTGGCACTAAGAACACATCAGGGGGAGCAAGCACCTGGCCACGAGGGTTGAGGGCGCGCCCACCCCCCTGGGCGCGCCCCCCTGCCTCGTGGGCCCATGGTGGCTCCCCTCCACTTATTCCAGCTACCACACACTCCTTCTTCCTCCCAAAAAGATCACCAACCAGCTCAAGCATGAGTTCTTGCTCATTTTGCTGCGATTTTTTATCTCCTTGCTCAAAGCTCCACTCACAAAACTACTTTGGAGGATGGTTCTTTGGTATGTGACCCCTCCAATGGTCCAATTAGTTTTTGTTCTAGTGCTTTATTCATTGCAAATTTTTGCTGCCTAGGTGACCCTGTTCTTGAGCTTGCATGACAAATTTATTTGGTCCCAAGTAGTTCTAATGCATGATATAGTCTCTAGGAACTTGTGGGAGTAGTTGCCATCAATTTTGTTGAGTTTGGTTCACTTTTATTTGAAGTTACTAAAATTTTTAGAAATTGATGAAGTGATTTTTGAGGGGCTCTTCGAGCCGAAGCTCGAAGGATAAGCAGAGTGAAGAAGATAAGAGGCCTAAATATAATCTCCCTCGCACCACGGAGGTTCGGCCGTGTGAATGGCCTTGTGATGATTTCTTGAGAGGAGCAAGGATTTATGATGATTTTTATGAGTTGGCTGAGAATGCAAGCCTCACCGACTTCCTCCACGACCAACTCGAACAGTATCTCCTACTTACTAATATTTTTGTGCAAAATTTTCATTTCCATGCTAGGAGGTCACCACCGTCGGTGGATTTATATTTATATGATGAGTATAAGGAGATGCCCCTCTATGAATTTGGTGAGGTTTGCAAGTTGCCCTTTTCGGGCAGCATAGAGGAACCACATCGTGATGATGTGGAGGGGTTTATTGATACAATTGATGTAGGGGAAACGAGGAAGGTTTTCGACGCAAGAATAACTAGCATACACTTTCCTGTTCTAAGTTACTTTGCAATATTTGCTAGTAGATGCTTAATTGGTCGCGGAAACTGTGGCAACCTTAGTGCCCCTGATATTGTTATTTTGTGCCATGCCTTGTTCCGTGATGACACATTTAGTATGGGCGCTATTGTTGCAAAGCGGTAAAATCTTAACCGTACGAAGGGCCCCATCTTGGGAGGTATCTTCGCCTCGCGCCTCGCTGCACAATTTAACATACCTATTAGTGTCGGTGTACTAGAATAGGGGTACCCTAGTATCCCGACCTTGTGCACGAGCAGTTGCAGCACCCCGCGGCAAGGCTTGCCGCGGAGATCGCCTAGCTCCTCCATGGTTCCTTTGGAGCCATTCAAGAACAAAGTATTTAAGTCAAAGAGACAAGGCCCCGGCAAGAGGAGCTTGCCGGGAAGACCACTCGAGGCACCTAGAAGACAAGGCCCCGGCAAGAGGAGCTTGCCGGGAAGGCCCGGTGAGCGACAAGCTCCCGGACGCGACAAGGCAACAACCGTGGCAAGGTGCTTGCCGCGGCAGACTACCTCTCCGTTCCTCCGCTCCAGCTCATCCACCCACGTGTCGCTGTGGGATCTTTCCAGGCGTGCGTGGCAAGAGGCTGTGCGGCCAGCGGAGCGCGGCGGTAAGCGGCGCTGACAAGATCGCCATCGTGGCGAGCGGTGGTGCCCCTGACGGTCCTTTTCTGCACTGTTTAGATGACTTAGACGGGCATTTAATGCCTTTGTCCCCCGTCGAGGGTTAGGTAAAAACCTTTGTATAAGTAGTTGTACCAACCGCCTATCCTTTTCCGTTTTACCCTTGTCACGTTGCCACCGCCGGTGACCCTTGAGCATATAAAAGGAGGCCCATGCATAGCGTAGAAGGGGGACTCATCGAAACTAGAGAACTCCCACGCTAGGTTTTAGCTCTCAACGCTCCCTAGCAAGAACACAATACAATCGGACAAGCAGCGGTAGGAGTATTATCTCTCGGAGAGCTCGAAGCTGGGTAAACTGCTCGTGTTAGCCGCCTCGATCGCTCTTCGTGCGAACTCTGCCCCCACCGAACCAAAAGGGGCCGGTCCGCCCGCCTCATAGGTGTTCGTGGGTGCGATCAACTTCCCGACATCTTTGGCGCGCCAGGTAGGGGGCGTCGAGGCTGTGTGAACCTGATCCGGCGTTCACACGAGCAACATCTTCATCATCTTCATCGATATGCCACCGAAGAAGAAAGCTTCGGCGGCGGCAGAGCCGTCCACGTCAAACCCACCACCACTGGAGCAGACTAGTGGGGGGGGGGGGGGGGTAGACGCCGGCGGAAGAACGGGTGTCGACGAGGGAGCCCATGTTGCCGCCAAGTCCAAGGACAAGGCCGCGCAGACCTCGGCGTCCGTGCACGCACCGCGTCCATCTCAGGAGGCGCGGGACCGACAGCGTCGTGGTGCTCGCAGTACCATACATTCGTTGGGCCAAGATCAAGCTGGTGGATCCAGGGACGCTCAAGAACAGCTTGCGCGCCAACAGGCTGGTGCGAGTGGGGCACGGTCGCCTGGACGGGATACTGCTCCTTCTAACATATTTAGGAGTCCGAGCATATCCCGCTCCTCGCACCGTTCGCCATTGCCGCCCACCACTCAAGCGGAAGCTTTGGCACGTGCTCAACTGCTCCTGCATTACCCCCCGACGGCGGACAAGGTCGATGAATGGAGGGCCACCATTCAGAGTCTCATCGGCTTTGCCAACGGCGACACTCCGCGGCAACCAAGCACATCGCTGCCGTGGCAAGACGACAAGGCACGGGCCGGTGGCAATGAGACCTGTGGGGGTGCAACCACCATGCACTCTCCACCCCGAAGGCCAAGATCGCCGACTCGTCGGATCCACCCGACAGCGACTCCACCGCATCGCCGGATCCACGAGCTCGTCGCGACCAGCGCCAAGTTCTTCCTGACGACAACAAGAGGATGCTCGAACTCGCGCCGGCGCCCGAAGAGAAGCGCGACGTCAATCGACCAGCGGCTGGCCCTCTGTCGACATGCATGCGCCCGGGGAACGAGGCGACTTGTCCGTCGCGGTAGGTTGCCTGCGTTCACTCGTGAGCTATGGCAAGTCAAATGGCCCAGCAAGAAAAAATTCAAGCCAGATGTACAGAGAAATACGACGGCAAAGCGCACCCGTCGGAGTTCCTCAGCATCTACACCATTGCGGTGCAAACTGCCGGGGGACGAGACGACAAGATTCTGGCCAACTACTTCCCGCTGGTGCTCAAGCCCAATGTCAGATCTTGGCTCATGCACTTGCCGGACAACTCCATTTCCTCTTGGGAAGATTTGTGCCATCAGTTTGTCGGCGCCTTCACAGGCGGCCACAAGCCCCATGGCCAAGAGAGCGATCTTCATCTGCTCGCCCAGAAGGAAGGAGAACCCCTGCGCAAGTACATTCAGAGATTCAGCCGTGTACAGCACAACATCCCAGATGTCCACCCTGCCGCAGTGATCAGCGCATTCCATCAGAACGTGCGCAACCGCAGGATGCGGGAGGAGATGGCAATGTGCAAAATCAGAGACGTCAGTGAGCTGTATTCCCTAGCCGACAAGTGTGCATGCGCTGAAGAAGGGAGAAGACTCCCCGGAGAGAATGTAGAAGCAGCAGGATCTGATAGTGAGGAGATTGTCCCGGCAAGGAAGAGCCGGCGGCGGAACAACAGGAAGAAGAAAGGCAAGGACGCGCTAGTTGTCGAGCAGTCCGGCAACGGAGGCGGCGCCAAGAAAGCTAAGGTTGGTAGCTCCGGCAAGGAGGTTGCCGCGGGCGCCAACTGCCAGGCTGTGGTGGTCGCCGACAAGCAGGACAACTCCAACAAGCGATCTTGCAAGATCCACCGCACCAAGGGCCATGACCTCGAGCTGCAAGAAGGTCGAGCAGCTTGTTGAACAACAAAAGGCTGAGTACTGGCGGCGCGACAAGGAGAAGGCCCAGGAAGGTGCAGGAGGAGTCGCAGAAAGCGCCCGGTCGGGGGACGCCATGCAAGGCCAAATGGCGGCAAGGAGATCGACCTCCCCGAGGCCGCGACAAGGATGAAGATGAAGACGACGACGACAAAGACATGGATGATGACGAAGCCGATGAGCAGGAGTTCCAGAAAGCCACGGAGATCTTGTGCGTCGACGGCGGTGCTTCTCTGCATACTTCACATCGCCAGCTCAAGCAGTGGATGCGGGAAGTCAATGCAGCGGAACCATCCGTAGAATCGCGCAAGCCTCTGAAATGGTCCAGCACGCCTATCATCTTTGATATTGAGGACCACCCTGATCGCATAACTGCGGTCGGGTGCTTGCCGATGTTCGTTTCACCGACTATCCGCAACCTCAAAGTCACTAAGATGTTAGTTGACGGCGGGGCCGGCTTGAACCTGATCTCCTCTGCGGTGCTCCAGAAGCTTCAGATCCCTGACAGCGAGCTCGAAGAAACCGACACATTCCAAGGAATCAATCCGGGAAGGAGCAAGCCAAAGGGAAAGATCACGTTGCCGGTGACATTTGGCAGCGAATTAAACTTTAGGACTGAGAGGGTCACCTTTGACGTTGCTGATTTTCCATTGCCTTACAATGGGATACTTGGCCGACCAGCACTTGCCAAGTTCATGGCGGCCTCTCATTATGCATACAACTTGCTCAAGATGCCCGGCCCGATAAGTGTCATTTCTGTCCCTGGCGACAAGAAGGATGCTCTTATCTGCGCCGACAAGATCTACCGGGAAGTAGCAGCAGCAGATCACAAGTCACTTGCCGCTGAAGCTCCCGGGGGGGGGAGAAGAAGACCAAGTCCGGCAAGAGCTCTGATGCCCACTCCGGCAAGCGCACCTCCCCGGAGTGCTGCGCTACCGTCGAGGACGCACCATCGAGCTCCACCGGCAAGTGTAAGAAGACGATGGCAGCTCCAGAGACCAAGAAGGTGTCCGCCAAGGAGGACGGCACTGGTGGTACCTTCACCATCAGTGCCACGCTTGACCCTAAATAGGAAGCGCGCTCGTTGCTTTCTCTGGCGAACGTCGGCGTGTTTGCATGGCAACCGTCGACATCCCGGTGTTCCCAGGAAAGTAATTGAGCACCATCTCGTATGTCTGTCCTCATGCGCGACCCGTCAAGCAGAAAGTCAAGAAACAGGCAGTGGAGCGCCAAGAATTCATAGCAGAAGAAATCAAGAAGTTGGAAGCACCAGGCCTTGTCAGAGGAGTGCTCCATCCTACATGGTTGGCCAAACCTGTAGTTGTGCGCAAGGAAAATGGGAAATGGAGGCTTTGTATCGACTTTATCGATGTTAATAAAGCTTATCCCAAAGACCCATTTCCTTTGCCGCGTATCGACCAGATTGTTGAATCCACGGCCGGGTGTGATTTGCTTTCATTCCTTGATGCATACTCAGGATATCATCAGATCTTCATGGCAGAAGAGGACGAAGAGAAAACCGCATTCATCACCCCATGTGGCACATACTGTTTTGTACGGATGCCTTTCGGATTAAAGAATGCCGGTTCAACATTTGCAAGAGTAGTCCATCACGCTTTTGAGCCGCAAATACACAGAAATGTGGAAGCCTACATGGATGACATAGTGGTCAAGAGCAAGGACAGGGCAACTCTGATTCAAGATTTGGATGAAACCTTTGCAAATCTGCGCAAGATCAACCTCAAGCTCAATCCCGAGAAGTGCGTGTTTGGAGTTCCCTCCGGAAAGCTTCTCGGTTTCTTCGTGTCTCAGCGGGGAATTGAAGCCAATCCCGACAAGATCAAGGCCATTGAGCAGATTGAAGCACCAAAGCGCGTCAAGGATGTCTGAAGGCTTGCGGTTGCATAGCTGCTCAAAGAGGTTTATCTCTAGGTCTGCTGGCGCCTGCCATTTTCAAAATTTTGAAAAAGGCGGGTCCAATGAAATGGATTCCGGAAGTGGAGGCTGCGCTGCAGGACTTGAAGAGATACCTGTCCTCCACTCCAGTACTTGTCGCACCTAAACCATAAGAGAAGTTGCTGTTATATTTAGCGGTGACCAATCAAGTGGTTAGTGCTGCGTTAGTAGCGGAGAGGGAGGCGGATGGTGAGCTGGCAACCATGGCAGAAGCATCCAGCGACAAGCAGGGGGCTTCACTGACAAGCTCTGGTCCCGACAAAGATGGATCTGCGCAGGAGCATGAGAAGATGCAGAAAAGGATGGTGCGGCGCCCGGTTTACTTTTTTCAGTTCCCTTTGCAGGGGCTAGGTCGAGAGTACTACGGTGTGCGAAGTTGCTTTTGGCCTTCTCGGGGCCTCGAGAAAGCTGCGCCATTACTTCCAAGCACATGAGATCACGATCGTCACTCGCTTTCCGCTGAAGAGGATCTGCAAAATCCGAAGCAACGAGCAGGATTGTCGAGTGGGCACTAGAACTGTCAAGCTTTGGCCTCAAGTTTGAGAGCACTTCAACTATCCAAAGCGAGCATTGGCAGAGTTCATAGCAGAATGGGCGCCAACACAAGGCGAAGAAATTACGAAGCGAGCATCCCGTCAAGGAAGCAAGCAAGGAGTGGCTTATGTACTTCGATGGTGCCTTCTCGCTGCAAAGGCGCCGGTCTTGGCGTGCTACTTGTCGCCCCACCGGAGAGCACCTCAAATCGTAGTCGGATGCACTTTCCCAAGGAGCAAGCAACGAACAACACCGCAGAGTATGAAGGTTTGCTTGCGGTCTCAGATCGCAGCGGACCTTGGGATCAAGAAGCTTATTGTCAGGGGTGACTCGCAGCTTGTTGTCCGCCAAGTGAACAAGAATTATCAGAGTCCGTTGATGGAAGCCTATGTTGATGAGGTGAGGAAGCTGGAAGAGCACTTTGACGGCCTGCAGATGGAACATGTTCCAAGAGCTCAGAACGACATTGTTGATGGCCTGTCGAAGTGCGCCGCACTAAAGTTGCCTGTGGAACCAGGGATCTTCGTGCTCAAGCTGACTCAACCGACTGTAACGCCATCAACTGGACAGAGCAAGAAGAGGAAGTTGGTTTCTGGTGACTACTTTCCGGCAGAGCTCCCCGAAGCCGCCGCCAAGAAGGTCTTCAAGATCAACGCTAAGAGTGCTGAGGAGCAGTCTGCTCCGGCGAGCCCTAGGGTTTGTTTCGTTGAAGCAGACGCTCCCGACAAGTTTTGCTCCGGCAAGCTTGCCGGGATCATCAAGCTCCGGCTGAGCCGCAGGTTCTCGCCGTAGAAGCGGATGTTCCCGCAGCAGCAAATGTGCCTTTAGTCCTTGTTGTCGAGCCGCAAGCTCCAGCATGGGCACAGCAGATCGTCCATTTCCTTCAGACAGGAGAACTTCCCGAAGAGCAAGAAGAAGCGGAAAGAGTAGCCCGACAGTCAAGTATGTACCAGTTTGTCGACAGCATCCTGTACTGAAGAAGACTCAACGGTGTGAAATTGAAGTGTATTCATCGGGAAGATGGACAGAAGCTGTTGGCAGAGATACATGGAGGCACATGTGGACACCACATTGGCGCAAGAGCACTTGCCGGCAAAGCGTTCCGGCAAGGTTTCTTTTGGCCAACAGCCCTCCAGGATGCAACTGCACAAGTAACCAAGTGTGAAGCGTGCGGTTCCATTCTAGCAGATACACCAGCCAGCTCAAGCTATCCAGACGATCCCTTTATCCACGGCCATTTTTGATGCAGGGGCTCGACATCTCGGCCCCTTTCCCGAGCTGTCGGGGCTTTGAGTACTTATGCGTCGCAATCGACAAGTTCACAAAGTGGCGGAAGTGGAAGCGATGAGGAAGGTGACAGCACGATCGTGATCAAGTTCTTCAGGTCGATTGTTTGCCGTTTCGGAATTCCTAACAGGATCATCACCGACAATGGCACGCAATTCACGAGCCGCACCTTCATGCGGTACGTCCAAGATCTTGGCGCCGAGGTCTGCTTCGCTTCTGTTGCTCATCCGAGAAGCAATGGTCAAGCGGAGAGGGCAAACGCTGAAGTGCTGCGAGGACTCAAGACCAGAACTTTCGACAGGCTGCACAAGTGCGGAAGAAACTGGATTGAGGAGCTGCCGGTGGTTCTTTGGTCGATCAGACGACGCCAAATCGAGCCACCGCGGACACCTTCGCTCTAGTCTATGGAGCAGAGGCAGTTCTCCCCACGGAACTCGTATACGGGTCACCTCGAGTGCTCGCTTATGATGAGCTTGAGCAAGAGCAGCTGCGACAAGATGACGCGCTGCTCCTTGAGGAGGACCGTCTTCAGGCCGCTGCACGAGCTGCTCATTATCAGCAAGCTTTGCGCCGCTACCATAGCCGCAAAGTTAGTGCCAGAAGTCTCGAGGAAGGCGACCTTGTTCTTCGGCGCGTTCAGTCCGCCAAGAATTCCAACAAGTTGGCCTTGAAGTGGGAAGGCCTTTATCGGGTGATCGAGTCACTAGGCTCTGGCTGTGTCGCTTTGAGACCGAAGATGGCATTCCGGTGAGCAACTCCTGGAATATTGAGCATCTTCGTAAGTTTTACCCATAGGGCGCGGTTGCCGGAACCTGTTCCGGCAACCACCTTTTGTACAAGTCTTGCCCATGTTGCATATAATCCTTTGTACAAGCCGGGCGCAGATCCCGTGCATCAGTAAAGCTCATGTGCTCTGCACATCTTGTCAATTTCGTGCATTTTTCTTTTTACTTTGCATGTATTATCTGACAATTTGTGCAGCACCTATTCCGGTAAGTAATAACGAGCCGCAAGGCTCCATATCTTTATTTTCTCTTCTTTCTATTTCTCGAGAAGAGAAGGTTCCCTCGCCCACAAGTTTGCGGGGAAGGAGAAGAAGATAATGCTGTGGACCAAGCGTAGCTCGAAGAAGTTTCGCCTTACGAGAAAAAAACGACGAGAAAAGCTAAGTTGCCAAAGTTTGAGCAATCGGTTTTAAATTTTAAGTTATCTTCCTCGAGCGACCGTGCTTTGTATGGAAAACCTGTGTGAAGGAACCAACTCGTAGCTAGTTTGCGCCCTTACTTTGTTTCGAGTCCGCTCAACAACTTAAGTGAGCTGCAACTAGTCGCGACAAGGTTGCTTGTCGGAGGCGGCACCGCCAGCAGGCTGCTGACGTTTCGCACTCAGCGCTCGCGGCAAGGGTGCCCGCACCGACAAGTTCCCTAAAAGCGTAGGGCAGAAACATACAAAGGAAGGACCCAAGTAAAGGGAATAACATAGCAATTACTAACTGAAATAGAGTTGTATTACAAGATAGCTTGTCGCAGCTCTAATAAATTGTTCTCCTAACATGACCAGCGGCGACAAGGAAAAGATAAAACGGGTGACCTAATCTACGCGGTCGCCATCGACTCTCTTGATCCCGCTCACCCTGTCCACAATGGGTGCGACAAGGGCCTTGAGCGCTTCAACGCCAGTAATCGGCGGCAAGGACTTGAGGACGTTGGCGAAGCTAACGCCTGGATTGCGGAAGGCCACCTTCATCAACACCTTCTGAAGAGCCCCTGCACAGATTTGGCGCGACTCGTCGGCCAGCTGCTTTGGGATCTCTTCCCGGAGCCGTTGGAGAGCCGTCACCACGCCTTTGAAGAACAAGCTGAGCTTGGCGCTGGGTTGGAGATGCTCGTCGGAGGAGTACCCGAGATCCACCATCCCCAACTCCATCAGCTCCCTGTCGATGGCGGCGGCAGTATTTACAAGACCCTCGGTCCAGTGCATCACGTTCTCTCTGAAGGTGTTCTGGGCAGTTGTGGCACTCGTCAGCAGCTCCTCGTCGGTCTTGATCTTCTCCAACAAGGCCACCTCCTGCTCCTTGGCGTCGTCCAGCGTCTGCATGAAGGTGGTCAGCTTCAGCTCAAGATCTGCCTTGGAGTCCTTGGCGGCGTCGAGCTCCTTGCCCCTCTCGGCGAGACGGCCCTGCAGCTCACCAAGAGTGTAGGCGTCCTTCTCGCGCTCGTGCTTAAGCGCAGCAAGCTCCTCGCCGCTCTTCTGGAGGTTGGCCTCCAGCTGCGTCACCTTCGTCTCCAACTCTTTCTTGGCGGCCTCGGCAGCTGCGGCAGCGTCCTTTGCTTCCTTGAGAGCTCCGCCAATTGATTGCTCGCGCGCGGCAAGCTCTTCCTCATAATTGTCAAGATTGATCTTCCGCTGCGCCAACTCGCCTTCTTGCGCAGACAGCTTCTCGGCAGCAAGCCGCTGCTGCTCCTCGACCTCAGCCTTCTCAAGAATGAAGGCTGTGCGCTCTTCAGCGAGTCGCTCCCGCTCTTCCGCTACATTCCGGAGAGCTTCTTGGTTGGCGCCCCGGAGCTCTTCTGCGCGCTTCTCCATGTCTGCTCCCGCCCTCGCGACAAGTGCTTCCCGGGATTCCAGCTTGGCTTGTCGGGCGCGGTAGAGCGACAGCAGCTTCCGCAACAGCTGCTCCTCCTCGGACTCGCCGCTGCTGCTGCTTGGCGCGTCGACCAACGACAGCCCAACGGAGGCGAGCAGCTCTTCGTCGAAGGTTTCTCCCTCGACCGGTGCCTTGGAGCTCGACGCCCAGGGGAGCTTGATGAAGACGCCATCTCCAGCCTTCAAGTAGGTGCCGGGCTGGGGCTCCTCGAACTGGGCGGCTGCGGCAGCGGCGGAGGGATCGGCGGTCGGTGTAGCGCCTGGTGCTCCTGCGGCCTCAAGGTCGTCAGTACGATCGCCAGACCCCTCGCCAGCTTCTGCGGCGGCAGCCTTGGCGGCCTCTTCGACGGTGGGCTCGTCCGCGCCGGTTTCCTCCTCGGCGACGGCGGCGTGCCAATGTTGTTGTCTGGCGTCCTCCTCGCCGGCGACCTCAGTCTCCATCGGCTCTGCGGCGGATGGATCTGACGACAAGAAAAAGAAAGAAAAGTCAAGCAAATTATCCAAAAAGAAGAATTATAAGAAGAAGAACACAAGGGCAGCTTACAGGCAAGAGGCTTACCTGCGATGGGATCTGCAGCTGCAGTCTCAGCCACCGGAGGGTCGACGGTGCCATCTCTTGCCGGAGAGCCGTCCCTTGCCGAAGGGCACTCCCTTGCCGGGGGATCTTCCCTTGGCGGCGTAGTTCAAGCAGATGGCATATCAGGAACGGCCTCAGGACACTCCTGGCGGGGCTGCTCTGCTCCTACACAAATCAACAGTCAAATATCAGCAAATAAAGAGCACCCATGCGCGCCTAACCGCAGAAAGTGAACCATATACTTACGCTGGGGGCTGCGCTGGGGGCTGCTTTGTGGAAGGGTCGTCGGGTCCGGCAAGGAGGTCTCGGACGCGCCTCCCGCTGCTGCGGTGGGTTCGTCCTCGATGACGATCACCGGGGTCTTGGCTCTCTTCGAAGCTCTCTGGGCCAGCGTCCTGAAAAGGAAAGAGTTCAGAGTGAAGCAAGTCAGACACAAGACAAAGCAACAGATTGAAGAATTACAAGTACAGCGACAAGATCTTACTCTTCTTCTTCCTCGGAGCTGAGCGCGGAGAGGTCAAATTCCGGTTCACCTCCGGTGCGACGAGCTGGAAGAGTAGGCTCCCTCGGACGCTTGGCGGGTGCAGGAGCTGTGGTCCCAGAGGGCCCCGCTCCAGTAGCTGCGGCGGCGTGAGGTGCTCCCGCGGCAACAGTGCTTGCCGCGGTGGAGCGTGACGGCTGTTGGCCCGTCTTCCGCCCCGCCACTTCCCCGGCCTTGCGGAGACGTCTTCTTGGTGGAGCTGCGGGTTCCGCTCGCGGCAAGCTACTTGAAGGAGGGGAGGAGGCGCCCTCGGCAGGCTCGCTCGGCTCAACTTCGGGCTCGGCTTGCTCCTTCTCGCCGGCAAGCTCCTCTCGATCGACAAGGCTTGCCGCCTCTGCCGCCTCCGCCTCCTCCACAGTAAATCCAAATTCGCCCGCGGCAGCAGCTACTGCCGCCTCCTCCAATGTAGCGACCCGACCTCAGACGGTCAAGCCTCTGTGTTTCTGTGCCATCCCTGGATCAGTATGTTGGCACACACAGTACATCAATGTATATATCAAAGTGCAATCACATGTATAATTAACGTAAAACTGATATATACCTCATAAGTCACAGTGAAACAAATAGTCGGGTGTGGAGTCCCATCAACGCCATCGGCAGGTTCGAGTGTAGATCGTAACCTGTATCGTAACTCTTACTCGTCGAGAAATATCTGCAACATGATACGTTGCAGCCGTGTAGGTCAGTACATTGAATGTACCGGCAAGATCACAATAAGAGAAAACAGATGATAAACTATACTATATGCAGTATGGCTTGGTGGCTCTGTATCTGAGTTTTGTTTGCGTAAAAGCTGGTTTTATTTTCCCTACATCAAAGGAATAAATGAAGTCTGTACTATAGAGTTCTCTTTCATGACATGGTTCCGCCAACCGATGTCTCATAGCCCAAATCATCATAAGTTGCCCACAATTAAGTTATCAGTCCGGTGTTGAGAGTTCCGAGATAGATCCAAGTCCGAGGCTCAAATTGGCGTAACAGGGGACACGGCTAATCGATTAGGTTTAAACCCTCTGCAGAGGTTTGTACACTTTACCCGCAAGATTCGATCCCTCTTTTACGTTCTCGCACTTCGTGGTGTTTGAGAACAAGATGACCAAACATGGTCTTCGAAGAGTTCCTCGACCACCGTCCGGTGCTCATCCAATCCTACCGTAGTTCTACATCTGCTAGCACCGCCCCAGCCAGAGTCACAACCAAGGTCAACCAAGCGAGCCCATAATGACTTGCGGTTGCACGGTAAGCTTCGGGCATGAAGTATTCTTCCGTCTCTTTGAGTCTGGGTGAAGCTTTCCGCAAGATGTCATGGCGCTTCTCCATGCATCCCGGCCAACCACTGGTTTCTCCAGGGTGCCCGTCAACCATCCTTCACCCAGTAGTGTGTATTGAATTCTTGTCTCGAGTCTTGAAGTCTTGAGGCCTTGAAGATGCAGTCCTTGCAGATTCCATCATGGGTTGTCGTCATTGACGTAGATCCTCCTTTCTCACACCACTCCCGAGCACTCATACCAACCACGTCTACTATAGCGTAGCATTAAAATAAATAACGTCCCGGGCTTGGTAACAGGGTGATGGGTTCCTACCTCATGCATACTACTCAGCTACAAGGATTCAATTTCACTACTGGAGGGATTGTTGCGAAGATGACACTAGATGCAATAAAACACATAGCTATGAAAAACATGGTCAAAGTGAACTTGCCTGGTAATACTTGATGAAGATAACAACGCTGTCAGAAAATGACTTGGTAGAACTAATCGTCACTCCGTTGAAAATCTATATAGTCAAACATAGCATTCACATAAGCAAACATCCTAGCAAACAATTTTAGCACTCGAAATAACAATCAAACAGCAAGGAAAATCGATAATAAAACTCAAACAAAATCAAAAGAAACTTTAAATAAAACTACAAAGAAAAACTACTAACGAAGATCTATGACTTTGCTACAAACATCTAATATAGTTTTGCCGTAAGTAAAAACTTAACAACAATTAAAATACTAAACTAATAAATTAACAGAAAATAAAATGTAAAATAACTAATTTAACAGAGAGTATTCTTTTCCATAAAATTTTATTTGCAAAAAGAAACAAATAAAAAGCTTTTATAAAACTCTAACTATGACCTATAGAAGGTTTCATACAAAACTAAGGAAAATAATTTTTTAAAATAAAATAAATTTTCTCCTGTTGTCTAACAGAAACACAACTAATTTTGTCAAAAGTGACAAAAAGAAATAATTTAAAACTGATAAAACAATAAAGAAAAAGCTAAAACAGAACTAATAATAAAACAGTACTGTTTTGCTAAAAACCTAATTTAAATTAACCTATAAATAAAATACTAAATACTACTGGATAAACAAAGGTCCTAGAGACCAGGAGCAAAAAGAATTAATTAAAAACCTATTTTTAAACTCAAGTTATGGCCAAAATACTAATCTGAACAAAATTTATCAAATTCAGATTTAAACTACTCAAATTTGAAATCCAGAGACACTAACAGAAACTTCAGCAAATTTGTGACACATAGCAATTGGAATCACTCAAAAATACTAAAAACTCTAAAAGATATGAATTTTCTAAGATTGCTATTTTCTGAAAAAAATGAATTACGGGATTTCTTTGATCTCACCGGAGTAGTCGTCGGAGTTGGGGAAGAAGATCAGATCCGATGTTGCGGTTGCTCCTAGAGGAAATGAGATCACGGGACGGTGGAGAGGAGATCATATAAGCCTCAGGAGAGGTCGAGAGGTGGCGGCGGCACTTGGCGGCGGTGGTACTGCTGCTTGCTGCTGCTGCGGAGAGGAGAGGAGAGGAGAGGAGAGGAGAGGTGTTGGTTTGATGTGTTGGAGGGGGGGTTTGCTTGGGTATTTATAGTGGGGAGGGAGGGTTTGCTTGGGGTAGGGGACAAGAAATAGATTAGGATTAGGAAACAAAAGGGAAAAGATCTTAGAAACAAATCGGAATAAACGAAACGGAATCAAATTCTACTAGTATTAGGAAAAAGGAGCGGTGCTCCCTGGCTTCCCTTGGTGCGTGCGATGGTGTTGGCCTTGTGGCCGGCCGGTGGCAAGTGGCAGCTTGGGCCTTTGGCCCAAGGCGCTGCGGATTTTTTTTTTTACAAAATTTTCAGAGAACTAAAATAAAAAAAACAAAATGACTAAAACTTTTATATAGGCATATAATATACCAAAATTTGCAGAAAAAGATTTTCTACAACATGGAAATTATTATAGCATTAAATAAAATACACACAAATTTAAATAAAATAAAGAGTGCTTCAGCTCTAATAAAATCCAATAAAAATCATTTTAAAAATACCAAAATGAAGTCAAATTTATTTCTCTCCAATTTTCTGATGTAGGGAATCATGTTACCCTATTTTCCATATATTTTATTTTTGGAGAAAAATAATTTGAATAAAACTCAAATAACTCCAAATTGAAAATAAATTCAAAAGAACTTTTAATTCTTTGAAACTCCCAACTCATATTTCATATGTTTTGAAGAAGTCATTTTATCTTCGCTCGTGAAAATCATTGAGTTGCATAAAGTTTCAGAATTGGAAATATTTTCAAATGAAATTCAAATATTTTCAACACCTTGTTATTTAAATAAATGGAAGAAGTCATGTCATCTTCTCTCAGGGTTTTGGTGATGAAAAGAATTTGAATTCGAAGATCATAAAAGCAAAATGAAAGTTTGGGAAAGTCCTTTTATTCCCTCTCATTTAACTTTCAAAAAGTTTTGAATTTCACTCACTTTCAGTCAATCAATCAAGCAATCAATCAAACAACAAGCATAGTTATTTATTTAATATAACATTCCAAAATTTAGAATTTTGGGATGTTACAAATCTACCACCCTTAAAATGAATCTCGTCCTTGAGATTCGGAGAGGCTAGAAAGAAATAGGTTAGGGTTTGGGGGTCTTCTCAAAAATCCATCGATCGTCTCCGGGGTCTCGGATGCTACCACCCTTAGAAGCATGGTTACGGTTCCATCAAAACTCATATACTCCATCCTTATTACTGACAGTGTCGGTCTTCTCAGATATTAAGGATAATTCCTTCTCTGGTCTCTTCCGGTGGTGGCATAACCTTTTCCTCAATTCCTTTGTCCTTTCCTCTTGGTTAGGTTATCCCGTAATTGGGTCTTTATAGCTGACGGGTCTGGCGCCAATTCTAAACAAATATCGGTATCTCATGGTGGTCAACGATTTATGGTTTCTGCAGAAAAAGGGCCTTGGCTTCATTCTCACCGTATAATCTACGATTGGCAACAACTGCCATGTACATGGGTTTATCATCATACCATTCTAAGGCTTAAGCAAGGCTTCAACGAGCGTCGTCACTTTACTATGGGTAAGTCTCTCAGATTTACCATTCCAAATAGCAAGAGCGAAAGATACGAGTAAGTCGGTATGGTGATCAATCCATTCCGCACCCAGATCATTACCCTGTATAAGGTTTAGCGAATCTCGTATTCTAACACTCGGTCATTCTCACAAGCATTGCTGAATTTCTCTTGTCCACGAACTGGGTTCTGATTTATCCCTTAATTCTGCAGGCCAAACAAAACATCTATCGTTCCTTAACAATTCTCAGGTCTTGCGTAAACTCCTATAGAATCGTCGGTTGATAAAATCGCAACTTCTGCCAGGGTTTTTCCTTTAGCAAGAGTGTGCTTGCTTCTTGGCAGGTCCTGGGGCCTCTGGGTTATGGCCCACTTCAACACTAGTGCAGCTTTAACGCATCCTTGAGGTAACTCTCTTGTTCCATATTACACATCTTTTAAATCCAGTAGTACTCTGTTTCTTCATACCATCATATCAAAAGCAAAACTCCAACTTTTTTTTTCCTTCGAACTACAGTCCGTGGAATATATATATTTTCTTATCCATTAGTCTAGTCTTCTTCACAGGGTACTACCACCCTAAAAATGAAATTCACAAATCCATCCATAGACCATATTTCTCATATCCTCGAAAATGGTCAAAATCCGTGTTCATAGAGTAACAACTCATACAATTAAACATATGAAAACATGTCACCTTAACTTTATTGATTTCATAAATCCATTACAAACTCTGAGCACCCATTACATAACTCAACTTATTGTACTCATAAAAATGAAATTGCTTTCTATTACTCTTGTTTCCAATATCAAAATTCCAACTACTCAACTCCAGCTTTCATCTTGTCGGAACATTTAGTAGCATAATGTCCTGCTTCCTTGCAGCGAAAACAAAAGACTTCCGACATGTCTCGGGCTTCTTTGTGATTATGTAGGCTCCTTGGATTCTTGGCTTCTTTTACGGACATTTACTAGCGTAATGACCTAAATCCTTGCACCTGTAACAAGTGATATGACTCAGGTCCTTCTCTGCGAAAATTGTGTTGTTCAGGGTTGCCTTCTTTTCTCTTCCTGGATTTCTCTGTAATGATCAGAGCTTCTATTTCCCGAGGGTCAAACTTCACTTCTGCTGTCGGTAAATCTCTGAAATATTCTTCTCTTTCCTTGGTACAATACTAGGAAAAATGTCCTTCTTCTCCACATGAATAGCAAGCGTTGGAGTAAAATCTGTTGAGGCCTTCTCCATCAGGGTCTTCAACACATTCCTTCATCACAGGTTCTTTCATAACTTCTCGGAGGGCTTCTTTCATTCCTTCTTCCCTTCGAATAGTTTGTTGCACCATGGGGTAAATGTGACCTTGAGTCGGGTAGTGGGTGGTTCCTTCACACAAGAAACAAGTCACCGACTAGTTGGGCATTCCTCACTGGGTGTTTCTCCTCACAATGAGGGCATCCATCCTTGTGTTCCTCACAGGTGTGTCCTATTTCTCCATAAATCTTGCAGGCACAAGGTTTCTTCTTGGGTTATCATAGTGCTTCCGGATGAGGCGTGATCTCAACAGGGTCTTCTTGAATTCCTCCCAAGTTCTTACTCCATTAAATCCTTGTATGGCTTGATGCATTTTCCACCAGGTTGCAGCACTTCCTTCAAAGTACTGGAGAGCGTAAGATACTTCATTCTTCCTTGAAACCAAATTTCTCCCAAAGTGATTCTCCATGTTCGAATCCATAGCTCGCCTCCGGTGAGTCTTGATCGAGAGAATATCAGTCCAACTTCATTCATCAACTATGGGGTCCAAAAGTTTTGGGATGAGATATGAGAGAGGTGGGGAGGATATACACAATACAAACAATAGTTTTGAAGAAACAAGTTTTACTTTGTGGCTGTCGGAAAACATCAAACAAATGACAGCTCACAAATCGCCGCATCTAACGTAAGTGTGTAACAGGGGTTTGGTCTTCTAAAGGTCAAATAATTCTTAGAATTCTTCAAATTCTTCAAGTCTTCAGAGTCTTCAATTGTTGCAGCTGCAATTCCTCCAACGCATGGTGAAGTCCTCTTTACTCTGAAATGACCATCAGTTGTCCGATATCTTTAATTCATGGAGTGAGTTGATCTTCCGTGTGGTCAAAAGGGAAAAGGGTATATTCTAACAATTTGAGGTGAGAGTGTCTATTCAATAAAATCAGAAAGGATGAGAAGTAAGAGTCTTTTTGAAAATAAAGTTTTAGAAATTTCCTATCCTAGGGCTTTCCGGTTTCTAGGGTCACGTCCTCTGATCAACATGTGCTCGATACCATTTACAGCGACCGACCTCAGACGGTCAAGCCTCGTGTTTATGTGCCATCCTCGGATCGGTATCTTTGCACACACAGTACATCAATGTATATATCAAAGTGCAATCACATGTATAATTAACGTAAAACTGATATATACCTCATAAGTCACAATGAAACAAATAGTCGGTGTGGAGTCCCATCAACGCCATCGGCAGGTTGAGTGTAGATCGTAACCCTGTATCGTAACTCTTACTCGTCGAGGAAATATCTGCAACATGATACGTTGCAGCCGTGTAGGTCAGTACATTGAATGTACCGGCAAGATCACAATAAGAGAAAACAGATGATAAACTATACTATATGCAGTATGGCT
Organism: Aegilops longissima; assembly: GCA_021605205.1. Taxonomy (NCBI): domain Eukaryota; kingdom Viridiplantae; phylum Streptophyta; class Magnoliopsida; order Poales; family Poaceae; genus Aegilops; species Aegilops longissima. Next base: position 411,039,880 of record CM038677.1, on the reverse strand, counting down.
TGGTGGCTCTGTATCTGAGTTTTGTTTGCGTAAAAGCTGGTTTTATTTTCCCTACATCAAAGGAATAAATGAAGTCTGTACTATAGAGTTCTCTTTCATGACATGGTTCCGCCAACCGATGTCTCATAGCCCAAATCATCATAAGTTGCCCACAATTAAGTTATCAGTCCGGTGTTGAGAGTTCCGAGATAGATCCAAGTCCAGAGGCTCAAATTGTCCGTAACCGGGGACACGGCTAATCGATTAGGTTTAAACCCTCTGCAGAGGTTTGTACACTTTACCCGCAAGATTCGATCCCTCTTTTACGTTCTCGCACTTGGGTGTTTGAGAACAAGATGACCAAACATGGTCTTCGAAGAGTTCCTCGACCACTTTGTCCGGTGCTCATCCAATCCTACCGTAGTTCTACATCTGCTAGCACCGTCCCAGCCAGAGTCACAACCAAGGTCAACCAAGCCAGAGCCCATAATGACTTGCGGTTGCACAGGTAAGCTTCCGGGCATGAAGTATTCTTCCGTCTCTTTGAGTCTGGGTGAAGCTTTCCGCAAGATGTCATGGCGCTTCTCCATGCATCCCGGCCAACCTCTGGTTTCTCCAGGTGCCCGTCAACCATCCTTCACCCAGTAGTGTGTATTGAATTCTTGTCTCGAGTCTTGAAGTCTTGAGGCCTTGAAGATGCAGTCCTTGCAGATTCCATCATGGGTTGTCGTCATTGACGTAGATCCTCCTTTCTCACACCACTCCCGAGCACTCATACCAACCACGTCTACTATAGCGTAGCATTAAAATAAATAACGTCCCGGGCTTGGTAACAGGGTGATGGGTTCCTACCTCATGCATACTACTCAACTACAAGGATTCAATTTCACTCTTTGGAGGGATTGTTGCGAAGATGACACTAGATGCAATAAAACACATAGGTATGAAAAACATGGTCAAAGTGAACTTGCTGGTAATACTTGATGAAGATAACAACGCTGTCCAGAAAATGACTTGGTAGAACTAATCGTCACTCCGTTGAAAATCTATATAGTCAAACATAGCATTCACATAAGCAAACATCCTAGCAAACAATTTTAGCACTCGAAATAACAATCAAAACAGCAAGGAAAATCGATAATAAAACTCAAACAAAATCAAAAGAAACTTCAAATAAAACTACAAAGAAAAACTACTAACGAAGATCTATGACTTTGCTACAAACATCTAATATAGTTTTGCCGTAAGTAAAAACTTAACAACAATTAAAATACTAAACTAATAAATTAACAGAAAATAAAATGTAAAATAACTAATTTAACAGAAAGTATTCTTTTCCATAAAATTTTATTTGCAAAAAGAAACAAATAAAAGCTTTTATAAAACTCTAACTATGACCTATAGAAGGTTTCATACAAAACTAAGGAAAATAATTTTTAAAATAAAATAAATTTTCTCATGTTGTCTAACAGAAACACAACTAATTTGTCAAAAGTGACAAAAAGAAATAATTTAAAACTAATAAAACAATAAAGAAAAAGCTAAAACAGAACTAATAATAAAACAGTACTGTTTTGCTAAAACCTAATTTAAATTAACCTATAAATAAAATACTAAATACTACTGGATAAACAAAGGTCCTAGAGACCAGGAGCAAAAAGAATTAATTAAAACCTATTTTTAAACTCAAGTTATGGCCAAAATACTAATCTGAACAAAATTTATCAAATTCAAATTTAAACTACTCAAATTTGAAATCCAGAGACACTAACAGAAACTTCAGCAAATTTGTGACACATAGCAATTGGAATCACTCAAAATACTAAAAACTCTAAAAGATAAGAATTTTCTAAGATTGCTATTTTCTGAAAAAAATGAATTACAGGATTTCTTTGATCTCACGGAGTAGTCGTCGGAGTTGGGGAAGAAGATCGGATCCGATGTTGCGGTTGCTCCTAGAGGAAATGAGATCACGGGACGGTGGAGAGGAGATCATATAAACCTCAGGAGAGGTCGAGGCGGTGGCGACACTTGGCGGCGGTGGTACTGGACTATTCTTTCTGGAGAGGAGAGGAGAGGAGAGGAGAGGAGAGGTGTTGGTTTGATGTGTTGGAGGGGGTTTGCTTGGGTATTTATAGTGGGGAGGGAGGGTTTGCTTGGGGTAGGGGACAAGAAATAGATTAGGATTAGGAAACAAAAGGAAAAGATCTTAGAAACAAATCGGAATAAGCAAGCGGGATCAAATCCTACTAGTATTAGGAAAAGGAGTGGTGCTCCTGGCTTCCCTTAGTGCGTGCGATGGTGTTGGCCTTGTGGCCGCCGGTGGCAAGTGGCGGCTTGGGCCTTTGGCCCAAGGCGCTGCGGATTTTTTTTTTACAAAATTTTCAGAGAACTAAAATAAAAAAACAAAATGACTAAAACTTTTATATAGGCATATAATATACCAAAATTTGCAGAAAAAGATTTTCTACAACATGGACATTATTATAGCATTAAATAAAATACACACAAATTTAAATAAAATAAAGAGTGCTTCAGCTCTAATAAAATCAATAAAAATCATTTTAAAAATACCAAAATGAATTCAAATTTATTTCTCTCCAATTTTCTGATGTAGGGAATCATGTTACCCTATTTTCCATATATTTTATTTTTGGAGAAAAATAATTTGAATAAAACTCAAATAACTCCAAATTGAAAATAAATTCAAAAGAACTTTTAATTCTTTGAAACTCCCAACTCATATTTCATATTTTGAAGAAGTCATTTTATCTTCGCTCGTGAAAATCATTGAGTTGCATAAAGTTTCAGAATTGGAAATATTTTCCAAATGAAATTCAAATATTTTCAACACCCCTTTTCATTTAAATAAATGGAAGAAGTCATGTCATCTTCTCTCCAGGGTTTTTGGTGATGAAAAGAATTTGAATTCCCGAAGATCATAAAAGCAAAATGAAAGTTTGGGAAAGTCCTTTTATTCCCTCTCATTTAACTTTCAAAAAGTTTTGAATTTCACTCACTTTCAGTCAATCAATCAAGCAATCAATCAAACAACAAGCATAGTTATTTTAATATAACATTCCAAAATTTAGAATTTTGGGATGTTACATCCAACCTCGTGGCGATGCGTTGCATCTCGTCATCGGTGGTGTCACGGGTGAGGCCCTTCTGCTCATCGGGGCGGATTGGCACTTCTTCCAAGCTGTCGAAGAACTGCCGCACGACATCATCAGCGAGCTCTTGCCAAGTCGGAACGATTCCATGCGAGTCGCACAACGGCATCATTGCACGGATGCGGTCGAGCGAAGAGTTGTTGCATAAAGGAACGACTCCCCTTGGCAACCTGAACCATTCGGGGTGATCGGGGTCATGCTTGAACAGCTCCAAGAGCATCGCGTCAAGCTCCAAGACAGTGAAGTTGAAGTTGAGGCCCGGGCGCAGCCTCATGATGTCTGCCGCGTTCTGAAACTCCCAAGCAGGTCTCCTCCTCTCCTGCAAAGAAGCGTCTGTGGCGAAGAAATCTGCGCCAAGCTGCGCCTCTGATTAGTCCGGCAAGCCTGAGGCGCAGGATCCGGGTAACAGCGATCTTCAATCTGGCATCCTCCGGCGCCAAGTTGCTCCAATCGTTGCCGCACACTATTGGGGTTTGGCGCTGGGCAGTGAATGGCTGCGGGTTCTCCTCTACGATCCAGCACCAGTCAGCCCTCCACTCCTCCCATTTGCTACGGAGCTCTCCTTCCAGATAGGCCTCCTTCTTGCCGATTCTTGAGATCCAGGCGATCCCTCCGGCAAGAGGCTCTCCTCTCTCTACTCGAGGCATGAAGAAATGGCGGAAGAGGGCTACGTTTGGGTGGACTCCGACAAAGTTTTCGCAGAGATGTGCGAAAACTGCCATGGTCAGGACAGCATTGGGGGTGAAATCAAGGAGGAGAAACCCGTAGGTGTTCATGATATCGCAGAAGAATTCAGAAAAGGGCGGGCAGAGCCCGCAATAGAAGAAGAGCGTGAAAAAGGGGTACCCGCTCGGAGCCAAATCTGATGCGGCGGCTGAGAGTATCTTCGTGCGCGGATGCGCTCGCGTCTCCGTCGACCAGAAGAGGTAATAACATTCCCTCAGCTCCTTCGCGGCGAGCTAAGGGGGGAAGATGGCCCGCTCCTTCCGCAGCGCCGAGAGCCGCTGCGCCTCGGCCGACTTCATGCCCTTCCCCTTGTCGGCTTTCGGAGCCATGGCGAAGGTGGTGGGGGAGACCGACGGCGTTGGTGATGCTGGTGGCGATGGGGGCCGGAGCGCTGCTCTCTGCAGACTAGGGAGGAGGAGAGAGCAGCGGTGGTTTTTGAGATTAGACAGCAAATGGCGAGGTGGGCGAACCGCCCCTGTTTCCCCTGTTTATAAGGAGGGAGAGGGGGTGGACGTTCCGCTTTGCCGAATAAAGACCCCCCCCCCACGATCTCTCCCACGACACCGCAGTCGATGCGTGCCGTTCGTGGTAGACGTGGTGGGTCCGGAGCGAGTTATGGCGTAACCAAGGCCGCGTGTGCCGTGCCTGTTTGGGGCTGGCCCAACAGCTTCGGCACCGTGTATGGCCCGAGCCCGGGGCTCTGTCGGTGTACTAGAATAGGGGTACCCTAGTATCCCGAACTTGTGCACGGGCAGTTGCAGCACCCCGCGGCAAGGCTTGCCGCGGAGATCGCCTAGCTCCTCCGTGGTTCCTTTGGAGCCATTCAAGAACAAAGTATTTAAGTCAAAGAGACAAGGCCCCGGCAAGAGGAGCTTGCCGGAAGACCACTCGAGGCACCTAGAAGACAAGGCCCGGCAAGAGGAGCTTGCGGGAAGGCCCGATGAGCGACAAGCTCCCGGACGCGACAAAGGCAACAACGCATGCAAGCGCTTGCCGCGTCAGACTACCTCTCCGTTCCTCCGCTCCAGCTCATCCACCCACATGTCGCCGTGGGATCTTTCCGGTAGCGCGTGGCAAGAGGTCTGTCTTGACGTGCGCAGCGGTGAAGCGGCGCTGACAAGATCGCCATCGTGGCGAGCGGTGGCGCCCCTGACGGTCCTTTTCTGCACTGTTTAGATGACTTAGACGGGCATTTAATGCCTTTGTCCCCTGCCGTCAAGGTTAAGTAAAGAGCACGGTATAAGTAGTTGTACCAACCGCCTATCCTTTTCCGTTTTTACCCTTGTCTACGTTGCCACCTATCGGTGACCCCTTGAGCATATAAAAGGAGGCCCATGCGCAACGTAGAAGGGGGGCTCATTCGAAACTAGAGAACTCCCACGCTAGGTTTTAGCTCTCAACGCTCCCTAGCAAGAACACAATACAATCAGACAAGCAGTAGTAGGAGTATTATCTCTCCGGAGAGCTCCGAAGCTGGGTAAACTGCTCGTGTGCTTCGCCTCGATCTGCTCTTCGTGCGATCTCCGCCCCCCCACCGAACCAAAAGGGGCCCGGTCCGCCGGCCTCATAGGTGTTCGTGGGTACGATCAGCTTCCCCGACAATTAGGCATTATGAGAAAGAAGAAAAGTTGCTGCCTCCTGTTTTTCTAGACTATAAGAGTATGGTAGCACAAGATTTTATCGTTAAGAATAGGGAAAAGACGCGTAAGTACAAACTGATGTTTGATAAAAGTTGCCCTGAGATTATTACTTTGCCGTCTCCTTCTTTGTTTGACTTATCTGCAGGCAAGTACCTTGTTCCGCCGGAGGTCATTCACGCCTACCAAAACTCCACACCAGCTACAGAGCCAGAGATGGAACCACAATTTGATCCTTCACGACAGTCTGTTTACCAGTGGGATCCAGAGGAGATTGCCAGCCAGCGGCACCCCGATGCTCCATCACAGTACGACCCTAATTACAACTTCGGATATCCGCCAGGCCAGCCGTGGCAATAGACCAACTTAGGCCAAAGGCCTAAACTTGGGAGAGTACGTATTTCTCACCGACATTACATTCATGTTCACACACTCATTGCTAGTTGTAGGTGCTCATACTTTTTCATTATACTATCCATGCTAGTTTATTTCCCCTTTTTATGCTTTCTTCTTGTGTGTTTGAAAAACCATAAGAAAAATAAAAAAATTAGTTGTAGCTTTTAGCTAGTTTACTTTCCATGCTGTAGTAGTAATAATTAAAAAGAAAACCCAAAAAGATTTCCTGTTCTTCTTTTGTTTGTTGGGAGCTTTCCTGTGTAAATAGTTTTATTTTATTTCTTTTCTTTGGGAGTCGAGAGGAGAAGACCATAATTAAAATGTTGAAGTGGTTCTCATATGCTTTATTGTTGATTTAACCAAGAGCCCATGTTACCTTGTCTTCTCCCTTGAATTGAATGCTTGCAGATTCGAGCTCAGTCCAATGCACATGCACTATTATTATTATTCACATCGTTCTGGCGTGCAAGTGAAAGGCAATAATGATGATATATGATGGACTGATTGAGATGAGAGAAGCTGGTATGAACTCGACCTCTCTTGTTTTTGTAAATATGATTAGTTCATCATTCCTGATTCAGTCTATTACGAATAAACATGTTTGCAATGACAAGTAGAGATTATAGTTGCTTATGCTATGCTTAATTAGCGGAGTTTATAATGGTTTATCTTGCGTGCCAACACGCTATTAAAATGATTGTGATGTGGTATAGTAGGGTGGTATCCTCCTTTGAATGATTCGAGTGACTTGACTTGACACATGTTCACGCATGAAGTTGAAACAAAATCAACATAGCCTCCATGATATTTATGTTCATGGTGGATTATATCCTACTCATGCTTGCACTCAATGTTTATTAATTTTAGTGCATGTTCATGACTGTTGTCGCTCTCTAGCTGGTCACTTCCCAGTATTTTTCTAGCCTTCACCTATACTAAGCGGGAATACTGCTTGTGCATCAATCCCTTAAACCCCAAGGTAATTCCATATGAGTCCATCATACCTTCCTATATGCGGTATCTACCTGCCGTTCAAAGTAAATTTGTATGTGCCAAACTCTAAACCTTCAAATTAAATTCCGTTTTGTATGCTCGAATAGCTCATGTATCAACTAGGGATGTCTGTTTCTTCCATGCTAGGTGGGTTATTCTCAAGAGGAGTGGACTCCGCTCCTCACTCACGAGAAAATGGTTGGTCACCGGGATGCCCAGTCCCATGCTCTAAGCAAATCAAATCAAAATAACTGCAAACAAAACTCCCCCAGGACTGTTGCTAGTTGGAGGCACTCGTTGTTTCGAGCAAGCCATGGATTGATGCTTGTTGGTGGAGGGGGAGTATAAACTTTACCATTCTGTTTGGGAACCGCCTATAACGTGTGTAGCATTGAAGATATCGAGATCTCTTGGTTGTTATGTTGACAATGAAAGTATGCCGCTCAAAATATTATTTATCTCTATTTCGAAAATCGAGCTCTGGCACCTCTACAAATCCCTGCTTCCCTCTGCGAAGGGCCTATCCATTTATTTTTATGTTGAGTCCTCACCCTCTTATTAAAAAGCACCAGTTGGAGAGCACCGCTGTCATTTGCATCCATTACTATTAATTTATATTGAGTATGACTGGATCTCTTTTACCATGAATTACAATGTTTAGTCAGTCCTTGTTCTTTAAAGGTGCTCTGCATTTATGTTTTGCGGTCTCAGATAGGGCTAGTCAGATACCATCTTGTTATATCATATTATGATTGTTTTGAGAAAGTGTTGTCATCCGAGATTTGCTATTATTGCTCTCTAGTTGATTATGCCATTGATATGAGTAAACATGAGACCTAAATGTTATTGTGAATATGGTTAGTCATAATCTTTGCTGAAAACTTGAATGCTGGCTTTACGTATTTACAACAACAAGAGCAAACAGAGTTTGTACAAGTTTTTCTTTATCACTTCAGTTTATCAACTGAATTGCTTGAGGACAAGCAAAGGTTTAAGCTTGGGGGAGTTGATACGTCTCCATTGTATCTACTTTTCCAAACACTTTTGCCCTTGTTTTGGACTCTAACTTGCATGATTTGAATGGAACTAACCCAGACTGACGTTGTTTTCAGCAGAATTGCCATGGTGTTATTTTTGTGCAGAAACAAAAGTTCTCGGAATGACCTGAAACTTCACGGAGATTATTTTATGAAATAATAAAAAATACTGGCAAAAGAATCAAGGCCAGGGGGCCCACACCCTGTCCACGAGGGTGGGGGCGCGCCCCCTGCCTCGTTGGCCCCCTGGTGCTCCACCGACCTCAACTCCAACTCTATATATTCACGTTCGGGGAGAAAAAAAATTAGAGAGAAGGATTCATCGCGTTTTACGATATGGAGCCGCCGCCAATCCCTAATCTCTCTCGGGAGGGCTGATCTGGAGTCCGTTCGGGGCTCCGGAGAGGGGAATCCATTGCCATCGTCATTATCAACCATCCTCCATCACCTATTTCATGATGCTCACCGCTGTGCGTGAGTAATTCCATCGTAGGCTTGCTGGACGGTGATGGGTTGGATGAGAGTCATCATGTAATCGAGTTAGTTTTGTTAGGGTTTGATCCCTAGTATCCACTATGTTTTGAGATTGATGTTGCTATGACTTTGCTATGCTTAATGCTCGTCACTAGGGCCCGAGTGCCATGATTTCAGATCTGAACCTATTATGTTTTCATGAATATATGTGAGTTCTTGATCCTATCTTGCAAGTCAATAGTCACCTATGATGTGTTATTATCCGGCAACCCCGAAGTGACAATAATCGGGACCACTCCCGGTGATGACCGTAGTTTGAGGAGTTCATGTATTCACTAGGTGTTAATGCTTTGGTCCGATACTCTATTAAAAGGAGGCCTTAATATCCCTTAGTTTCCATTAGGACCCCGCTGCCACGGGAGGGTAGGACAAAAGATGTCATGCAAGTTCTTTTCCATAAGCATGTATGACTATATTAGGAATACATGCCTACATTACATTGATGAATTGGAGCTAGTTCTGTGTCACCCTATGTTATAACTTTTGCATGAATAATCGCATCCGACGTAATTCTCCATCACCGATCCAATGCCTACAAGCTTTTCACATATTGCTCTTCGCTTATTTACTTTACCGTTGCCACGGTTACAATCACTGCAAAACTATCACTGTTACTTTTGCTACCGTTACTGTTACTATCATACTACTTTCCTACCAAACACTTTGCTGTAGATATTAAGTTATCCAGGTGTGGTTGAATTGACAACTCAACTGCTAATACTTGAGAATAGTCTTTGGCTCCCCTTGTGTCGAATCAATAAATTTGGGTTGAATACTCTACCCTCAAAAACTGTTGCGATCCCCTATACTTATGGGTTATCACCTATTCATCCAGCCCTTCAAGGGGTCCTGTTCATCCACCCCCAACCGGCTCGATCGGGGTCACGTTCGGCAACGGCCTCTACTACCCCGGGGTCCTGTTCATCCAACCCCCACCAGGAACTGTTCATCGAACCCCCTAACAACGCTCACTGTTCATCAAGGGAAGGAGGCAGCAGATTCGATCGGCTTCAGTTAGCAGCAGTAACGAATGAATCACTCGGGTTCTGTGAACAGCAAGGGATCGATCGGGGTTCAATAACGTAGCTAGTGCAATCGCTCGGGTTCAGTTAGAGCCCAATGGCTCGCTCGGGTTCAGTTAGAGCCCAATGGCTCGCTCGGGTTCAGTTAGAGCGCAACGCCTCACACACGCACGCGTACGTGTATGAGAGATATGCACAAACCTCCGTGCATCGCTCGGCCCCGACCACCCACCGTAACCGGGAAATCCCTGATATTTTCCTCGCCCTCGCTTCTACCACGGTTTTTCCATCATGGATGCCCAAAGAATGTCATGCATCTGCGTCTCCGGCCCGCCCAGGACGAAAAGCCTATTTTCTGTCATGATTTTTTGTCATAGAAGTAGGAGCCCACCACATCTATGATGATACCGCGTTTTTTCACAGTTATCGTCGTAGAAGTGTCATAAGCATGACACAATTTTTTCGTTCGGCCCAAAAATGTCACAGATGTGTCTTTTTTGTAGTGTACTATTTTGCAATCTTTTACTTTCCAATCCATAAACCAAAAATACCAAAAATATTTACTTTATCATTTGTTACTTTCATCTATCTCTATCAGATATCACTTTTGCAAGTAATCGTGAAGGGATTGACAACCCCTTTATCGCGTTGGGTGCAAGTTGTTTGATTATTTGTGCAGGTATTCGGTGATTTGTGCTTGTGTCCTACTGGATTGATACCTTCATTCTCAAACTGAGGGAAATACTTATCTCTACTTTGCTGCATTACCCTTTCCTCTTCAAGGGAAAAACCAACGCAAGCTCAAGAAGTAGCAGGAAGAATTTCTGGCGTCGTTGCGGGGGAGATCTACGCCAAGTCAAGACATACCAAGTACCCATCATAAACTCTCATCTCTTGCATTAAATTATTCACCATTCTCCTCTCGTTTTCTTCTCCCCACTTCTAAGAATTTTTTTGAAAAGATTTGCCTTTTCTTCGCCCCTCTTCCGTTCGTCTTCTTCGTTTTCTTTTTGTGTGCTCGTGTGTTGGATTGCTTGCTTTGTCACGATGGCTCAAGAGAATACTAAATTTGTGAATTTTCCAACACCAATAACAATGATTTTATTAGTACTCCGAGTGCTCCTGCCACTAGTACGGAATCTTGTGAGATTAATGTCGCTTTGCTGAATCTTGTTATGAAAGATCAAATTTCCGGCCTTCCTAGTGAAGATGCCGCATCCCATCTTAATAATTTCGTTTAGTTGTGAGATATGCAAAATATAAAAGATGTGGATAATGATATTGTTAAATTGAAGTTATTTTCGTTCTCACTTCGAGATCGTGCTAAACTTGGTTTTCATCTTTGCCTAAAAATAGTATTGATTCATGGAATAAGTGTAAAGATGCTTTTATTTTCAAGTATTTTCCTCCCGCTAAAATCATCTCCCTTAGGAATGATATTATTAATTTTAAGCAACTTGATCATAAACATGTTGCACAATCTTGGGAGAGGATGAAATTAATGATACGAAATTGCCCTACTCATGGTTTGAATTTGTGGATGATTATACCAAAAATTTATGCCGGATTGAATTTTGCTTCTAGAAATATTTTAGATTCGACCGTGGGAGGCACTTTTATGGAAATTACTTTAGGAGAATCTACTAAACTCCTAGATAATATTATGGTTAATTATTCTCAATGGCATACCGAAAGATCTTCCACAAGTAAAAAGATGCATGCGATTGAAGAGATTAATGTTTTGAGTGGAAACATGGATGAACTTATGAAATTATTTGCTAGCAGGAGAGATTTTATTGACCCTAATGATATGTATTTGTTTACTTTGATTGAGAATAATAATGAATCTATGGATGTGAATTTTGTTGATAGGAACAATTTTGGTAATAACGCGTATAAAGATAATTTTAATCATAGGCCTTTTCCTAGTAATTCCTCTTATAATTATGGTAATTCCTACAACAATTATAATGGAAATTATAATAAGATGCCCTCTGATTTTTAAAATAGTGTTAACGAATTTATGGGTTCGCAAAAAATTTCAACGCTTTGATTGAAGAAAAATTGCTTAAGATTGATGATTTAGCTAGGAACGTGGATAGAATTTCTCTTGATGTTGATTATTTGAAACTTAGATCTATTCCACCCAAGCTTTATATTAATGAAGCCATGAGAATTTGCATTTATGAGTACAAAGAAAGAACCGCTAAGATGCGTGCTAAACGAGATTGGTTTGTAAAAATGTGTTCTGATAGTTTCCGTGAAAATAATGATGAAGATCTTAAAGTGATTGATGTGAATCCTATTGAATCTTTGTTTTCCAATAAAAATCTTGATAAAGATGGGACTGGAGACGAGTCAACTTTAGTTAAAAGGCGTCATAATGATTTTGAGTTTTTAGATCTTGATGCAAAAATTGATAAAAGTGGGATTGGAGAGGTCAAAACTTTAAGTAGAAATGAACCCGCTCTTTTGGATTTCAAGGAATTTAATTTCTATAATTGTTATTTAATAGATTGTATTTCCTTATCGCAATCCATGTTGAATTCTCCGCATGCTTATAATCAAAACAAAGCTTTTACTAATCATATCGTTGATGCTATGATGCAATATTTTGAAGAAAAGATTGAATTGGAAGTTTCTATCCCTAGAAAACTTTATGATGAATGGGAACCCACTATTAAAATTAAGATTATATATTATGAGTGCCATGCTTTGTGTGATTTGGGTGCTAGTGTTTCCACGATTCCAAAAACTTAATGTGATGTGTTAGGTTTCCGTGAATTTGTTGATTGTTCATTAAATTTTCATCTTGCGTATTCCACTATTAAGAAACCTACGGGAAGGATTAATATGTTCTTATTCTTGCAAATAGGAATTATGTGCCCGTAGATTTCATTGTTCTTGATATAGATTACAATCCTACATGTCCTATTATTTTTGGTAGACCTTTTCTTAGAACGACTGGTGCAATTATTGATATGAAAGAAGGAAACATTAGATTTCAATTTCCGTTAAGGAAGGGCATGGAACACTTTGCAAGAAAAAAAAAATTAAATTTCCATATGAATCTATTATGAGAGCTACTTATGGATTGCATACCAAAAATGACTATACCTAGATCTATTCGTGTTTTTATGCCAGGCTAAGGGCGTTAAACAATGGCGCTTGTTGGGAGGCAACCAAATTTTATTTTTGTTCTTTGCTTTTTGGTTCTGTTTTGCAATAAATAATTCATCTTGCCTCTGCTTAGATGTGGTTTTGTGTTTTAACTAGTGTTTGTGCTAAGTAAGACCTTTGGGATGGCTTACGATGATAGTAGATTTGATCTTGCTAAAAAACAGAAACTTTTGCGCCCGGTCCCAGAATTTTTAAAACTCATAGAAGCATGATAAAATTCTGAATTTTTTACACAAGATTGATATACAAATTGCCTCTGTTGTCCTAATTTTCCAGAACTTTTCGAGTTACAGAAGTATTCGAACTACCTAGATTGCTACAAACTGTTCTGTTTTTGACAGATTCTGTTTTCTATGTGTTCTTTGCTTATTTTGATGAATCTATGGGTAGTATCAGGGGGTATGAACCATGGAGAAGTTGGAATACAATAGATATTACACCAATATAAATAAATAATGAGTTCACAACAGTACCAAAAGTTGTGATTTATTTCTTATACTAACAGAGTTTATGAGATTTTCTATTGAGTTTTGTGTTGTGAAGTTTTGGGTAAGGATTTGATGGACTATGGAATAAGGAGTGTCAAGAGCCTAAGCTTGGAGATTCCCAAGGCACCCCAAGGTAATATTCAAGGACAACCAAGACCCTAAGCTTTTGGATGCCCCGGAAGGCATCCCCTCTTTCGTCTTCGTCTATCGGTAACTTTACTTGAGGCTATATTTTTATTCACCACATGATATGTGTTTTTCTTGGAGCGTCTTGTATGATTTGAGTCTTTGGTTTCTAGTTTGCCATAATCATCCTTGCTGTACACACCTTTTGAGAGGGACACGCATCAATCGTGATTTATTAGAATACTCTATCACTACTGGAATCAAGATATTTGCCGTCAGCTGGCTCTTTGCCATCAGCTAGCTGATGGCAAAGAAGGTCTTTGCCATAAGGTTAAATGAAACTGACGGCAAAGAATAAGCTGACGGCAAAGATATTGTTTGCCGTCAGCCGGCTCTTTGCCGTCCGCTAGGTGACGGCATATATGTATTGTCGTCCGCTCGCTGACGGCAAAGAGGGAGGGTGGCCCACTAGCGACAGCCAACTAACGACCACTTTATTTGCCTTCCGCTAGTAGACGGCAAAGAAAGTGCACAAACTAATGTCCGTTAGCTCGGCTCTTTGCCGTTTGCTAGCAGATGGCAAAGAACCGTGCCCTAACTAAAAGTCAAACACGCCGCTTCTGACCCTCTCTCTCTGTCCCTCTCTCCGCCCGTTCGAGCCGCCGCCGCCGCGCCACCCCGTCGCCCGGCCGCCCAGCACACACCCACTGACCCGCACCACCCGTCACCGCCGCCTGCGCCCATGCCGCCCCAGTGCCGCCGCCTACGCCACCCACATCACCTTGCGCCGCCCCGGTGATGTAACATCCCAAATTTTCAATTTGGAATGTTATACATTAGGTCATCATGCATATCATATTTTCACGCATTTTTTTCGATCCTAGAAAATTTCACGCAACTCAAGGACCCTCGGAGAGAGTTGGAAGTTTCATTATTTTCATATTTGGGATTTCTCAAATTTTGAAAATAGGATCATTATTTATTTAATTACCTTCATAAAGTTTTCCTATAAAAAAATTAAGAGAGGGAATAATATGACTTTCCCAATATTTAGGAAAATGAAGATATTATAAATAAATCAAATTTGGTTTTGGAAGATTTATTTTGCTTAGGCAAAATGAACATTTTAAAAAAATATGCATGTTTGCCGCTTTTAAAGTTCATTTTGTTAGACTCATTTTAGGAGTCGGGAAAATTTATTTTATTAAATTGGAGTTCGTTTGGTATTTTTTATCCGTTTAGTTTTGTTTTGTTTTAAAAAATCGCGCCCCCTGGACCAAGGCCCAGCCCGGCCCAGCCAGCGCCCGACCCAGCCCTGCCCGCCTCCTCTCTCCCTCACAAGACGCCTTGCTGGAGGCGCCCGCCGCCGACGGCGCCGCCGCGCTTCGTGTCCGGGTCGGACACGAGGTCGCCGCCGCCCAGCCCCTTCCCAAGCCGGCCGCCCCCCCCCTCTTAAATACGGCACCCCCTCTCTCTCACCGCCGCCGCCCCCCCAAGCCGAGCCCGCCGCCGCCAAGGGCGCCGCCGCCGCCGTTCCTCGCCGTCGCGGAGCCGCCGCCGCCCCGCCGCCCCTCCGGCCCCGCCACCCCCGAGCCGCACGGGCCCGTGAGCCCTTGGCGAAGCCCCGAGGTAGCCCGCCGCCCGCCCGATCCGGTTTTTTTAAAGATGTTGGTTTTTTTAAAAAACCTAGATGGTTTTATTTTTTCGGTTTCTTAATTAACGAGCGTTCACCGAACCGTTCGTTTCAATGAATGTGTTCGTTGGATTAGTTACATTAACGAACGTCCGTTATTTAATCTGTTCGTCGTTTTCTTTTAATCGGATTTAATCCGTTATTTTTGATTCGATTTCGATCCGATTTTCAAATCTGTTTTATTTCTTGCTCGTTTATCGAATCAGGTGATTCAAGCGCACGGAGTTTCAGTTCTAAACCGCCGTTCGACTACCCTACTTACACAGAGTTTTGCTACTGTAAAATTTTGACCTAGTCTCAGATTGCTAAACCGAGTCGTTCTCTCTCGAGTTTCGACTTTCGATGCTTTATTTGATTCGATTCTTTTGCAACCAGGGTTCTTAAGTTGAACTATCTGGTTAAATCTTTTATTCGAGATTTCCTGTGCATTAGATGAGTACTTATTGTATGCTTGTTGTTTATGCGTGTTAGATCACCCGAGTGCGCCGCTTGTTACTTGAATCTCTAGGTCTCGCGGATCATCAGCAAGGCAAGTAACACTTGATCATACCTTTTCTACTACCCAACTTTATTGCATTAGATCAAACCCTCAAACACTTGCATGGTTAGGATCTAATTAAATTGTGGGATTGGGAAGTAGATTGAGGTAGTACCTATTACTGTTTTACTTATGAAACCTTGGGAGTTACTTCTCGTTTGCTCATTATGCCATGCTATGCTAGTAGGCGTGGATTGGGTGAGTGAATATCCATGACAGATGTGAGATTGTAATTAATGGTTTATCTAAGGTGGCAACCTAACACACATCTGGGTGGATTGAGGCACCTGGTTTCCATCGAGGACTTACTGTATTTCTTTGGACCGCCACCTGGCTCCAAGGGATCATAAGATTATTCAAGCTGGAAACTTCCGTGTGCAGCCACAAGCCAATTATGGGCTCTGGCGTAGTTGACTAAGTTGTGCGAACTCTTACGGGTAGGCTAGCTGATGTAGGGGATGTAGGTTGGTATGGTCTACCCACATGTAAGGTGCTAGCGCTTCTGAAAGACTATGTCTCGGTCATCCGTTTCTCAAACACCATGTAGTCACGAGAACCAAGCGAGGCGATCGAGTCTTGTGGGGAAAAGTCGCAAACCTCTGCAGAGTGTATAAACTAATCATGATTAGCCGTGTCCCGGTTATGGACAATTTGAGTATCCGTAATTGAATATCATGTGAATCTCAACATGTTACTTCTAATAAAAGTTATTGGGATTATGATGAGTATTTTTAATTGGGATTGAGGATCTGTCAACCATTCTCAATGTTTAACAACCACCATGATAGTTAAATAAAATTATTCCTTTGATGTAGGGAAAAATCAGCTTTATGCAAATGTAATCAGAGAGCCTTACCACCAGCCATATATGCATGTAGTATAGGCTTATTCTTTCATTGCTCTTATGTGTTACATTGCCGGCATATTCCATGTCTTGACCCGTTTTCAGCTGCAACTTTCATGTTGCAGACTTTTCGAACAACAGTAAGGTGTTAGGTCGTGGTTCTATACTCGGTGATGCCGTTGGAGTTGATGGACTCACTTATCTTCCAAGCCTTCCATTGTTATTATTAGATGGCCTTAAGCCATATTATTGTATTCAGTTCCCTTGTGGACAACGATGTAATAAGTGTGTGATTGCTACTCGCTATAAATCCTTGAAATCTTGTGTGGTGTCGGCATTCTTGATCCGAGGATGACACCGAGCACGAGACTTGATCCATTCGGTCTGGTCGCTTCAGAGAATGGTATCGAGCACACGCCGACCGTGTGAGACACGACCACTAAGTTAAAGCCATAGATCACTACTCTCTTCCCATTTTCTAACTCCTCATCTTTTCTACTCTCTTTAGGATGAAGGACGAGAAGATCAAGTACACCCAACCGGATGAAGGCACACCTTTTGGATTTCACTTGAAGGAAGTTACCAAGTACTTGAACATTGGACTACCAAGCTTCACGGGACTTTCAACGCCACTCTGCTGAAGAGGAGCTTTGGAAGATTCACGCTCACGTTCGGGAAGGACATCGCCCCAATCACCAAGCCTATAGATAGTGTTTTCGGTGCACCCACTTGGAGTGCAGGAAAGAGCATGGCAGCTCACATCACCATGGGACGCATTGGAGAAGTTTATCAAGAAGACCTCAAGGACACCATCTACCAGATTTGCGGACGCCGAGATGACAAGCTGGGACGTCGTCGGCACCAAGAAGGATAGATCTATTGCAGCATTCATCCAGAGTTAAATCAGCACATTCGGCGCCGGAGAACCAAATGTGCAATGACATGTTGGAGTTGCGAGAAGACAAGGGAAGGATCATCGAACTGGAAGGAGAACTAAAACTACACGCAAGGACTACATGGGCGAGATCGTAGCTCGGCAAGACACAATAACGATCTTAAGTACGAGATCGAAGAACTCAAGAAGAAGTTGGCGCTCAGAATGAAGACCGGTATGTCGAATACCAAGCGACTACATCAACATCGGCGACACCGATTCGGATCCAAGTGAACCCGACTTTGAAGACGAAGCTGGAGCAGACATCATGGAGTCTTCCACCGGTTCAAATTAGTAGAAGTCCCCCACATATTAGTAGTATTTCCCTCCATGTAAACATTGTAGTACACGCACTTTTGCGATAGTTAGATCGTTGTAAGCCCTTGTTTGATTGAATGAAGTGATTTTGTGTGCATTTGCTCATGTGCATTTGGGTAGTGATTTCCCCTTAGACCTCATTCTATTCTACATTTCTCTTCTTTTCTAAACCCATCAGATGCCTCCGAGACGCGACCCCGGATTCGTTTTCCCGCCAGAGATCACCCAATTGATCTAGCAGCAGAATACCCTGATTCAAACATTGGTGCGTAACCAGGCAACAACAACAACAACAACCCACCACCACCACTGCGGATCATCGACTCGTTTCCTTAGATGAACCCGCGGTGTATTCCAAAGAACACCGAGCCGATTGTGGAAGATGATTGGCTCCGCAAGATAGGAAGGGAGCTGACCACTGCAGGATGCATGATGGTGAAAGAGTGAAGTTTGCAGCACATCAGCTTGAAGGACCCGCAGAAGGCATGGTGGGAGAATTTCACACCACTTACCCGTAGACACCGTCACATGGGATCAATTTCAGCAAGCTTTTCGCCTTGCCCATGTTTCAAGCAGGAGCTATGGCCATGAAGAAGCGTGAGTTTCGCAACTTCGCCAAGGAGGAAGGACTGTTGGCGAAGCGTGGATGACTTTAGTAAATTAGCACGTTATGCCCCGGATGGCGTTAAGGATGATGCAGCTAAGCAGAGAAGTTTCTAGAAGGACTGAATGATGAGTTCACATGCCGTTGATGGTAGCAAGTTTCAATAACTACCGGGAGTTGGTAGACCGAGCTCTCATGATCGAAGGAAAGCAGCAGACAAATTGAGAACTGCAAGCGGAAGTATGGACAGGGAAGTATAACTGGAGCCCAGCAGAAACCTCGTTATACCCCTAAATCAGAATTCAGTTTCAGCATACCCATGGAGGAAGTAATTCGACAACCATAATGGCACTAAGAATGGGAGCAGGGAATGGAGGAAGCAATGGAGAGAATCGCACCAACCCGTCAACACCATCCAAAGTAGACTGAGTCATATTACTTGCTTTAAGTGCCGCAAGATCGGGCATTATGCCAATGGTATCCGAAGGCGAGAATGGAAATGGCAATGGAAGCTCGGAAAGAAGCCCAACCCTTTCAACAGGGGACGGGTGAACCACATTGATGTGGAGGAGGTTGAAGATCAGCCCGATCACGATGTCGGTAAGTTTTTGGTTAAGTCATTTACTGCAGTTGTTCTTTTCGATACTGGTGCATTGCATTCATACATATCAAGGGGATTTGTGGATAAGTACAAGTTACCGACCCAAGCCCTTAGGTCACCCATGCTAGTAACCTCACCCGGAGCAGAGTACATGGCTAGTAAATGGTGTGATCGACTGCCACTAAGGATTTGGACACTATGTTTTCCCCTCATACCTAATAGTTCTGGAATCCCAAGGTTTGGATGTGATATTAGGTATGGATTGGTTGTCAAAGTATGGAGGAAACATAGATTGCACCACAAAGTCAATTTTGCTCACCACACCAGAAGGAAGAAGGATTAAGTATGTATCACGGCACGAGCCGAGGAGAGTGCAAGTTAATTGCTTATCAGGAGTGGTGCAGGAAGAAGTACCGATGGTGAAGGATTTTCTGATGTATTTCGGAAGAGTTGCGGTGAATGCCACGGATAGAGACATTGAGTTTTTGATCGAGCTGTTGCCGTGAACAGGCCCGATATCGAAGCGACCGTCTGGGATGCCCGCAAAGGATTTGGCGGAAATCAAGAAACAGATTAAGGAACTATTGGATAAAGGTTTTATCGCCCAAGTTCTTCACCTTGGGGATCACCCGCTTTGTTAGTGGAGAAGAAGGATGGATCTTTAAGAATGGTTGTTGATTATCGTGGATTGAATGAAGTAACAATCAAGAACAAGTACCCGCTACCTATGATAAATGATCTGTTTGATCGCTTGCAAGGAGCCAAAGTGTTTTCCAAGATCGACTTGCGATCGTGGTACCATCGATTGAAGATTCGGGAGCAGGACATACCCAAGACAGCATTTACCACGAGATATGGACTATACGAGTATACCGTTATGTCATTTGGATGACTAACGCACCAGCCTATTTCATGAACACGATGAACAAAGTGTTTATGGAGTTTTTGGATAAGTTCGTCGTGGTGTTCATTGATGACATTTTGATTTTCTCGAAGAATGAAGAGGAACACAAGGAACATTTGCAATTGGTTTTGGAGCGAGGAACACCGGTTGTATGCCAAGTTCAGCAAATGTGAGTTTTGGCTAAAGGAAGTTGGATTTCTCGGACATGTTATATCCGGAGAAGGAATATCGATTGACCCCACAAAGGTTGAAACCGTAACAAATGGGAAGCACCAACGACAGCTTGAGAGATTCGAGTTTCCTTGGACTCGCAGGATACTACCGAAGATTCATTGAGAATTTCTCAAGGATTGCAAAGCCTATGATGAATTGTTAAAGAAGGAAAACAAATCCATATGGTGAGGACTGTGAGGCAAGTTTTCAGGAGTTGAAGAAAAGATTGGTTACCTCACCGGTTTGATATTGCGGACTGGACTAAGGATTATGAGGGGTATTGCGACGCTTCACGCCGAGGACTTGGAGCCGTGCTTATGCAAGAAGGAAGAGTTGTTTCAGTATGCTTCACGATAACTTAAGCCCCATGAGTTAAATTATGCCACTCATGATTTGGAGTTAGCACCGTTGTGCATGTCACGAAGACGTGGAGACATTTTCTCATTGGAAATCATTGTGAAGTATATCGGATCACAAGAGTTTGAAGTACATC